>CM075939.1:35691684-36256039 GCA_038030265.1 Corythucha ciliata
ATGCATAAAACTGTCCGTAGGAGCCTACATTGTCTGTCTTCCCTGGTTGAGGCTCCCCAAAAACGGACCGGCTTCGGCCGCTCGTCGCATACTCAGCGTCCCAACTGAAGCATTGGGAAACCGAACGATGAAGATTTCGAGCAGCCGAAGCCGGTCCGCGTTTTTGACGAACCTCAACGACGGAAGACAGACAATGAAGGCTCCTACGACTACAGTTTTATGCACTCTTAAAAAAGTGAATTTCGTTTAACGAATTAGGACCTTCGTTAAGATTCAGTGGATCATCTTTCCCACAACTTTGAAATCATGGAAATTAATTCCATTTCGAATTTCCCGAAAGTACGGAAATACCAATTATGCCCATTTCCCAGACGGAGAGCAAGTTTTGCACCAAATTACTTTATTTTATTTTTTACAAATCAATTCGCATGAATAATGCATAAGCAAATAAAAAAATAAGACGGTGCTCGGGATGGAGCAAAGAAGGGAATCCGCAGTCTATATGGATTAAAAGTACACATATATGTACACGATTCAACGCGCGTTCGATTCTTAAGAACCATAAATCTTCCACTATAACTGTCCTGCTTCATTATGGCACTGTTGTTTTTACACCCTCTTAATTTTATCTCGAAATCTTTAAAATCAAGGGTTAACTAACTGGAAACTGACGCACTTCAAACCAGTTGGAAATATAATATTTCTAAAAAGTCACTCTATTTCAGAAAATCGATTTAAAAAAAACCAGTTATGATAGAAGACAATCATTTTAGCATTAAATAAGATAAACCAACTTAGGACTTTCTTTTTTCCTATCCTGTCCGTTGTTTTATGTTGACCTGATGTGGAGGGAGCACGATCTTGTCAAGCCTTTTATATCTCGTACGTTTTTCGGCTATTCATCATGCAAGCGAAGTCTTTTGACATGAGCTTACTTAAAAACACGTTTTTTAACGTTCAACACAAAACGAGGTGGTGGAATATATCGAAACTTTATGTTTTATGTCCAAATTATGCCTAAAGTGGCAGTTTTTCGGTCGTAAGAGCGAATTAATTATTTTTATAGATTTTTTCAGACAGGCCTATAAACTGTGTCTGCTCTTGAAATGTCGTCAATATCGTTCGAGTATAGTTTAGGAGATTAGCGCCACCACGATGACGTCTCCTCCTATTTCAAAGTTTCGAAATTTATTTGAATGCACTATTTTAGCACCACAGCAACATTTCCTCTTTGTTAAAAGCCCGAACTCTAAAAAAAAAAAAAAAAAAAAAAAAAAAAAAAAAAAAAAAAAAAATTGTCTGGCTATATGGAAATCTAAAAAGACACAATCCAGTTCCCAGTGATGATAAGAGCTTATAGCGTGTCAGAATGTGATGGGGAAAGGGAAATTCGCATAGCACGCCGCTAATCTGGCAAGCATGTCGCAACTCTGCACTAGCTAACAACAAAGTTGCACTGAAAGCTATTGCATGATGTCAAACGTTGTAGCATTAACGACTACTAACGAGTAATACGGCTGTAAATAGTAAAAACCGATTAACGTAATTAACTCCCATGAATAAGAGGGGCGCTTTATAAAAAAAAGTTGTCAGAAAAGTGCGGGGGCGTGGATTTACTTCTTAAAGTAAAAACCTTCGCCTGGTCGAATTTTTTATGCAATTAACCCATTTAATAAACTCCAGTCATTAATTCTCAAAATTGTCATCATCAATCACTTTATTATCTGCGAAAGAAATGCGCATGATAAAAATATTCGCTTCCCAAAAGATATAGGTTCACTGGTGGAGTTCCTCGAATACTTATATGTTGAATAATAAAATATGCACCCCCCCCCTCCAAAATAAGTCCATGTTGTATAGAGAATAGATAGCCATGGACAGATAGTAACTGTGGGCGAGGATTTCGATTTTCTTTGTCAAGAGAGAGAGAGAGTGATAGTGGCTGGCTAGCATCCTCACAGAGCCAATTAATAGGTTATTTCTTTCGAACATTGTTGGATAGACACGCCAGTCATTGAATAAAAAAAATCAGAGAATATTGAACGAGGGTAAGAATTGCTTCATAACTGCATGCAGCCGTCAAGTTCCATGGAGAATGGAGTTGATCCTGTTTTACTCATTCATTTAAAATCAATCTGTAATTATTATTGATCTATCGTAACGAAAAAAAACAAGAACTTAATAGGATAAAACAATGTGGTTCAATTTTTTCTCCCTACATTGTCAATGGCCTAATTTCAAAATCGTCAGGTAAAACAAGTATAAAGCGATTTAATGAGGGAGAGCTGGCACTAAATTTGAACTAAAATACGCAATATAAAGAGCAGTAATATAAAAGAACGGTGACACGTGACATAAAAATTGGTATGACGGCGTTGCAATTTCTCTAACAAGGGTTCCCAAGTGTAGGATAAAGAAGGCCAACAATCGCTGAGGAAAGAGCAGAAGGACGTGTGCGTTATGTGAACCGACGTTCTTGACCCCCCCCCCACAATGGATTTTCTAATAATTCTGGCCATACTCTTGAATACTCGTCTATAGCGTTTCATTTCCCTTTGTTCTGTAACGAAGTACACAAGTGCGTGTATGCATACAAGTGCCTATACATATATGTATAACGCACAAATACGTAGGTATATATAAGGACGAAGTACACAAGTTTGAACAATTCAACAAGCCCTAATTTATGTCCAAAAGTGAAACAAATCGCTAATTCGCGGTTAACATTGTGAAAAACGCTAATTCGTGGATAAAAATGGAGTAAAGGCGCCAATTCACTGCTGAAATTGAGTAAAAACATTCATTATAGCAGCTAAAATGAAAATTTGAACATTTGTGAGGCAAATATAAGCGAAATTGGATTTTTTTTCTGATTTGCAGAACGGGAGATAACTGGTCATGACAGTCCGCAGTTTTCATAAATATCGGCGAAATTTCCAGTACCCGGCCTTCATTTCCGCGGCGAACTTGCATGTTTCTGGTCCCTATTTTCGCGCAATTACTAGTTTTTACTGTCGAGAAACCCCTAGGCAAATATCCGCAAAATTGGAACATTTTTCACGCAAATACCCGCGAAACGGGACGTTTCTGTAATGAATATTCACGATAGCTGTATTGTCTTATGGTTTTCCATTTATATACAATTCCGCTCCAGAGCAGTTCATTTCCACCCTGAATTAAATCATGTGTTAATGGAAAGGACGGGTGGAAATGAATTGCTCTGGAGCAGTTTTATGTAAATGGAAAACGCTATTAATTTCATCGACCGTTTCGGGTCTGAATATCCGTGAAAGGACAAGTTTCTGTCCTAAATATCCGGGAATTTGTTGTTTCCGGTCTTTAGTTTTTCGAAATTGCATCTCGCGGGTCACACACACTTTTATTAAAAAAACCCGGGTCACACAGTGCCCAAAGACTGCGGTAATTTATATCCACAAAATTGGAAGTTACTTGGCGGATAGCTCGCGAAATTTTGAGTTTCAAGCCTTAATTTATAGGCAAAATTGCAAGTCACGGGTCTTGATTTTGAAGAGATTGCAAATTTCTTGGCATAATATCCATGAATCGATTCTTTCTTGGCTTCTTTCTACAGTTAATTACAAATTTCAGGTCCTAACTTTAGCAAAAAGTTGCAGGTCCTTCTTTTTAGCGGGCGTGGACCCTGGACTAGCCGGCACTGACTGCGCTCTTCACAACACTTAGGGCTGAATCTTTGTGAGTTCGTAATTTCGGGTCCTAATTTGAGCGAAATTATAAGTTCTCTGGCTGAATATCCGCGCAAGTTCTTTCCATTGCACGTCTTTGATGTGTGGCAGCGGAATCTAGGCTAAATGGCCCCAATAGATGTTTTGGGTCTGAATTTCAGTGAAATTACTAGTTTTGGTTCTTATTTTCGGTGACGTTGCAGTTTGAGGGCTTTAAAAAAAAACAATTTATTGACCGCGGCCACCGGTCGAGGTGGCCGCGAGAGCGCACAAAGCTTGATGAATACTCTCATTCGGAGCTGGCCCCAACAATGCTCAAAGCATGGCGGATAAGCAAGACATTTTAAAAGTTTCCTGGCTGGTTATCCACAAAATAGACCGTTCCGGGTCTTAATTAAAGCGAAATTGCAAGTTTAGTGTCTTCCAATAACGGAGAAATTTCAAGTTTAGGATCTTAATTTCGGAGAAATTCAAATTTACAGGTACCTACTCGCTCTATAAGCTTGATGAAATCAGTTCATCCCTCCCCTCTCATACGACGCGTTCACTGTTAAGGCAAGCTCTTAACAGCAAGCTCTAGGGCTAAAGGGAATGCGAAGAGCGGCTCACCCTTCAGTCTAGAGCTAGCTACGCCCTTGCTCACGCAGATGCCAACGCTGAAGCGTCCCTCTCGTCAACTATGAGTCCCTCACCCCTCTCTTATTCCACCTCATAGCTTTTTTTACGCGACATCCAAGCCACACCAGGGGCCTTAGTATGAATAGTTCGGGAAAAATGCACCAAGCGGGATCCAAGGACTCCGAATTAGAAATAACATTATCCCGTCATGGCAAACACACTCGCCGCATTTTTTCCGTCGTTTCTGAATAGGGCGCCTGATGGGCCAAGAGAACCTCTAGGCTCACCTCTGCTTCTTTAACGACGATATTACTAAAAAAGCGGGTTTGACCCGTTCAAAAATCCAGTTTCAAAAAGTTGACTCATTCCGCTTGTTAGGCACTTTCGAAGTCCAGATATGCCACGAATTTGCCGCTCACAGAATCCGATTTCGCGGCTTTGGACAATTCAATGACCAAAAACGACTCTGGTGTCTTACAAAAAGCAATTCGCTGGTTTGGTTCTTTCCAAAGCCAATTTTGTGGATCTGGCACGTCGGAAACAAATTCCGCGAAGTTGGATACCTAAAAAAAAAAAAAGGCCAACTTCACGGGACTTCACAGGTTCCCAGTGCGTTGGTTCATTTTAATGAGCAATTTCGCCAGTCTGGTTCCTTTCAAAAACAAAATTTCGCAGGCTTGACCATTCAATAACACTTTCACGGAATTGGCTCATTAAAAACCAATTTCGCGGAGTTATCTCGTTCACACAAAATTTCAGCGGGGTTGGCTCAATAAAACCCAATTTCGGGGATTTTGCTGCCTCAAACCCCGAAGTGCGCGCTTTTGACCCATTCACAATAGCAATTCAACGGGGTTGGTTATTTTTTTCAAAGAGCAATTTCGGGGATCCGGCTCTTTCCAAGAACCGAATTTGCAAGGTCCGCTCATTCAAAACAAATTTCACGGGACTGGCTTTTATTTTTGCCGTAAAGTTAGTTACAGAATAGCAAATTATGGACTTTTTCAATTTTAACCACAAATTAGAGTTTTTTTTTCTCAATTTTAGGCTGGAGTGAGCCTCAAAAAACCGTAAATGAGCACTTTTTTCTTGTTTGATCTGGCAGAGTGAATCAAAAAACCATAAACTGACGATTTTCTTAATTTATCCGCGGATGAATTAGTGCTTTATATCACAATTTCAGGCACAATCGGCGCTTTTTCTCAATTTTGGCAGCGGACTTGCTCCAAGAGCAGCTGCACATTATCATCCTTTCCCAATATGTGACGCCTTGAGGAGCTATAGAAACTGGGTATTAGCTCTTTTCCTCGATTTTAGACTAGGACTTGCCCCCTGAACTTTCCCTATATGAACAGCGCGCATGGACCTCCATACTATACGGAGTCGTGAAAAGTCGTTCAAAAACCAACGAACAAAGCAAAACGGTCCATTTTCGTCGCTGAGGGTCGTTTGTGTTAGAGCGGTTTTGACCCGGGAACGAAAAAATGACCCTATAAATAACTCATTTCACGGTGGTGTGCCGGTAAATCTAAAATTGATCGCAGAAGTCGAAACCTAAAAATCACCATCACCTATGCCATATTTCATTTTTTTGGGGGCCCCGGGGTTATTTCTGGCAGGAAATAATTCGAACAAATTATTCTACTGTATGTACAAGGAATTTCCTGGAGAATTACGGGACCAATCCAGGGTTGATGTCGAAATGCGTAGTCGTAATTGACAAGGGGCGATGGGAGGGAGCGCAGCTCCCCCTTAAACAGCTTTGATTACAAAACACTATAAATTCTTATTTACGTTTAAGCTCTTAAGCTCAGCTTAGGGCAAAAGGAATTTAAACCCATGTTGACGACACGAATGTAAGTCTTCCAACAAGGTATGTATAATTATAGCGATTTTCATCAGTTGTCAGACATCATTTTTCAAATTAGTATTTAAAAGTCATCAAATCATAATTATAAAGCAGGGCGTTGATTCAAGAAAAGAAAAGAAAGAAAGAAAAAAATGAAATCTCTTAACGAAGGTTGACCTAGAAACTGAACGAAAAAATTGACCCCCCCCCCCTCTCCACCAACTATGTAACTTCCACGAAATAACAAAACTTTTTGGTTGAAATATTGTGGAGGGATATTAGGTGGTCCCAGCCTTCGCTTCGGGACGGACTCTCCCCTAAAAGATGGCCTAGAAACAGATACGTTCCACTGAGAGAGAGAGAGAGAGAGAGAGAGAGAGAGAGAGAGAGAGAGAAAATAATAACACTGAATATAAAATTGCACAACCTGATGCAAAGGCGTTGACTATTTTTATGAGGACAAGACACTCCCTACTAAGAGAAGTATCGCGCGTCATAAATTAGGTAAAACGTTGGTTAAGTCGTTTTAAAAAATGACAGCTAATTGGAGTCGTCTTAATTCACCGCGAACCCTCGGTTATAATGTTTCTCATAAGTCAACGACCACCTACTGCGCTACTGTGGTTCATTTTTTTTAATTGTCTTCAAACGAGTTGTATTTACCCCCCCCCCCCCCCGCAACACAAACCCTGTACGCCCGCATCTCGGTCTTGTCTATACACTATGCGCTCGCCTTCACCTTCTCAATTTCCACTGAGGCTTATAAAAAGGAAAGAATGGAAAAACTCGTTCCAACACTTATGATTAATTATTTTCAGAGAGTTGTATTTACATTGGCGGCATTTTCTAGCCTTAGGAGGGGTATTTTAAAAGCTGTTAATCAAAAAAAGAGACGTCCGCAATAAATCCTATTTAGACCACAGACAAAACTGGGTCATAATTTTCATAACTTGTGGCTTTCTAGAAGACGACAGGTACCGAGAATAGCTTGGAGGCGTTATAGGAGAGGTATAAGAGCGTTAGAAAAGGTCTGAAATTGTGGAAGGTCATAATAAAGCTACAAGTGTTTGAAGATTTTCGCATTATTTCTAATTTTTCCTATATCTCTCTCTTTCTTGTTTCGTTTCACTGGATGGCGGAAGAGTGGTAAAAAAAGGTCATCGTCATTGTAGGGAAAGTGCAAACCTTGAAAATCAATTTTTATGAATGAAGGTTGGAAATAATGCGTGAAAAGTCCTAAAATGTCACTTTGGGAGGGGGACTCGACTCAGATTATCTTATTGTATAGGTGCGATAAATAAAGCCAGTGTTAAGGTACCATCTGCCTTAGGAGTTAATTTTAGTGATGCATACGCCTTCATTAATTTTAGTGAGTCATAGCCCTTCATTGGATAACAATAAAATATTGTTAAATTGCATTTCCCTGGATGACACGAAATAATAACTTGTCTCACTGCAAGAGATTATTTCTGAAGTGATTACAAATTTCAACTGTTTTGATTGATTGCTTGTTACAGAAGCTCTTAACCTTTCAAATTGAAACGAAATTGTCATTGTAACGACAATTCAATTATTTTGCTCGGTCTGGTCCACAGCGCTCCTCACTGATAAACCTACGACTTCAACCACCTACACCCCTCTTTAAATCTCATGGACGCGTCTGTAGCAGAATACAAAAGGATATGATCAATAATAAGATTTTAAAAGAATAGAAGAATGAGAGGCACATTGTGAATCATCCCGATGTTGTGCATTACGTTAATAAGCCGCGTAACCGCGAACTTACAAGGCCTATTTCCAGCAGTTCAAATAATTGGGCACGTGCATGTTTATACCCCCTGCCATCATCTCTGCAGACCACATAAAAGTATAAAAGTTAAGGTGATTTGATAAACACCGCTTACGCATTTCATAAATTTCCTGCTCCAAAGACGTTATAATGTCTTCCAAAAACGAGGCGTTAACTGCTGCAATCCAAGGCAATGAATGACTCAGGCTGAGTTCTTAAATTACTTTAAGCTTCCTTTACACAAACTACCTACTCCTCCTCCTCGTTAAATACAAAGTCATAAAAAATATTAGTTTTTAAGCCGATGAATGAACATAATGTCACGGCTAAGGACATTGAAAACGAACCCAAAGCAAAAACGTATAGTGCGGCCGACGGCATCGCTTTTAGTCCGGCCGGGATAAACGCCTGTCACTTTGCCGTCACTGATCAAGTCTAAGCAGGTCATAATACAAATCCACATTCATACAGGGCCGTGGAGAGAATATTAGGACCCAGAGGCGGAAGCGGAACTCATTCTCAATGGGGCTCTTTCATGCAACTTCAAGACCCAAAGTGACAAAATATCGTGTTTCGAATGCGATGAAATTTACAAAAAATGCTAATGTACTGCTCTTGGGGCAAAAATTGGAAAAAAGCGCTAATTCATGGCTAAAAGTGAAAAAAATAAATGCAAATTTCATGAGGAAATTCTCAGCAAAAATAAGAAAAAAACTCTGTAATGGGAAAGGACACTATAATTTGTGGCTCATAATTGACCAAAAAACCGCTAAATCGTGAATAAAATTGAGAAAAAGCGCTACCTCGCGGATAAAATTGAGAGTAAGGCGCAGATTCTTGGTTTTAGAGACTTGCCGCTCCGTGTGGCTACCCCCCTCCCCCAACAACAACACTTCCTGCTTGGATTTCAATCCCGCTCAGAGCGTGCCGAGGTGTTGTCAAGGGGGGCAGACCTCTCCGCGCCACTGTTCCCGAGAGGGGCCCCTGAAATGCTTAAACATGGAAGAATGAAGATTTTCAAGTTTCATGCTCTTCATACTATGGCTATGGTACTATGGCTATATACTATGGCTATGGTTTTCTAACTAATGCCAAATAAAAAAAAAAAAAAAAAAAAAAAAAAAAAAAAAAAAAAAAAAGGTTCATGCTCATGAATGGAGGATGGTGTAAAAGAGATGTGGATCCACTTGGACAACGCTTTCTCCCCATCCGAAAATTTTTATTCCATCCTACTAAGAGAATTGAACAAATCAGGTGAGCAGCAGTTTTTGGGACTGAATATTCGATTCTGCCTTCATTTAGGATTCGATTTGTATATTTCTGGGAATAATCAGTGCCGTGTGGTGACCAATAAGGTTCAAAATAATGACCTCGGTGCTGCTTTTGAGTCATTGAGTGTGTCAAGAAGGGCCTGGCCAAAAACGGCGCATCGGAGGGGGAGCCACTTAAGCGGTTCGCGTCGTAATGGCTCGTTTATTGGATTCCGCGGGTCAAAACCCCCAGAGATATGCGATTCCTTCCAATTTTAAATTTTTGGCCATTTTTGCCTCACCCGCCGAGGGCTTTAGTAGGAGATTTTCAGGTCCCTTTTAACCATCCTCAGCCAAAAACGCCCCCACAAGGGGTCGTCGGCAATAGCCTATCGAGACCCATGTGCGTAGTTCTTTTCTCTGAACAAGCTTACTAGTTTTCTACACTAGTGTTAATAGCTTAATAGTTTTCTACACTAGTGCAGCACAAGCAGAACAATGGAACGGAACTATTCTGAAGAATTTTAGCTGAAGCGGTTTTTCTTATTTTATCCGAGAATTAGCGCTTTATGTTAATTTTAGCCGTGAATTAACGTTTTTTCCTAATTGTAGCTGCCAATGAGACCTTTTTTATTCATTGACACCTTTTAAACTGAAAATTTAATTATAAAGTCAACCACGAGCTCGTCAGCTTAAGAATTCCCATAAAATTGCAAGTTTTCTCATAAAACAGACAATTTTCTTCTGAAATCGACAATTTCTTGTGAAACTGACAATTCTTTTCATGAAATAGAAAATTTTCACAATAAAATTTCCCTTGGTGAGGTATTTCGCATGGATTTTGTCTTGAAATTGACGATTCACGTGAGAGTGATTGTCCGAATGTTGTCTTTTGCCAACAGCGGGGCATTGTGTTGTGAGTGAATCCCGGTTTGAATGCGACAATTCGCGTAAATAATGCTTAGAATGTGCAGTTTTGCACGGATTTTGGCCTGAATGAGGCCTTACGCTTAAATATTGGCCTGGGCGAGACGTTTCGTTCTAAAATTGGAGCTTTTAAAAAAGTCGATTTCGCCTCCATTATTGAGTTTGCCGTGAATTATTTCCCATTTTCGGCTTCAAATGGACATAATTTCCTCATAATAATTACACAGTTTTCCACGGTAATTTTTATGAAATAGACAATGCCTGATACAATTTGTGAGTTGAACGTGAGTGTTTCCCTCGATGTTGCATTTTGCCCATAAAATCGGGGCATTTAGCGTAAATTTTTCCCTCGGTGTGCCACAGCCGTTTCGAAACAGTTTTTCTCCCATCCATATGTGACGTTTCGCGTCACCCCCCGTATTTATACCCCCTTGTCCTCTTATCTCCTTTCACATTTATCCCCTGTATGTCTGTTTCTGATAAGAAAAGTCCTTAATTGTGACCTTGGCGTGCCATTTCACGGATATCTTGGATTTTGCTCACTGAAAAAGCATTTGTGGGGGATTTTCATTGCCGGCCAACCGATATTTCACTGAGTGGCCCAATTTACAGACCAATCTGATTTGGCCCACCCAGCGAAGTTGGTTTACTGGCGCTAAAAAATCCCCAAAATTGGCTTTTAGTGAGCAAAATACGATTAAATTTATTTTATAGTGCACCGGATTCGGGAAATATTTTTATTTTGCGAGAAAATTCCACGAAATTTGGCATTTTCGAGATCGAAATTCGAGATTTTGATTTTTGGTGAGCCAATCCTGTGAAAATGGTTTTAAAGTGCGACAAAATCAGCAAATACGGTCTCTGAATTGAGCTACCCCACGAAATTTGTGTGGTCAGCACAAAATTGGTGCTGGAAATTGGGTGAAATCGAGAAAATTGGTTGATTGCTGAGCCGTACCTGCAAAAATTTCTGCTAGACAATGTTTACTTATTGGAGGTATCTCTCTTGGTCAGCTGATGCCCAACTAAGTCTGAGCTTCAAAGTCTAAGGGAAGGCAACATACTACTCCTGCCAACCACAAAAAAAAAGGTCGAACCACAGCGAAGCTCAAACCACTGTGAAGCTCCAACCTTACCAATATTTTGAGATTCTCCACAAGGGGAATCCGAAAATTGAGACGAATTTTGGATAGGAAGATTCCATGAAAGGGCTTTGATGCCTTCGTTTTAAAATAGGGCACGAACTTTCCCGCGACAGCGCTGAAGTCCAAAGAAGAACATGGAACACGCTGGGCAGCTCAGGTGTCTTTCCTCACGGATGGATCCATGGACACTTTTTAAGACATGATGGCGGCAACCTTACATTCGGCGTGGGATTGTTTTTTAACGAGCGCTCGTACATTAGTGACCCTATAGGGTAGAGAAAATCGGCTGATATGAGCGACCATGATGCGAAACATTCATTTCTGTATACCGTTTAAGGGCCACTGCACTAGCGGGCAGGTTGCGTGTCAACCTGGAACCGCCTGTATTTCTTGGTTGAGCACGGCTCAGGGGACTCATGAATCACGTGTTTCTCAGAACAGTACCTTTGAGAAAATGACCCTACAATTTGACTCGATGGGATTTTGGAGGCGGTTTTGATGATTTATTTGCAAAAGTGACTTCGACTCCAAGGGGGTGGGCATGGCCCCTGTGGCCTCCTTGGATCCGTCAATGATGGGGAACTTGAAATTTTCAAGCACTGGTGTTTCTTGAAGAGGGCTCTTCCACAAGACTATGCTCACAATAAACATTGAAATCAATTAAGGACTTTTTTAAAGCGAATTTTTAAAAATTTTGAGTGGGGGTTTAATTACGTACAGGTATATGAATGCTTAATTGACAAATACATCGATTGAGTGTGAAAAAAATTCTACGGTGTTGATTTTTTGAGTTAAGGGTTGCTCAAATCATTTAAATACTAATCAATTAAAACACAATGTCAATCATGTTCCTTCTCAGCAGCAAATTTGAACATCGAGCCCGGAAAATACGAGAGCGATAGCGATATAGTAAATCTAAGTGGTAACTCGGATCTTCACTTCGTCCGCGCTTCGTGGCGAGTTATCACTCATTTTAGTCCATGTATAAAAATATTGATTATAGCCAAGACACACCCTCGAGCGCTTTTGGAAGTGAAATTAATTACGAAAAATATGTAGGTCCCCCGTAGTTCCCAGGAATTGAATCGACCTTAACCCCACCCTTCTTTTAATGAGAAACCTTCACGTTATGCAAGAAAGTCTTTAGCCTCTAACTTCGGAGTTTTGCGTGGCTCATATTTTTCTTTCTAAAACAGAACGGAATGTAGCGTAACGACGAGACGAGATGAAATGCTCTACCCATGGTGAAGGCCGACCAGACCCCTTCTCATCCATCCAAAATCCGAAATTACTTTTTCTTTTGAAGGGCAATGTCTGACTCATCTTTTTTCAACTCAAATTAATTATCGCTGAAGGCAATGAAGGAAATTAAAAAAGTATACCTTTGCAGCTATCCTCCGAAGTGTTTGATTCGTGTAGGCATTTACCTGAAATCAAAAATTAGAGTTTTGTGGTTAATTCAAGCATCATGTTAACAGAATTTGTTGAAACTTCCTTGAAACTTAATTTGCGTAAAATAGTTAAATAAATTCCACTTTACAGCTTTCTTATCTCTTCCAACTCCCACAAGACCTGTTCTACACGTTCGTTAAAATCACTCGAATTTTTGAGTGAAAATTGGGACCCGTCTCTCACTCTTAATGAGGTAATTTGTAAAAAATTATCTCCCCCCCACCCATCACTGGTGAAGGCCTCTTTTTTGACCCCCCGCTACCTATCCGGGTGGGGTGGTGATCCCTCACGACATATCAAACCGTTGCTTTTTTGGTGAACCCACCGAGTGACCACACCCTAATAAAATTAAAACTGCGGTTTATTGAGTGAAGGATTTTTTTTCCTAGAGCATGTTAAGAAATCGATTTGGCCTTACTTTTATTCTGCTCCTTCTCCTCTGTAAAGATGTGAAGGCAGCGGGGTGAGGACGCTCACGATTAAAGTGATTCGAGATGGATTCTTAAATGTGTTATAAGTCACGGTATAGATGACAGATTTCTGTTATTCAAACCAGCAGGATATCTTTGAATGCCCTTGATATCGACTCGTTTCTCACGTGAACACCTCCATGCCTGCGAGAATGTACATATAATGTGCGAATTACATGTGTAGTCCAAAACCCAACCGCAGCTACAACCCATATTTGAAGGAACCCTTCACACCAAGCCTTTTTCTCCTTATTCGCATAATTAATTAATTGAGTACCTATCAACTTATATGTATTAACAGTGGGAACACCTATATTATAAATCACATCAATCCACCAGATAAGGAATGCTCCGTTTAGCATTCCTGCAATTACCAAGTAGCCCCACTCTCAAACGCCAGAAAAAAGTTAGTAGATCTGCGGACCAAAGGTTAAGTGGGAAACGTACGAACGGGTGACATGAGGCAAAAGGAGAGCAATGGGATGGGCAGTAATCGACATTTAAAACATTATTTGGCATTTCTAAATCTATATTTCTGATTCGATTATCGTTCACGATTATGTTACATCAACGATATCAGCTTCAGTTGCGTATAGTAAAGTGAGTGATCACCTAGTTGAAATCATAACCTCCTTCCTCTATTCATAACCTAAACCATAACCAGCGTATTATTCTAGAACGCATGGATTCTTTCAGAACCTTTTATGGGTACGTAGTTCAACGATTATTAGACCAGTGGCAGACCATCTCCAGTCTCCAATGGCAGAAACGCGGCAATGCCAAGAAGTCGGCAAAAAAAGAGATGCGCCCCACAATACTACTAGGCGCGTTTCTGATGGTTGGGACCCATAGGTCCCGGCGGAATTGGGATTTGAGGAGTCCGGGAAATTATGTTCTGAAAGAATGAAAATCCGCAAAACTGCACGGGGTTTAAAAAAGCTAAAATGATGAAATTTGGGGTTTTAATGAGCCACGTCCACGAATTAGCAAGAGCAAAATTAATTAGTTTTTCGAACAGGCCTAGGCTATTAAAAAGAGCTAAAGCCACGAAAGTTAGTTTTGGAAATAATGAAAGCGAGGTACAGGTACAACATAGCAAAAATCAATGAAATTTAGTAATGATGAAGGAGCCTAATGCTAAATCCATGATATTTAGTTATGAAAAAGCAAGAATTCGCGACGAAATTGTGATTTGAAAGGGCCAAAATCACGATATTTGACTTTTGAACGAGCCGAATTAATTTTCAGAACAAACCGAACTTGTAGAACTAATTTGGAGGTGCTAAAGCCGTGATTTTTAAATTTTGATAGAGCGTGAGTTCCCGAAATTGGCGTTTAAAGGTGTTTAATACAAAAAAATATAGTTTAAAGGGCGAATGCCCGTGAAATTGAGGCTTGAAAGAGGCAATAATCACACGAAATTTGGCGTATGCAAGAGCCAATTTCCCTAAAACTTGAATTAAAAAGAGACGAATCCACGACATTTGGTTTTGAAATAGCGCAAATCCGCGTAACTAGCGACGAAATCGCTTTAAAAAATTGATTTACCGCCCGTTTTTCACCAAATTAGTTTTACGAACTAATCAAATCTGCGAAACTAGCGAAAGCCCCGAAATTGGGGTTTCGATAAGAGGGGAAAACCCAGAAATTGGGTAGTTAAGGAGCTAAGTCCATTATGAAATTCGGGTTTGAAAGAGCGAAAGTCCGCAAAATTGCTGTGTTCGTTAGAGCCAAACCCGCGTTTGGTTTTTAAAAGTGCCAAACTCGCATGGTTGGTTTTGAATGAGACTGTTCTGAACTTTGGGGTGGATGTCCAGATTTTTTAAATATTTTTCTGTTAGTGCAATAATAGGGATGCTGAACCCTGTGGCTCGTATGGAGTTGGCTTTTTGTTCGAATCCCCAGGCTGAAGTCTTGAGAGCGTATAACGTACGCGCCTAGCCCCCATCAGCACCTTCAGAGGCTATACGTCAAGCTGCTTCCAGATTCTCCCGATCTCCAAGGAGTGGAGGGACAGCTGCCCTCTCTTGCTCCTCATTGGCAAAGCCCGTACCACCCCGCAAGATTGTTCTTCAGCAGCAAAAACCCGTGAAAAGATGTGTTTTTTAGTGGGCGAAATCTGAGTTATAATTTTTTTTGTGAGCATTGACGAAACAGCATGATTGGTGGCGACCCAGAAGGGTTGGGACTTTTCGATGCTATCAGTAGAACATGGGCATCTGCTCCACCATCACCTGCTGGGCTTCCGAGTCTAGGGGGAGGGCAACTGGCGATCCCTGCCGATATGGCGGGGACTATGTTCCTCCGGTTTAATGGGACTGTCGCCAGCTCTCGAACTCATAGGGCGCGAGTGATCAGTTTGCGCATATTTAGAGCGTGAATAGCCAGTTTTGATATTTTCGGGGATGAATCGTCAGTTAATTAAGTCATTTTTAACGTGTGAAGGTTCAGTTTGGCCATTTGTGACACGCAAATGGTCGGTTATACGTCAATTTCAGGACAAGAATAATCTGATTTAGGCCTTTTCAAAGCGCGAATCGTCAGTTTAAACCATTTATAGGCCGCACAGATTTGCTAGTTTTTGAGCGTGAATATAACAAGCTTCACCATTTTCACGGGCAAAACTGTCAGTTTGATACTTTTAGGGCACGAATCCGTCATTTTAGTCAATTGTGGGGTACGAACTTCAGTTCAGGCGTTTTAATCGTTATTTTAGCTAATTTTTGGGCTCATACATAGAACCAGTTTTGCCATTCACAGGGCACACACAGTACGTTAAGGTAAGGCACGAATGCTCAGTTTGACCATAATTCTTTGCATGCGAATGGTAGATTTTGCAATTTTCAGGGCAGGAATCATCCGTTTAGTCATTTTCAGGGCGCGAATCTTCAATTTAGCCATTTTTACTGTTTAGAACGCACTTTCAGTTTCGAGTAGGAATCGCAAAGTCGAGAATTATTTTTAGCACGCATATAATTAGCTTAAAGGCTTTACCCATTTGCTAGGCAGTTTTGCAATTTTGGGGCGCTAAAGTCAGTATTTCAGCTGTTGGCAATGTTTGGCACACAATTGATCAGTTTGGCCACTTTTGGTCGATTTAGCCATTTCCAGTGCGGGAATCTTGCGATCTTTTCAGGTATTTTCGGGGCGCACGAATATACCGCGATTCGTCAGTTCAACCATTTTCAGGGCACGAATCGTCACGTTTTTGCAATTTCCGGTCGCTGATATTCTGTATTTAGCTGTTTTTTAGGATGTCACGGCCATGTTTGGCACACAAATGGTCAGTTGGGCCACCTTGGGCGATAGTGAATGTTCGCCATTCAGCCATTTTCAGGGCGGGAATCGTGGTCTTCTGAGGTATTTAATTTCAGGGCGCTCGAATCGTCAGTTCAGACATTTTTAGGGCACGAGAAGTCAGTTTGCCTATTTTTAGAGCAGAAATTGCCAGTTTAGCCCTTTTTAGAGTGGCAATTGCACAAGCTTCGCTATTTTAGGACGGAAATAGCCAGTTTAGGCATTATTCAAAGGCACGAATCGTCAGTTTTGCCATTTCGGGGCACGACTATAGTTAGTTCAGCCGTTTTTATGTTGGGAATAGTTATAGTTTAGCTATTTTTAGGAAGGGAATGTCTTTCAAGCCAGTGTAGAGTAAATCACACAATTTCCAACAGTCTCGTCACTGAATTCTTTGAACGTTTCCGTTACTGAAGGCTTTTTACCCTTTCCCCCATCACAATGCGAAGAATTTCGGGAGATAATCCGTGGTAGTATGGAATGCGGACACCATTCCGACAAGCGGCAACTGATAAAACTTCTTCTTTTTCCGTTTCTGAGGTCCCCTGGGAACACTTAAATGAGCAATGATCTCCCTTCGCTGTTTATTTCTGTACTTTTTTCACCACTCATATACCTGGAAAAACTGTTGGGTCGTAAGGAAGGGGCGGGCGAGTAAGTCTTGTAGCCTTGTAACATTTATATTCTTGTTAAGGCCTGAAAGGGGGGGGGGTATTATTCAAATATGTAATTTACGCTCGCCTCAATTGAGAAATTTCGTTCGTCAAATAGTGACTCGCGGCGAAGAACAGTCTGAGAGGTCAGCATTGTAGCCCCCCTTTCCCGCCACGCTAAATACACATAATATTATATCACTTTTTTATTCCAAGGCTGAGTCAATTTAATACCGATTGGCTGATTTTTCGTTGATCGTTAAATTACTCGTTCGCGAACGCAGGCTATTTTATTCAAATTTTTGTCTGTGACAAACCGTCAGGAAAGAGAGAGAGAGAGAGTGAGGGAGTGAGTGAGTGGGAGAGAAACAGGATTGGGCAGCGCAGGAACGTGAATCTGGGCTAAAATGCATCCCAAGGCTTCTTTTATGTTTCATTTTCACGGTTCCGTTACGTAAGCGACACTTTGGCTGATGCGATTTTTTTTTTTATGAAGCAAAGTTGAAAATGAATTACTTTTTGATTTATAGCATTGAGCATGAACGCAAAAGCCCCCCTCTGTCACTGTGTTGCCCAACTTCAGCAACTTGTCAACCATTTTATTGATATCGTTATAGAACACAGGACTGTTGAATCACTTTTCCCCCGGTGTTCCGCACTGAAACCATTGTTCTTAATAGCGAGAAGAAATTCTGGGATACTCGCTCTCACTTTTCAACCATTTCAGAACAAGAAATGAATGGACCCATGAATCTTTGGCATGAAAGGCGTGTCTCTGCAGAGGCGCGTTTTTTATTGGGAAAAGTGTGTTGACATCCGTTCCGTAATTAACTTGTATCCCAGCCTCAATTATGAATTTACGAACACGGACACCCAGATTTTTTGTTTGAGGGACGAAGAAAAGTCATCAATTCACCACCTACTGGAACATCGGGTAACCGTGTCACCACTCAATCAACGCCTAGTTCATAGAGCATCAATGTTTACTTATGAGGTACACTGTCGCGACTTCTACATCAAGAGGTCGAGCGTGAAAAAGGGGGAGAAAACATCAAATTAACGATGATGGGAGAACGATGGTGCGTGGGTAGAACGCCCTTGGCTCACTGTCGAGGCAAACAATGCTTGACACGATGAAGTCACCTGACGCTTTTTCGTAAAAATAAAACTATTTAAAGCGGAGCAAGATTTTTTTCCTTTATTCAAGAAGGGAATTTCAGAGCGAATAAATAATTACGATTGGAAGAGTGAAAGCGTAGGGGTTTATGACTTGAGTTGAGAGGGTGCAAGGTGAACGTGGTGTGCTTCATCATTCCTCGCTGTTACACGGCGGTCCACGGATTGTATAGAAAGAGACCAATAACTCGAAGAAGGGTGCATATCCAAAGCGCCGTTTCGTAATTCAAACAGTGAAATATATTGTTTTTTGTTCTGATCCATGCCCTACATTTATCCGCAGAAAAATTTCACTACGCGTCGTTTTTTTCTTCACTCACTCCATTTTGACGAAGTAATGCTATTTTTACTTGTCTGGTATTCCTTTATCTCAACATTTTTCGCAATTCGTACTAGATTTAACTATAATTGGATGAAAGTGGACGGAAGGCTTACTTAATTACTCCGAGAGAATTAGAAATAACGATAAGCTTTGAAGCAGCCTTGAAGCGTGCTTAGATCACTTGCGGAGATCCCCACATCCTTATCGCCGCATTGCAGCACGGTGGCGAATCATCGGCGTGCTCTTTCATTCTTATTGAATTGATTATTCAGACTGTAAAAACTCCACGCTTTTCTTTTTACAAATTACTTAGGGGCCTTAAAACCCTAAAAGTTCTCTCTTTTATTCTTAATCTTGCCTTCTTATTACAGTGACTTTATCCCAAATGAGGTCACGCATCAACCTCGGCTACTGTGAATTCGAGACTCGAGAGTGAGGTTGATAAAATAAAGAAGCCCAAAGAAGAAAAGATTACGTTGATTCTAAGGATCTAAGGGTGGGTGGTAAAAACAAGAGAAAATCTGATGAGAAGGAAATGACCAAGAAATGCGCAAGAAACATTTCGAATGAAACTGTGGACCTTGACGTTACACAATAATGGGCTCAGCCGGTCCAATATTATTCTTATTTCAACTATATTCGGCAAGATTAAAGGGGATAATTACTTGCCGCGAGAAACCTTTTTTAGGCCATTTTGTTTTTTACCCGTTCATAATCGTCAATAGATTACAGTAATTTTTGTTTTATTAAGCACGCTTTCAAGTTCTTGGGATGGAGTTGAAAATATTTCAAGATTTATACGGGAGAAATGATTTCACGGGAGAGTATAGGGCGTGATAATACGACTTTTATTGTTTAGTCAATTTTTTAAAAGATCCTCGTTATCTTTTGATTAATTTGATTGATGAAACCTATTCCCAAGAAAGTTCAAGTTTTGTTAATTTTCCTGCCTGTGGGATGGATATATGGCGTTCGTGAACAAAATCGAGCCCGAGCAGGGGATTGTCATAGAAAAATGAAAGACATGTGAGACGAGATGAGATTGACATTAACAGCCAAAATTTATACGCACATGGCTGTGAAATTCACTCTCACTTGGGTCGAAAATAGTAGTTTTGGGCATGAAGTTGGTCTATCCATCGTCATTTGTTGAGTTGTTTGTTTTCTCCGATAAATCACATTGAAATGAAACGTGATGGTTCTTGGCGTGGACAACACGAATCGAGCCTTTGGCAACAAATAATTTCCAAAGTGTGTTCCAGTAGTGACGTTTGAAACAGAATTTTTTGTGCCCGCGTAGAAGAAAACACTCTTGTGCTTCTTGGATAGGCTGTCGATGTGGTCGTTCGATTTTAAGCCCGACGAAATTATCAACCCGAGGAATTTGGTGCAACTGGCTACCGGTAAGAGCTGAACGAGGGTCAGACGACTTAAAGCAGATGGTGACAGATTTAGATATGACGACTTTTATTTCATTCGTTTGAGACCACTCATTTATGACAGCGCTGCTCAACGCAAAATCTGATACTGAAAGGAGGTCGTTAACAATATAGCTCGAGGTCGAATCGTTTGCATAAAGGGCAGTGGCTGTGAGACACTCAGCGAAATCATTGATGAACATGATAAATAAAAGAGGGCCGAGCTTGGAGCCCTGTGGCACTCCATTTATGTTTGAGATAGTCGGGGACATCACGTCGCAGCAATTTTTTGAATACACTACACAAAACGGCTTCAGACCGGTCGTTTTAATTAGTGAGTCAACTGTTTTTAATCGAACTGAGCAAATGCTCTGCTCAATAAGTGATAAATATGAATACGGGCCTTATAATTCTGTACCTATATGACAAGTGAGCCACCTAACCAAAGGTCATTTAACCTCCGTCAAAATTTGCAATTGACAGGTAAATTGTCCACAAGGATTATTACCGGAATTTGACTGTCAAAATCTCTGACTCTGGCTTGGCTCTGGGCAATTAACTATTGATCTTGGGAAAGGGTAGATTTTCTGAGATGATCGCATGATGTCACATGTCAGGAACTGAAGGGACTGACACAGAGCCAAGACCCCCAAAAATGCGAATACCTAGTCTCTTGAGCCGCAAAATTGGGGGTTCAGCCTAGCTAAAAGCCCACGCAATTCGGTTTTTGGTGAACCAAAGCCCTCAAAAATGTTTCTGGAGTGTGCAAAACCCGCGAAATTGGTCTTTAAATTTGGCCACTTTGCAAAATCGGTTTGTAAGCTACAAAAAGTTCAAGCGAAATTTGAGTTTCAATGAGCCAGAATCGCGTTTTGTTTCGTAAAAAATACGGTTTTGAATGCGACAACTTTGGCAAATTGCGGTTCAGCATTAAAAAAAATTGAAATTAAGGTTCTTAAGTCGCTACTTAAGTTAAAATGCTCCTTGTAGTAAAATTCAATTCAGTTTTTGCTGGAATAAAATCATCTGTTTTGACGCCCATTTAGGGAAACAAGTTTAATAACTGTCTATTGAATACGGGCCTACGTGACCGAAATAAGAGAAAATGATTTTGTACTGAGTGAAACCTACAAAAATGGTTTTTAGTGCGCAAAATCAACACGAAATTGGTATTTTAATTAGGCCACTTTGCGAAATCGGTTTGTAAGCTACAACAATCTCTGGGACGACTGGGACTCCAACAGCAGCGATGGAAATGTTGCGACGGAGCTTCAGAGGGCGGCGCCTGCCACCCAGATGAGGAGCGACAAAATCGTAAAGCGATTGGACTTGGGAAGGAAGATACGAGTTCGAGTCAGTACGAGGGAGGAATTCACGGTGCAAGAGGGAACTATGAATTGCTTCACGGATGGGTCTAAGTTGGAATCGGGGACGACATGATCTGGGTTCTGGATACCGGAGTTTGAAGGTGGGGATTGTAGGCCCCTAGGAAAGTTGGCTCGGTTTTTCAGGTACGGTGTCTTGGAGCTAATTAGGAAGCATGTGAGGTTTAGGGAAGTGGTAATCTAGGCGGACTGCCGCGCAGCCCTGGGGGCGGTGGCTGGGCCGGTGGTAATGTAGGCCTTGGTGGTGGACTGTCGGCGGGGCATCACAAAGCTACAGGGAATGGGTAATGAAGTGGTCCTCGCATGGATCCCTGTACACAGAGGATACGAGGGGAATGAGAAAGCTGGCGAAATGGCGAAACAGGGGGGGGAAAGAAAGAAGGTTATTGCGGTCTCCAAGACAGTGGGGAGAGTCCAGATAAAGGATTGGGCAGATAGGGAGGCCGCCAGGAGTTGGAATAGCCTATCAGCCTGTCGGCAAGCTAGGGCGTGCATTCGGGAATGGGACAGGGAGGCGACGATGTGGCTGCTATCATTAAGTAGAGGCAGCGTGCGGAGAGTTGTAGGGATGATTACAGGCCACTATGCTGTAGTGCGGTTCCCCCGCCCCCCTAAAACTTTGCGTCTCCCCCCCCCCAACCGCCACTATAGATTTGTGTTCTTATTGTTCATAAGGCAAACTCGACAACAATTATAAAAGTAAATAATACTAAAAAGTCGTAAGAGGCTCGATTCCCCGGTTCTTCTCGGGGGGTGGGATTCGGTGGGGTGACCTGCATACAGCGTGGGAGCGATGGGCCGGCGCAGGCGTGGCTCCCGGAGTGGGGAAATGCCTTGAGCGTGGCGAAGCGAAGTAAAAGCGTGGGACTCGGACGTGAAGGGTCAGCGGTAGGATTCAGGTGCTCAGTCAGAAGCGAGTTGGAAAGGAAAGAGTAGTGAGTTAGAAAGGAACGAGTAGTGAGTTGGAAAGGAGTCAGTGTCGTAGGGTGTGCATGTCAGTCGTGAGTCCGTTAGAGTCGTCATTGGTCACTGTGCAGTCGTGAGCCTGTTCCCGTCATCATTGTTCCCAACGCAGTCGTGAGCTCGTCCCAGTCGTCGTCGCTCACTGTTCAGTCGTGAGCCCGTTTCCGTCGTCACTTGCTCACGTCGCCGGCGCCTATCGATTAGCGTCCAAGTGCGGGGCCCAGACTATAAGTTCGAGAGTGCCGAACCCTCCATCATCGGTCGTTGACTTGAAAAAAGGTGCTTGTGAATTGCGGCGTCTTGTCTCCTGGTCCTAAGAAGTCCGTCGTAACAGCCGAACCCTGGACACCACTTCGTCTACACGGCGGTGAGTCCTCCCGCTCTAATGCATGCTGTCTGTTGTTGTACTTAGTTCTCACTGTCTGGAGTAGGTCGCCAAACTGGGCCACTCTCGTCTTGGGAGGGACAGGGGAATTGCAGCAATTATCTAGGGGGAAGACGACTTCGTCTTAGTACAGTTCGTTGCTCAATGTGTCGAGTTTGCCTTATCTACCTACTGTATTAAATAAAAATGGTTAACACGAAAATCCGAGCATTGCTTTCTGCCTCGTTCACCTTCCGCCCACAACAAAAGGGGTAATTAAGTAGCGACCCCAAAAACCAAACGCTACAATGCGCTACGTAAGCTCCATACGTAATGGGAATGGTGGCAGACCCGATGTGTCGGGGCTGCGAGTTGGAAGAGGAATCGGCTGTGCACTTTGTAGAGGAGTATGAGAGGTATGCGGCTACTCGTTTCCGCATTTTCGGGACAGATAGGTTGACAGGCATCACATTCTCGAGGGCCGAGGGGGTCCGAGTCCTTCAGTTTTGAATGCCGTAGATAGGCTCGCGGATCCGCATTATAGGTGTTTCCGAGTCCGACCCTAAGGGCATGGCGTGAGCCGGGAACGGCTTAAGCGCTTCGAACTCGGCTAGGCCGGGTGCGAACCCACTGCATAATAATAATAATAAACTACAACAACTCCCAAAATTGGCTTACAGCGACAGTGAACGAAATCCAAGAATATTCAAGTGAGCCACTAGACCTGCAAAAATAGTTTTTTGACGAGAAAAATTCGCAAAATTGGGTTCTGAATCAGACAATACCACGATATTGGGGTTTCCGAAACTAACAGTAAGCCAGACCCATCACTGACATGTTTTTGGTTCATAATTCATTCTGAACAGTACACCTGTTTTCGGTCAGGAAAAACAATTTTACAACCCACCCTCAAACTTTTTCTGTGTACGTTTCAACATGTCTAGATTCCATTTCCATGTCCGTCCGCCGTCCGGGCCATATCTTGCCCTGGGATTGCTCGAAAAAACTCGTTCTTTCGCACATAAACTCCGTTTAGGATCTAGTTGGTCCTAACATCAGGGGCCTTATTCCGAACAGTCGTGAAAACATGCCGCAAGCGGGATCCAAGGACTCCGAATTAGAAATAACATTATCCCGCCATAGCAACCACACTTGCGGCATTTTCCCCGACGTTTCTGAATAGGGCCCCTGATCAGTTTGATCGACTAAATCCCTGGGTTTTTATGGGCCGAAAGCGGGTTCAAAATGGGGATTTTCAAAGGTTCTGAGATCATAAGGGTGTGGGGTGTCGATTTTCATGTAATTTCAAGCCGTATTTGGCTACATTTATGAATAATAAACCCACGTGTGAAATTTGCAGCGTTTTTTTTTTTGGCGCGAAAAATCCGCGAAATTGTTTTTTAAGTATTGGAACGCAACGAAATTGGTGGTAGCCGTGTAGAATTTGTACTTTTCGATATTATTTTGAAAAATGAATGAATTTACGTAGTATACAATGATAGTTGAGATTCACCGTTATACGTATAGTTGGCATATACTGGCCAAGGTATAAAGAGCCGAGAGAATCACAATCATTTGCGTCAAGTTTAATTTTTTTGAGTAGTTAATTCTTGAATAACGAAAAGTCTGCAACTTTAGTTTATGAAGATAAGTAAATAATTTGAGTTAAGTAGTTCATTGGTTAGTATTTTTTATCAAGTTAAACTACTCATGGCCGAATTCAAAGATCTTCCTATTATCGAATCCTTTAGCTTTTCAAGTAAAGGCTTGTTCGTTCTTTAAAAATCATGTATCCCACGTCACGTATATGGTTTGTTAAAAAGTGTATAGCAGCAAGTTGAGAAATTCTTGCGTCTCTGTCTTTTTGCCTTCTAAAATCGCACATTTTCTTCATTATCGTCTGCATCTAAAGCCAGGAGCTAAGTCACAGGGTTTTGTGAAGTTCTCACATGAACTTGACACGAGAACGTTGAAAACAATACGGACGAGAGTGATGAAGCAGAGGTGTCTAGACGCGGTCAGTACATCATAATAGAGGCGTTGGATTTGGACACCTCCCACCGTGGGAATACGCACGAAAAGGATTAAGCGCCACACGTATAATGAAGAAATATCGTTTGGTAATGAAATCGTTAAATTAAACAGTCATAAAGCCCCGTTCACAAGCTCTGTGATATGTCTGTGGAGTTTATGTAACCTATTAAAATGCTTCATTTTTCGAGGGAATTAATTTGCTCGGTCGCACAGACTCCGCAGGCGCGTAGCACAGAGCTTGAGAACGGGGTTTTATGACTTTAATTAATAGCTGTCAATTATCGTTTTTAGGCGGAATTTTATCCGAAGCGTCGATTACCTTTTGCCTCTGTAAGCATTGGAAAATTACCCTGAAATTAGAATTTTCTTTGACTGAATCGAAATTATAACCCAAATACAAGTTATTTGTTAGGTATAAATAGAGCGGGAGAAAATTCTGTAACTACCAATAGAAAAGCTCTCAAAGTACCGCGATTGTAATCATCTGAGGGATCCAGTTCTTTGTTGTGTATGTTTGGCATTTGGGGCTCTTTACACTGCGACCTTAATTTACCTCCCTTCTTACGATCTGCCTTCCTCCTCATTTGCACACCCTCCTTTCCAAGAACATGTTCATTAAATAAAATTAAACATCCGTAGGTCGATTTGGAAAGAAGTCTTGTTTGCCGATGTTGAGAAAACACGGCAATTTCTTCAAGACTCTCATACTCATAACAAGCTTATATGCAAAATAGGATTTCGACTCAATTTCATTTCATATTTTCCTTTTTATCTGCATTTCAGTGACAACTGGTTGGCCACTTGAAAAGAGAAAACGCTCAGCATTAACATCAAGTAAAAACAAGAGTACAACAAATAAATCCTCATGATCCGTCAGAAGGTTGCCCTACAACTCCTCCATCAGGATATACACTCAAATACATTGCTCCAAATTACGCTACACAGCAAACAAAATAAATTTAATGACCTTTTTTTCCACGTCACCCGGATCTGCCGTGACAATTTTCCTGATTGCACAAAAGCAATTGTTGGCTGGTTTGCGAAAAAAATAATGTAAAAAAGGCTTGTAATTCTGCTTTGGGAGCAACTATTCTTTGTTGCAGTTAAGTAATACAGAAATAAAAAGAAACGACCCCTCGACTTTTTAGTAAAATTATGGGAAAAAAAGAATGCTACTGAATAATTAACTCAATATGAGTTTTGCCGGACTTACGTGATCGAGCAATCTCCAAAATGCAGAAAAACACAAACACGATTTTCAAAAATAACATTGCGGGGGGGGGGGGACAAACGAAATATAACGGGGTTTAAACTCAAAACACCGAAGTTAATTTTCCTTTTTTTTATCCTTTTGGTTCCAATGTCTTTTTTTGAGCCTGGCGGCTCCGAAGGAGAAAGTTGCACTGAAGGTGTTTATGGAGAACTCTCAGTGAAAGCTTCCTTCTTTACCTAGTGATGGTGGCCGTTCACCGTTCCGCCCGTTAAGAGAAGGGGTAAGGTATCACGACGACGAGTTGCGAGGGGACAAAGAAGTCTCAAAGGAATCATGTTGTCTGAGGTCCTCGAGATCTGTTTTAGGTGCATGAGTTTTTTTTTAACAAGCCTCTTTCAGTAGAGCGGTATACATTTCGAAAAAAACATCTGAAATGCCCGATAATTGTTACAAACCGTGTGTCAAATTTCGGAAAATTTTTCGTTGAACGTACATCCACTCTCCTTTAGGGAGTTGAAATGTCGAAGACAATGAAATGGTGCCGTAGCTTATTCCGCAAGAAAACAAATGGTTCAGCGAATCCAACAGTTTCGCAAGTAGACAATATTTTTTTTACACGTCAATTGAGCGCAAATGAGTAATGAACAATTTTAAAGCAAGATATCACCCTAAACAGCCTCTCTGTCGAAAATGGCAGCGACAGAATGGCTACCGAAAGAGCAGAATTCCTTATGGCCGCAGAGGTTCACTATAATTAAATAATTGTGCCAACGAGAATGGCTTAACATCGATTAGTTCGAATTCAGGAGAAAGGAAAAGGAAGTTTATCGACTTTGAAAATTATGCTCGGTGACGGCCAGGACTCACAGTCCCACGGGCCACCTGTAAGTATGACCGACATGCTCGCTAATGATGAACTGTTTCACGTTCTTGAAGGACGAAAATTTTTGATGTGCACGGACATTTTGATAGATGGGATGACTGATGAGCAGAGCTTACAGCGTATGTGACTTTTTTCTCTCTCTTTTTCGCCTTCCCTTATTTAAAGATTCCCGTTCAGTTCATGGTCGGATACCAGTCACCGTCAAAAGATCTATCCGTGAGGACGGGAAAAGAGTCAGAGAAATACGTTTGAAAGGTACATTGAAGAGAAAAAATTGCCAGAGTAAAGAAGTCAATAAAGCCGCCACGGCCACTCAAACAAAGCCTCCAACACAACCGATTCAAGACTCGGGAAAAAATCTTAGGGTCTGTTCATTTCTCCCTTTCTATAAGATTAACTCATAAAAACCACAATTTTGTATTTAAAATAGGCTGTTTTCAGTTACCATGGTTTTACAGAATCCAGTAACGCTCTGAATATTACAACGGTTCGAGGCAAATCTCGAAAACAAATGGTTCATTCTTCTCCTCCTCCTAAACAGAAATTTACATTACTCATTCTCTGAATGCAATTAATAGGACAAAATTGTGTCTGTAAAAATTTCAACCGAGTTAAGCAAGCCAAGAAATGGTGCAGACGTAGATCCACCTGAAACTGATCTTTCAGATAAATTAACGGATATCGATATGATTAATCGATCGGAAGACGTGAATTTACTTGTGAAAAATGATCACAAGACTCGAATTGAGTACACAACTTCTGTGGTAAAAAAATTGTCATACTTTTTTTGTTGATAGAAATGGTGACGATTGTTCTCCCATGCTCTTGTAGACAACTATTGAGTCCATTGCTAGGATGAGAAAATACAAAAGGCGGCCTAAAGTGAGAAAATCAAGGAGCTGCATGAAACTCAAGGTGACAATTTGAAAAAAAAAAAATTGGCCAATAAATATTGTTCTGACTCTTCATTCATATTGTAGTGTCCAGTAGCGACGATCACGGTTACACGCTCTCATACTCGTTTCGTCAAATACGACGACGGCTTCGAGGTAACGGAAAAATTGGGAAACGAATGTGTTACTCTAAGCGCTCCGCGGGGACTGTATTTCATCGATCCTGGACCACTACACAGTCGTCAGACCAAAGGTAATGCCACGGAGTATGACGATTGTAATAAGAGTGCGTCGGCGGAAGCAAGTGAAGACCGAACTGTGGAGAGCGATGACAATATTGTTCATAAGACTGTGGAAGTGAAACATTTTCCAAAGAGCAAGGTAATAATAAAAACAGCTCCGCAAATAGGGTATTAGGAATCCTGCCGTAGGATAACCGGTTGATTTCTCTGGTTTTCTTCGATAAATTTCAGTCTACAAATAACGATACAACAACATTCAACGTCAGTGCCCTCCCTAACGCTAATAACAGTCTGTTAGCCAACGGCCTTCAGTGGTTAGTTGATAAAATGGCTAAATCAGAGGACGAAGACTACGAAAATGAGCCCCTCTCTGAATCTTAATTCTTTCTGATAATTAAATTCCCTTTTTTCACGGTACTGCGTTATTTTATATGTATAATTTAATGCTTATTATAAAAAGAACTGGGCCAGAAAATTAACTTTTATGAAATTGTCAGTGAGACCATCACCCAAATGGAAGGAGGTGCTCTCGATGATCTGATAAGCAGTCGATGCAGAACTGGTAAGGGCAGGAAGTTCTTTATTCGCAGAAAGGGAATCAGCATTATGTTACTGGAAAATAATGCGTGTCTCCTTGAGCAAATTAAAAAAAAAATCGTAGGATTGCGAATTATAAATAAGTCCATAGACGCTGGGCAGGATGAAATGAGAGGCGTTGGAACTTGGCATAAAATTGCTCACAAGAAGGCGCGAATCCAAAGAAGGGTGGTAGTGGCCCTCCCCTCGATGTTTTTTTACATACTTATTAGGCCGGTCGTCCACTGGCAGCGTTTTTGAGCGGCGCGACAACGAGCGTCCATCCCAAAGGCTCAAATATTGAGTGTGACATCATCCACTGCAGGGTTTGCTGCATTGCATTCTATTTAAGGCTTTGGGATGATCGCTATTTGTCGTGCGTTGTAGCGAGTAGTGCCGCTAGAAAACGCTTCCAGTGGACGACCGACCTAAAAGCGCAACTATACCCCTTGCAGCGGAGTTGTCTGATTTCCACTAATCGTCATCAGATGGTGAGTTGGAGGGGAGGGGGCGCAGGCTGCTCAGAGTTCAGAGTGGGTCCCGAAAAGCAAAAATATGGCAAAATGAGGATTTTCGGGTTTCATCTTCATGAATGTAGGAACGAGATTTTCATAGGTCCGTTTTTCCGGTTCCGGCCAAAACACCTCTACAAAACGCCGAAAACCGGAACGTTTTGCCTTGTGGTTGGTTCTGGACGGGTTTTCATGACTCCGGCAGTAGCCTATCGACTTATCGAGATCCGTATGCGCTGTTCTTAGAGAAAGCTTACGAGTCTGAAATTGAGAAAAAGCCACCTTTGTGCTGCTCGTGAGGCGATTACGCGGCTGAAAGTTCAAAAAAAGCGCTGATATTGATGGTTAGAATTGGGAACTTGACATCATCCGAGAACTGCATGGATTTTTCCATTTTTTGAGTGATATGGAATACCGGATTGTGAAAAGTGCTTGCACAAAATAATAAAAGCTTTACTTTTCCTGAAATTAATAAAAACGGTTGTGTGGAGGTGGAACTTTGACAAGCCAGTTTGGATATCAGTGTTGTCGGAGTGTGACGTCACGAGTGTCTTTCTTTATCAGAAATCTTGTGTTCGCGTTCCGTATTTATAACTTTACTAGTCTCTCATCGAATTTCTGCATTATTCTCGACAATGTTAGTAGTTTAGTTGCATGATCTTTCATCGAATCCGATTGTAGTCAATGAAGGAACTACGTACGTAATTATTTTCTCTTATGACAATGGAAGGGTACGGGAAGCAGCAGCTCTGCCAGCATTGTCTGACTCAGTCTCAGTCTGAGATTGTTCTTGGCTGATGCCATTGGGAATAATCCTGAATGGAATCACTGCCAGACAGTCGATGGAAGCTTGGTAATAACACCGACAAATCGGTATTTGCACCTTCGAGCCTGCGACGTGATCTGAAATGGATCAACGACTAAGTGAATCGATACATCATTGACTTCATAAGGCCAGTTTTCACATAAAAATTCGGCCAAGGATAAAAATGATTGGTAAAACGTTCCTATGTAAGTTAAACAATTTGTATAACATTTTATCTGAACGAGAGCCCATGTCTTATCAGTCAAGATTTTGGCCCGTATTCATAGTCGTTACTCGACCTGAAAATTCGCTTTTAGATGAGATCAAAAACAGATGATTAACCAATTAGACCAACCGATTTGATTGTTTAACCCTTTAAGGTACCGGGGGTCCAAATGAGTTTTGGGTCTGGACGTTTTGTGTACCTCATATTGGACACCTAGTTGGAGACTGCGCTATAGATGAAATGACCTGGCTTTTGAATCGGAGCTGGTTAGAACACGTTTATGAGTTGAATAAACTCCAACTGATAGTGGTAGGACACGTTTTTCCCGGCTTTTTGTGCGTTGTGTCCAACGCTTGCGATGTGTCCAAGTGAGGGAACACTTTCGGGGTTTTCGACGCCATTTTGTTGTGATTTTCAGTGTTTGTTTGGTTCAGGAAGTTAATGTCAATGAGCTCGGCGGAACTGGCAGTGAGATCCTTCCAATTTTTCGCTGGTAACTGGTAATTTATACTTCATATTCTTAAACTGAGTGCCCCACAAAGTGCAATTATGGATTGTTAACCCTTAACTTCTTGCTGAAAAATGAAAAACTGCTCCACCGTGCATACCCTTTTAGTGCATTTCATTCTGAAAATGCACTATTTTATACTTTATCTCTTCCTAATTTCATGTGAACGAGTTAATTGATCTTTAACGAATGAATATCGCATGCTGAAAAGGGTTTTAATGGATTGATATGCTGGTAAGGAGCCAATTAAGTTCGGCCAAGAAAAAATTTCGTGGTAAATCAAGTTACTTTAGACACCGTTAGATTTTTCAAGTATCGAACGCTTAGTGTCCAATATGAAGCACACCTTCCACGTGGTTTGGGTGAAAGGTGTCCCGAGTAGGGCCCACTAAGAGTTTACTACATTTTCCTACTCGCATTTGTTTGTTTGTAATGCCAAAATGTTCAATTAATATGTCGTTAATTTATGTTTCATTGTTTGGACAATCACCTTATTTTAGTATATTTTTGGTCAAGTGTTAACAAGTTGAAGACAAATTAATTCAAAATGCTTTATTTTTTTGGACTGCATGATATGTGTCGCGTGTAGCGAACACCATTAAATTCTCTCTGCAAACTTTGTTAATGAATTTATGGCATAAAACTTCGTTTTTCATGGGTCAATTTGAATGACTTCTGACGCGATTTTTGAAAAAATGTCGAGGGGTACTCCCGGGGTATAAAGCAGGTGTCCAGAATACGACGCACTAAGACTTAAAGGGTTAATTAAGCAAATACTCAGCTTGAAAGAGACGACTATGAAATTCATAGACGTCTCTTTAGTAGTAGGATTAGTAGTAGTAGTATGAACACGAGCCTTTAATGATTGGTTCAAGAATTTATAGGTAGGTTTTAAAGGTATATAAATGAATTGAAATTGAAATACAATTGTGGTTTTACCTGGATAAAACCCAGTTTTAGAGGTAGAGCAAGTAAAAAAAGAGAAGAGAACGCTCAACAATAATAAAAGGCACACACCGCACACAGGCCCACACCCCCAACCCACCACCGGCTCGAGCCTACGGCACACTCTACGTCACGACTTCTTATCAGCCGAGACTGCTGTATTTCTTAAGAACCAGATTTTGAAAAAATATTAAAAATCAACGGCTGAACGGATTTCAAAAATTCAAAAACAGATTTTCACATTTAAGTACTATTTTTTTAATTCAAAATTGAAAAATGGTCAAGTTGTCAATTGTGAAAAAGCCCTCATTCGTGGCTGAATTTAAGAAAAAGTGTTTATTCACAGCTGAAATTGAGAAAAAGCGTTAAGCCACGAGCAAAATTTAGGAAAAGCGCTAATCTCGGCTAAATTGGGAACAAACACTATTTGACGGATGCAACCGAGTGAAGCGATATTTCTCCGCAAAAACTGAAAAAAGTAATATAGCTCACAATTAAAATTGAGGAAAGTGTTAATTCACTGATAAAATTGAAAAAGCGCTGATTTGCGGGTAAAATTTCAAGAAGAAACGATAATTTGAGGCTGAAACTGCGAAAAAGCGCTAATTCACGGCTAAAATTGAGACACAGCGCAAATTAGAGTGTAAAATTGAGGGGAAAAAACTCTCATTCACAACTAAAATTTTCACTATCCATAATAACAAATTTTGCGGATGTTTCTCGCTGAAAAAACATTTGTGGCTCGCTGCAAAATAAATTTCTCAGATTTTTGTTGCCAGCAAATCAATTTCGAGGATTTATGTTGCCAGTAAACCGATTTCGCCGGGGGGCCCAATTCAGATTGGTGTCCTGATCAATGTCTAATTAAGCCCCAAGCTGAACCCCTTCCGTCGAATGAAAGGGGAACGTTCAAAGCTACATTTTCCAGGTTTTTCGCCTACACGCTGAAACTAACCAAGTCTCCTTTTTACGTTCCCAAAACCTCAGAATCCCAATTTTTTACATTTTTTTTTCGAACCCCCTCTCCCTCTGAACAGTTGCTCGGGGCGGTCCACTCCTCTCGCCAATATATCTCGGTACGCCACTGCAAGAGGTGTGTTTAAGGGGGGGGGGTTCAGGCGGGTTTCCTCGACCCCTTCCCAGTCACCCCTCGCCTATACTTCGCACATAAATTTTGGCTCCATTTCTGCACTCCCCTAAAATAATCCCAAAACAATTTAGAATTCAAATGTGTTTTAAGGTAATTTCATGGATGAAATTTGGAAAAGCAAGATCTAACGTCACTGTAGAACTTCGTGAAGATTAAAATTAGACTTTGAAATCGAATATTGATGCAGAAATGGAGCCAAAATTTATGTGTGAAGTTTAGGCTTAGGGAAGGGGTCGAGGAAACCTGCCTGAAACCCCACCTTAAAATCGATAAAGCACGAAGACTCTATTCGTTTAATACAATAGTACAAAAACGAATGCCTTTGCGAATTGTTGCCTCAACCAAGCTGGTGGCTCACCTTGCCTCGCCTTGCTAGTTGCTTGCTTCGCTGCGTAACACCACAGCGTAAAGTGCAGCGCAGAGGAGTGAGGACGAATGTTTATTGAAGCACTTAATTTTTTCAATTAATACACTTTTGGTTTGGAAATTGGAAAACTAACGCAACAAGTCTTGAAAGACACTTCAATAAACCCCCTGAAAATTCGATGCTTCTTTATGACAAGGCAAAATACGTTATATTGTTAGATTAAAATTGATCGCAAAGTGCCTTGCTTGTTACTGTTTATTTTTGAGTTTGAACTATATTATCTAATCAATATTACTCTCATAGGGTTCGTAAACAATCAGACGAGCCTTAATGGTCATTTCCGACATGAGCCCTAAGATGTCCACAGTGAACGTCAACATTAGCTATGTACTTCACGCTACCCGGTTTTTCGGTGCCTTCCCTTATCGACTACACCGAGGAATTCGTGTTCACTCCAATCCCCTCCTATGCTGGTCGATTCTCCTGAACCTCGCGCCACTTGTTACTATATGTCAACACGGACTCATCTTTCCGAACGCCATAAGACCAGAAATAGAAAAAGCACTGAACGTGTCTTTCTCGGCAATTCACATCGCTGTTATCATCGCTAATGTGTTTCGCCTCATGTTTTCTCACGAAGAACTTGACGATATTCTGTTTGATCTTGAAACCGTTCGTCAAATATCCGACTCGAATTTCACGTTTGACTTGATTTTTTCAGAAATCGGCGCCTTCACTTGCTCCTACGCTGTTGTGGCCTTCATTACAGTTTTACTAATAGTTCCTTGTTTCGAACAGTTCGCGGATTGCAATATTGCCCGTCAGAATGCCTTTAATTACCTGGTGTATTTTACCATTGAAAATGCCATAACTTTCATTTACATTTGCCTGGTTCTTGCTTACAGAAAGCATTTTGAGCTAATACTCATGGAGTTAACTCTAACTTTGCACAAGCATGGTAACATCGAGGAGCTAATTAGTAGATGGAACTACCTGGTCGACAATTGCCACCGGTTCCTGGGTTATTTTGGGCCACAGCTGTTGATTTCAATGTCACTATGTGTCTCCCTTATCGTTTTCCCGATATTCTGGAGCATGAGCATGGCAAATTGGACGGATGTTATATTTTTCTCCTCTCCCTGGATCACGCATGCTCTTTTTCAGTTAGTGATTATAATTAACGCGTGCAACACAACTGCATGTAAGGTAGGCTATAAACACTCCCCTCAAAAAAATGGCCACTTCATTAAACCTTCTTGTTTGTGTGTGTAACAGGCGTCTCACTTAACCCGGCGATTATCATTTTATTCGATGAAAGATGATTTTAACTACTTGAATGAAAATGTGAGTTAGCCTACAGTTGCCTTCTCCATTTCAATTTACAATGACCATGTATATTATTTTTCAGCCGAAGGTAGCACTTCACTTGTTAAGAAACAAAAAATTAAGATTCAGTGCAAACAGGTTTTTCAAAATTGACTACGCTCTTCTAACCTCGGTAAGTGTGAATAAGTGGTTCATCAAGATATGCCAAGTCCATGCCATATGTCCTGTGGTGTGGGTGAACAAAATATTTGTCTGGACCACATTCTAAGGCACTTCAAAAGTTCCAAAAGAAAACCAGTTTGTTTTCTTCACTGGAGTAGCGGGTTTATCTGAAATTTTCAGCTAGAAGAAGAATTAGAATGGGGTCGAATCAAGGATATACATATAAACCTGGATTGCTCACAACGGACTGGGGGGGGGGCGTGAAGGGGGCAGGTCGTCCCCTGATAAACAATCACCCTGTCCCTCTCCTTGTGTAGTTATGGCAACACAACTCTCTTCCGGTATTTACTTTGAAACTCCACCCCTCTCTTTTCATCCACTTGGGAGCTTATTTGATGGCTTTTCTTTATCAGCAGTGATTAGCAAACCAGTTCTTTTATCGAATTTAATTTTATTACAAGAGCTGATTAGCATAGAAATGCGATATCCCGGTGGTTGTATTCCTGTAGAGAGTTAATTGGTTCACGTATAAAATTGATGTCCAGATTGCGAGTACTTGCACTACATACATCGTCGTTCTGATGCAGCTGACCGACGTGACGAGTGAAGCAGAACTGGCAGGTTTAGACGATGTGGAAAAAAACGTGCGTTGAATTGGAAATCAAATTGATCATGTTTAATATCGAAAGATTAGTATGTACTAAGTACCTATTCTTACCTCTATTATAGCACAAATAAAGGAGAGCCTATAATAGCTAAATGTGTTGGCACATACCAATCCCAACACAACAAAACCAGTTATAGTTGGGAAGAAGAGCACAACGTTATCATCACAATTCCAGAAACGGACCATTCACCCAAGAAGACTGCAAATTTCCCCGATATATTTGGTATCGACTTTGGCTATATTCTTCCGAGCCGAACAAATGACATGACCTGATGCACGGGGCTGGCAGCTTTTCACCGAAGCAATTATGTTCAGATCGACGTGAGGCTATAGTTTGAATAGAATCGAACTGGATTTTGGTGTCACATTTTGTAATTGAGCGACCAATTTCGTTCTGTAAAATGTTAAAAACTGGTGGATGCAACCTCATACAGAGACAGTCAATTTGTTAAAACTTCAGTCAGTTAACGGGTTGCTCCAACCATGTACCTACTATTACAGTTATGCAAAAACAAACACCATCCACCACCGCCTTTTATTTTTGTTTTTATTGTCTTCGGCATAACGAATTGTATATTCGTTGAATTGCCGTTGGCATTGAATTGTTCGAAGGTTCGGAAAAACGGAACGGGAGAGCTCTTGAGTTGGGCTCTCAGACTCTCAGAGTTGGACAAGGCCGCACACAAACGTTCAGGCAAAGCGCATAATATGTGTAAACATCTGGAAACAAAATATTGCGCAAACTAGTTTGTGCAATAATATTGTACGTCTAAGGACCCCTTTAGAAAATGTTTCTCCATTTTAGCCACAAATGTTTTTATTTCTCGAAATTTTGCTTCTGGCCTGAAACGCTGTCTGGGTCTGTATGCTCCCTTTATCCCCCCCCCCTCCTGTAGTTCTACTCATTATTACTTATTTGACGGATTTGTTCAATGGGATGGAATACATTTTGACGGAAAAACAGAATGTCAGTTGGCCAGAATGTCTTATTTACTCTAGCGAAATGTTTGGTTCCCCTGACATGACTTTGGTTGAAGTATTGAAGTTGGTACAAGTTCTTAATTACTTGGGCAGCTGAGGAATATAATGGGCGATAATGTTTTCTGTTCAAAATCGAAATTTCTGCGGGGGGGAGGGGATATAAATCCCCGTGATAAATCCGCGCCTGTTTTTCCGTATTCATAACAATAAATTCTCGATCAGCGGAAAAATCCAGTTCCCCAGTCGGTAAGGATTCGACCGTTCTCATTGCACATGAGCTCTGGGCTATACTTACTAATTGAAAGAGCCGGCAGATTGAGCCACTTGGCGGAGCCCAATTAAATAAAAGAAAAAGAGCACACTCAAATTATTTATCATTGTTAATAAATATAATAAAACTAGATAACTATTTACACTTTGAATTATTGGAGATAACGATTCGTTGATAAATTAATGGCTAGAAAAGAAGCGTTGTTCAGTATCTAGTTAACTACATAATTATATACATCTTCTTAAAGTCTATGAAATGTATTAGAAACATCTTCTCATGGCCTTAAAAATTAAAATATTTTAAGTAAAATTATATCACAAAGGAAGCGAATGTGATAGAAGTACTCACCCACCATGCCTAAAACACTATTTCAAGAAAACGACGAAGGACGGTTGAAGAAATGTTGAGCTGATGAGCGGACTATCCTTTTTTGAATTTGAGCAACAGAACGGACGCCAGCATGTAAATTAAGATCCAAAGTCCCGTCGAAATGAATCCACTGTACACCGTCGGCCTGTTAAGGTCCCAACCACGAGCTAACATGGACCGTAGCGATTCAGTTGACAGGGTGAGGGGAAGAAAGTAGGCGATGGTTCTGAGGATTTTGTGCATTCCTTCGACCGGCCAAATGATACCTTTAATGGAAAACAAATTTGAAAATGAATTATCGAAGAATCGTGAGTATTGGATTCCCACACGGTACTTACCACAGAGCATGACAAAAGGCAGGAAACTTCCTAAAGCCAAGTAGGTGGCGTTGCGTTCACTGTCACAAACGCACGATACAACAAAGCCTGTAAATTATGGATACAAAAAAGTTGGTTGAAATTTGAGCGCCACAGACTAGCTAATGAATTCCAATACCGTATGCCATGCCGCAAGTGCCACACATGACCATCAAAACTGTCACCCAAACAACGGAGCCCTGGTTGGTGATGTTGAACACGTACAGGGCGAATCCAACGACGCAAATAGTTTGCCCCAGCATGACGAGGAACTGGGTGATTACGTGCGAGCTGAGAATTTCTAGACCTGTGATACCCGAGACGAGGCATCGTTCGAGAATACCTTCGTTCCTTTCAACGAGCATTGTCCCAGAGGTGAGGGCGACCGAGAGAAAAAACACTATACTGTAAGTAGGAGTGAATATATTAGAAAACTGTTGAAAATACGGTGATAATCGTGAAAGATTGAACAACTAACGTTAGCATAACTCCGGGAGCTGCAAAATCTGTGAAATTTGGTACCCTTGGGCCATAAATAGGGTTATTTATCTGTTAATTATAAAAAAGAAAGCTTTACAAACATTCATATTTTGCGATTTTAAAAAATAGACTCATGTACTCGAAGGGGTAGAGAAATCGCCTTTGTCGGTATCATACACGCTTTGGCTACATCCGCGGCGAAATTCTCCAAAGTTTGTATTAAATCACGTTTGAGCATATATCCAATTTGTTGATCTAAAATCGAACGGTTTGTACACTCCGGGTATTCCAGGGGGTAAACATGGAGGGGGGGGGACTAACTAGACATATCCAAGTATGCGTCAATCTCTCCTCCGTCAATAGCCGAGTCATTGGCGTTGATTCCCAGTTCTATGCGACTGTTGATATTTTCCGTGAAATCCGGTGGTATCCGAATCATGCCCCATGCCCAGCCTTTTTTAACCGCATATTCAGCCTCTTCGATCATGTCGTAATTCACCTAAAGTTGAATGAGTTTTACTCATTGTACGTTAATCGAGCGGATATATAAGTGACCAACCAGTTCGTGATTCAATTTTCCCAAATGGTGTAAATATCGACACGAGTATATCGCCTCACAGCTTGAATTGTACTGACAGACTCCGGTGAATTCTTCATTGACAACAGCCACGTGAAGACCAGTTGGATCGTGCCCAATAGCCAAGGAGAAGATGACGACTTCAAGTACAGGCATTAAAATAATCCAGAGAAGGACCCTGAAAAGATAAAAATATAAAATATAAATACTAAACTCATATAAAAAATAAGAAAACACTATAAGGACGCAGCGCACCCAATATTTCTCAACATATATAGGGCGTTCTTCCAAACCAGAGCTTTCATGTGGTGTGACGTGTACACGTTGAAATAGTCCTTCCAAGTTATCTCGACTTCTTCGTCCGGCGGCACCGCGTCCACCTTTAATTAAATACATGTTTGTTTTCTGTTTTTAAAATTTAAACTTTTCCGAACTCTTACGGCTTCTGCCGGTGAAGTGATGGACGCCCTGAAGTTATTGACGGACATATTTTCACCGAATTCGCCACTGATTTCAGATTGGGTGTCGAATCCTTCGTTCATGATCCCCATGTCTTGCAACTCCTGTACCGAATTCATACGGATGAGTGTTGCGCGGATGTTTTGTTCACAAAAAAGAACTTTTTAAGAAGGAGAGGGGGGTTATTTACAGGTATTGCTGGAGCCGTAGCGGCGACTATATTAGAAGAAATACTGCTTCTCCGTCGTTTTCCCTTGTTCTGAAGAACGGACAATTTCAAAAATGCGTCCTCCAAAGATTCCGAATTATATCGGCTCAGCAACTCGTCTGGAGATTCCTCAGCTAAAAATTTTCCGCCTCTCATGAGTCCGATCTAAATTTTAAATTCAAATAGAAGTAAGCAAGGATAGAAAAACCTTGAAATTTATAAATCATTAACGAGAGTCGGGGGAGATTATCTACCGCTTTTACTACTACACCCCTGACATCAATATAATTGTATAATTCGTCTACTTACTGTTGTCGCTTGTTTAGTTTCGTCAATGTAATGAGTTGTAATTATGATTGTTGTCATTTTGTCCCTCGTTAAATCAACAAAATAATCCCAAATCCTGCGTTTAAAAAAAAACCAACAGCTTAAGGGTTACATCTCTATCGCAATGTTTATTTCATTTTACTTTTGACGAAGAATAGGATCAACGCCGACAGTCGGTTCGTCTAAAATCAAAAGTTCAGGTTCGTGAAGGAAGGTTGCCGCCATTGAGACCCGTCTCTGCTGTCCTCCGCTGGAATATAATTAGAAACATTTTCAATCTTATATACTTATTAAATCAAAATATTAAGACACAAAAAGAACGTGTGCGGCACAGGCCGTATAACATCCGCGCAATCAATCAATTTTGTTTTTCGAATGACAAGATAAATTACGAGCTCCTGAATTTAATGACTTTATTGGCACAACAGATCATGTAAAATAGTCGACACATCGAGTCCAGAGAATGAAGTCATAATAGAATGGAAGAGTGAAAAACTGACAAGTCATCTCATCAAGTAAGAATCTCTTGTCATTCCCAGATTTACTGATTCCTTTCTCACTTTACTTGAAAATAACCAATGGGTGCGCCGTGACCAAATGTCTGGGGAGTGGGCACGTATCAAGTGACACCCCCCCCCCCTCGTCACTACAATTGTAAATGATGATTGTTGGATGAGGTTGTATTTTCCTGGGCCATTTTTTAATTTTATTGAAGAAAGTATTTTTTTGAGTGAAATGCAATATCTACGGTTGCCTGTACATGATTTCAAAAGAATCATTTTACAATTTCAAACGAATTTTCCTTTGGACTATAAGCCCCCGCTCCACCCAACTACCAGGTATTCTCGCGGATTGGCTCCTAAAAAAACCGATGTCGCATGCTGCAATCAGTGAAAACTCCAATTTCGCGGTGTTTAGATGATTAAAAACTCCGATCTCTTGGATTTCACTTTTAGGAGAAAAACAAATTCGATGGGGGGGGGGGTCGGCTCATCCAAAAACTAATTTCCGCGAGAACCGAGAGAACGAAATTTCATGGTTTTGGCACTTCAAACACGGTATTGGATAGGGTGAACAGATTTAAAAGTGGTTTCCGAGGTCGCCTGGCATGAAAAAGTAGGACGGTTGAGGCGTAAAATATAGGGCACAACAGTAGGACGCCTAAAAAAAAGTTAACATCGACTAATCGTTCAATCAGTTTGATGTTAAAACTGTTGTTTACTCGACTAGGGTGTCGTACTCGTTTACGATAACAATGTAACGGCTTTAGTGACCTAAGTGAGCGAGCCTGCGAATCTGATTTTGTAAAGAGCAAAAGCCACAAAATTTGGTTTTTGAACCGGCGAAAATCCCCCGAAATTGAGCTATGAAAGGACCTAAATTATCAGCAGAATTGGAGTTTAGAGCCTAAACCACGAAATTTGTTTTTTCATCGTTTGTTTTTTAACAAAATTTAGTTTTTTGATATATAATCACTAAAGATATTGTCTTCCCACACGTCCTTTTTTATTGTTCCTAACCGGTTTTCGGTCTACAAGGAAACCATCTTCGGGGAAAAAAGAATTCTTGTCAAAAACCTCTAAAAAATTTTTCGTGTAGAGCACATCTATCACAGTCAAAAACCGGGGGGGGGGGGGTTAGTTTTTTGAATTCACCGAACCTAGAAAACTGTTTTTGGAAAGAGCTGAAGTCACAAAATTTGAATTTTGATCGAGTAAATATCCCTGAAATTTGGTTTTTAAAATGGAGCTAAATCCGAACGATTTGATTTTGAAAGAGGAAAATTCCGAAAATGGAGGTCTGAAAGAGCAAGATTTTCAAAGTATGGTTTTGATAAGCCAATTTTTCGAATAAGCCAAACTGATTTTGCAAAGAGCTAAGGCTACGAAATTTGGTTTTTAAAAGAGTCACAATACGTAAAATAGAGGTATGAAGTAGCAAAATTCGTGAAATTGAGGTTGAAGGGGGAGTTGCACTCATGTTTCCTCGACCCCCCTCCAATCATGCCTTGCCTACTCGGTGTTACGTAAATTATCGCCGTAGTTCTGCACCAATCCTGGATTTTCAGGTCTCATTTTAATCTCCAGATAATTCCGCACACACGTTAAGTCTTGCTTTCCCAAATAAGACGTCGGAAGAGCTCGAATTTTCAGGGTAAAAGTTTAAGTGGCGTTTATAGTTGTTTTAGGGGTTAAATATGAAAAATGAAGATTTAACGGGCATACGGAATTATCTGGATATTAAAATGAGACCTTAAAATCCAGGATTGGTGCAGAACTACGGCGATAATTTACGTAACGCCAAGTTGGCGAGGTATGATTGGAGGGGGGTCGAGGAAACACGAGTGCTACTCCCCCTGAAGGATTAAAAAAAGAGCCAACGTCACGACATTTGGCTTTCACACCAACGTTTATAATTTTAAGTGTTTAAGAAATATAACGAGCGAAATTTTGTTGTACTCACCTCAAATTTTTAATTTGACGATCTGGAAATGGCAGCTGCAGGAGTTCCAGAAGAGAATTCATTTTTTCCATAATGTCCTTAGTATTCATGCCGGCAACCCACCCGAAATACTTGAGAGTCTCTTTTATTGTGAACTCACCGTACAACGCGATTTCCTACAAGCGAAACAGGATGAATTTTAGATCATTTTCCCCCAAGTGTTTCGATATTAAGATTACGGACCTGCGGCATGTAACCGATTCGAGGACCTGGAACGCCACTCCCCCGTGATCCTGGAGTTCCGCCCAGTACCCAAATCTCGCCAGAGTTGAGTCTTCTTCGACCGACTATACAAGATAGAAGAGTGGTTTTTCCGCATCCTGAAGCACCGAGAAGACCGTATCTGGAAATAATTAATACATGAAAAATATGCAAGCGCACGTTGGGAAGACCGAGGCGAAACTCCTTCAAGTGCTTTATGTGCTAAGAAAGCTGAAAAATGGCGTGGACTTTCAAGTACTTGCTACTTGAAACTTGCTACTTTGCGTTGTTCCACTCAGTTATGGAGTATGGGATTTTGTTGTGGGGAAACGCGTCGCAGGCAATAAAGATTTTTCGCCTCCAGAAAAGAGCTGTGAGAATAATCGCTAATCTCTGGTTTACGGACAGCTGCTGTTGAACGTTTCGCCTTATGGGCGTACCGACTTTCTACGCATGTTTCATCTATCAAGGCGCTATTTTTGTGAAAAAAAATTTGCACCTTTTTGAAGACGGGCAACCCCATCCGTATACGACCAGGGGAAAGAGCGACCCACGTCTTCCTAGGCACAAAACTGCTCTTGTAGCGAATAGATTTTGATGCACAAGCGTCAAAGTGTTTAACATGTAACTTCTCTTGAGCTAAAGGACTTTGAAAAAAGACTGAAAAGAATTGTTATTGAAAAATAATTTTGTAGCTTAAAAGAGTTTCTGGATGAATAAATTCAGTGTCCCTTAGACTTGAGAGTAAGGCCCGGCGCACACTAGGAGAAAAAAGAGCAAGGAAAACACCAGCACAAACCACACAGGACCAAACACCACAGGAAAGAGCAGGAGGAGGTGTTTTCCTTGCTCTTTTTCTCTTTTTTCTTTTGTTAACCTAATTTGTCATGGGGGGAGGGGGGTTTTAATTGCTTCATTTAATTATGTTAATTGTGGGTTTTAAATGGTTTTAATTATCTAACAAGGTCTCTCATTTATACATCGGGTGTGTTTAGAATGTGAGGCTTTTGTTTAACGACCTGGAACTTTTTAACATTTCGGACTTTGGAGCCCTGAGGATGCTAGGATCATAGCGAAACGTAGGCGAGAATAAATAATTGAAGACTTCGACGGGTGTTTTTTGGCTTTTTCTTCATAACTATATCAAATGTACCCCGTCTTTCTACAACCTTTACAAAAGGGGAATGTCAAACCATCGTGGGTGACAATATACACGGACAGCCGCGCCGCTGTGGTGGCCATTTTCAGGCCAGTAGTCAAATCACGGCTGGTCGCGGACTGTAGATCGCCTGTATCGTCAGCACTGCTGGACGCGAGTAACGCAGTTACTCGCAGTTACGTTAGAATGGGGACTAGGTCGTGCTCACACTGGTAACCCAGGAAATGTGAGAGATCATGGAGCCATGACGGAGTACATTGAGCCTGAACCAGTGGTAGAGGTGGCAGGGGCCAGGGATACAGGAACAGGTCAAATTGGCGAGGAAGGAGACCCAGGCGATTTGGGGTCTAGAAGCCCATTGTTGGCAGGCAAAGGGGGCATTAAGGAATAAGATGACAATAAAACAGTAGAATTGGCTGTTGGGACTTGGAAGGAAACCAGCTAGGACAAAATTAGGAGTGTTCACGGGGGCACTTTGCGGCGCAGAAACACTCGCTTGACACTTGCTAATTGGATACAAGCGTGTGAGGGGAGTGGTCTGCGGGAAGAGACCATGTGAGACCTTGAGCGCGGCGTTTTTGGCGAATATGGTCAAAATTTAAAAGTAGGCGAAACCACGTATCTCGTGGATTCTTACCACGGAGAGTCCTAAAATTGAAACGGATTTTGGAGACAGGCCGTTGAAGGGCTTCTTCTTGTGATTCCGCGGTGATTCTGGCCCGTTTTCCGAGGGCCTACGAATTTTCCCGTTGACCGCAGCCACGTGAACATCAGCCCTGATGTTCAACGAAAAGCTTTGACGCAAGCGGGACGCAAATTATGGGGAGTGCCTAATTTACTGACCCAGAGTTTTCTCTACTGACCAGGCACTTAAAATGCTCGGATCGAGCTGAAACTTGGCATACAATTCACGCGTGGGTCAATACGACTGTTCTCAAATTTGATCCCGATCAGTTCAGGGAAACTCGGGAAAACCCGGAAAATCCTACTGACCAGAGGGTTTTCTCTACTGACCGGGCACTTCAAATACTCCGATCGAGCTGAAACTTGGCATACAATTTACGCGTGGGTCAATACGACTTGTCCTAAAATTTGATTCCGATCGGTTCAGGTAAAGTCATAAGAGGTATAAGTCATATCGGTGAAACAGCCAAAAATTTCTTTTTTTCATTTTCTTCCGTTTTTGGGGTTGAAAAATGTTTCATAATTTTTTTGGGTATTTTCCCTGGATTAAATTCTCATCCCTAAACTACCGAATACCGAATAGAGGAAATTTTGAGACCCTGCCGACGACGATGCGATGATTTTGGAAGGAGCTACGATTTTTCAAAGCGTGAAATTTTTGCGCAATTTTAATTTGAAATTTGACCGATTTGAAATTTTTTGAAAAATCTGAAAAAATCAGCATAAATCAACTTTGCCTCTTCCTACGGGCCTTGTGTCAAAATTTGAACCCTGTACGATGAATAGAAGCCAAGGTCAAATTGAAATTTGTATAATTTTGAAAAGTTTCGGCGGCGATTCTGTACTGACACCCACTCCAAGGTTGCTTAATTTGCCGATATTTTTCCAGACGACTTTAGGCGTCATTTTGATGGGGAAGGATTGGGAATTTAGGGATGACACAAGATATCATATTCGTATTTTGAGGTGAGGAGTCGACTATGTTTCGGGGTAAAAATCGATTGGATGACCGGCGGTGGGGGTAAATTGCGATTTTTGGAATTTTAAAATTTTCTAATTTTTTTCGCAGGACAAAAAGTGTTATATCTCGGGTTTGAGGATGAAATTCAAAAATCCGGTCCGTACAGTTTTGCGCAATTTAGTTGCGAAGATTTCAAGCCCTTAAAAACCAAAATCGGATAGAAATTGTGGGAGAAGATAGTTTTGGCGCGGAATTACAGGATTTCATCAAACATAACACGGGGCACGGCGTGGAACGCAATGGCACGCTCGACCTGTAGGGTGTAGGGTCAAGTTTTGATCGGAGGGCGTTGACCGTGGGAGAAAAAAAGGTGACAAATGAAAAGTTGGGGGGTGACACTTTTGGGGTGGGCGAAGATCGGAACATAAGAAACACCCGAAATCAACGAAAAACATAAAAACAGTCATGAGGCATCCCATCAAGGGGGACGATCGGGATAAAATTTGAGGACAAGTCGTATTGACCCACGCGTAAATTGTATGCCAAGTTTCAGCTCGATCGGAGCATTTTAACTGCCTGGTCAGTAGAGAAAACCCTCTGGTCAGTAAATTAGGCACTCCCAAATTATGAAAGTTATTGGAATAGTTTTTCCCCAATAGTTTGAGCCTGAGGATGTTGCTGAATATGAAAAATATATTTTATGTCCAGAAGTGCATAGGGGTGGAATATGGGGGTAGTACGTATACGTTCCACTCGTCCTCAAAGGAGAACTGCAGTGATGATACCTCGACCCCCCTCCAATCAACCCTCGTCTACTACTCGACATACATTTTCTCGCCTTATTTCTGCACCAATCCTGGTTTTTAAGGACTCGTTTTAATCTTCAGAAAATTCCCCTGAATCGAAGTAAGCAAGTAATCAGCACAGAGCATGCACACAATATAGCGTAGCGTAAATTTGTAATGAAGAGGGGGTGGGCCGCCTCGTGGCCAGGACTCCCACCACCGCAGGGGGCCCCCCGAAAAGCTTAAGGATGGAAAAATTGACTCCAGAGCATCAAACCCATGAGACATGTTCTTGGAAAGCATGCGGGCAAGGTCGAAAAAGGTAATCTACAGTTTCTTCACTTCTCGGTCTTTTGGCCAAGATAAAACGGTTTCTGTAGGTTTCATGCGGCTAACATTGACCAACCTGTAAAACTCCCCACCGCCAAGCGGGCGGTCCACACCGGTAACGTGCCAGCCTTGACCAGCTAGTACGGTTGGTGGGACGGGGAGCAGGGTGAGGATTACCAGGACTTGCACGTGCCGGGTCACTTCTCGGCTGTCCATGACAGATTTATCCTGGCGATGTGCCCCTCAGGGCATCATTTCAGGGTGGGAAGAAGGCTAACATTGATAAATCGACAAATGCGATAGTCGGCTCTGGGTAACGAATTTTAGACCAAACACATTGACGAGGAAGGGCCTTCTTTGGACTAATTCGGTCTTGAGTTCTCGGATGTGACTTTGTAATATTATGTGTTTTTTTTCATCATAGTTATTTTTATAGTATTGCGTTATTCATGTATTGTTGCTAATTTGCAGATCTGCTTTTTAGACGGACTCGGTCCTCACGCGGCTACAATTGAGAAACCGCGGTAATATGCTGTTTTCGCACGAATTCCGTCGTTGAAATTGAGAATACGTGCTCGTTTGCCGCTAAACTTGAGCGAAAAGCCCCGATTCGAGGCATACGGGGCCAACTTCGACCCACTCTCAAGTACAAAACTCTAATTCTGGAGGTTTTGTGCGGATAATATTGACAAATTGAGCTAATGCACAGTTCTTGGGGCATGTATGGGGCTAAAAGCGAGAGAAACCGCTCATTTTGTGGCTAAACTACAATAATTAATGTGCCACGCGCAATTTCTTGATACAAATTCCAGGCCAAAGCTGACAAAAAGCGCTAAAGTCTTTTTGGAGACCCTTTTACGACTGTAATTGGGGGGGAAAACACTAATGCTGTGCTCATGGGGAAACACGAGAAAAATAGCTAATTAACGGCCAACTTTTTTAAAAAACGCTAATTCACGGCTAAAATTGAGATATAGAGCTGCCGTCATATTTGTGTCTAAAAGAACGAACGGCCATTCGCAATTTTCGGAGGCTCTTTTATGAAAAAAACGCAAACGTCCACGGCAAGCCCACGGCTAAAAATGAGAAAAAGCGTTAATTCACGGAAGTGGTGATGGTGGGGGGTGGGAAGCTCATTCGCAGGTAAAATTGGGGAGAAGCCCGAATTCGCGGCTAAAATTGAGAAAAAGCGATAATTCACGGACCAAATTGAGAAAAGGCACTAATGTATTGCTGTCGTTTGGAAAAACGCTAATTTATTTATTTATTTACGGATAAAATCACGAAATAGTGATGATTCGCGGATAAAAGTGAATATAAGCGTTTATTGGCAGTTAAAATTGGGAATATACAAAGCTGTTTGAGGATTCCGGTGACATTTTAGTGGCTAAAATTACGAAAAAATCATAATTTAACGCCACATAATATTGCATGGTAAAATTCTCGTCTATATTCGGTGACTAAGGGGCCTCATAGAAGTTTCCACCCCGGGCTCCGATTCCTGTAGGTCCGCCTATATTACACCACATTGGCGTCGAAACGGTTCAAATGAGATGTAGTAGAACTCTGGAAAAAGGACCCACCATACCGGTTTCCGCCTATTTTTACATAATGGCCATTTTCACCTTCACGAATTGTATGGGGTCAGTTTTGGTTTAATCCTGAAATTGTCTCGAGTCTGGACGGGAGTGGTTTGTATGTCAGATATTTTTACCGTAAAGTTCCGGTTAATTGACAATTTTGACGGAGGTCAATTGACCATAGCCCAACACTAAAACCGAGAAAATAATGCCAGAACAGGAATTGGAGATCAGAATTAGATAATAATACAATGCAGCACCTTCTATAATGAGAAAAATCAGGAGGGTTCACCTTATTATAATTTGCCAGAATGATGAGGGGTTTTCACAGTTCGACGAAAATAATCTCCGCCCGAGAGGAGTTTCTAGGGAGCTTTGTTAGACGTCAAAAAGCTACCGCGCTATATGTATTTCGATACTCGCTCTTTTGAAGCTTTAAAAAGCCAAATTCATTAGTAATTTATTTGGCAACCTCTATATTTCACACTTTTCTGCATTAGTAACCCGGATCGTTAGTGATTTATTGAATCATTTCTCAAGAAATGGTGATTTTTTGTTGACAGCGAAATACTTCAAGTAAAAGGCCGGGCCTTCAAAAAATAAAAATAATTCATCACAGCCTGTCTGAAGGGCAATGGCCATCAAGATACAGCCAAGTTATTATCCGTGATCGTGGTGGAGAGGGAGAAGTTAACCACAGGTTATTGTGATGGAGAGGGGAGCATCATTATTTTGCTCCTTGGTTCACGTTTCTACTTTAATTTAGTTTTGCAGTTCAGGTAATATTAGGGTAGACTGTGGTAAATGAGTGGCTGGAGGCTGGAACAGAACTGTGGAGGGAGGAAAGGGGATTTCAAGTTTTGAAGGATCAACTCAAAAGGGAACACAAATATTTAACTGTAGCAACTTACATGCATCCTTTAGGCACGGTCATGTTCAAATTGTCGAGGATGACGTGTTTTGCCTTTTTCGTACCGTACGTTTTACAGGCGCGGCGAACGCAGACAGCGTTCTGTTTTCGTGTCCAAACGGTGCTTACTTGAGGCACCAATTTGGAGCGGTGGCCTCCTCCACCGCTGATCATAGCGCTGCCGCCGGATGACGGTAGTGTACCGCCCGTTGACATTCTGATATACAAAAAAAAAAAAAAAAAAAAAATGGTTGGTACATTTTAAAAACCGATGAAATAATATTGAAATGGCTAGATCTTAAATATCTTCATAAGCTATCTTGTTTCTGTCACAAAAAAAAGTAAAAAAAATGGAAGAAAAAAGTTGAAAACCTTGGCCCCGACATCCCTGTTTGAAACGTTTTGATTTTGACACCATGTTTCCCACTCGGCTTCAAGAATACGCTATTATTCAAACCTTTTTAAAAGGGTGTATACGCGGGAGGGTGAATAAGGGATTATTCACGGTTAGGAAGCAAGAAAAAAAGAATGAAAGAACGTTCGATTGCAGAAACGTCTTGTTGTAACCTGTTTTTCAATCGTTCAATCGTAAGAGTTTAACAAGTCTCGCATTTCTCCCCTTGGACACGTACTACCGTTTTATTTATTTATTTATTTATTTTAACACTTTTAGACGCATTTAGGTGGCCCTTGAGTAGGTATTAAGTGTAACGAGTACCTTGCAAGGCTTAGCGTATAGGGAACATTACCACTGTATTTGTCCTATTTTGGATCTACTTAACATCAGAAAATGCCAACCGCTTGAATGAATCATGCCACCCAGGGAAATTTCCGCTGTCGAATGGGTCAGTATTAATTCCTTTTAAACTATACTGCCCTCCATTCGAAATAGTAGGTAGTTAAATTTTTTTTCTCGAAGGACCTTCACCCAGATTTGATGGAACCGAGGATATAAAATAATATGTAGGCTTTATTATACATCTCTCTGACGAATGGGCCTCATCCAGTTTCATTGTCTCATTTGACTTGTTATCGATTCCCGCTTCGCAGGTGTTGTACAAACAAGTCATTCTTTCCTGTTCAAATTATTCCTTTTGATTATCGTCCCCCTTAATTTACCTACTATTTATGATTATAAAAAATATTTATAGTCTGATCTAAAAGAGAAATAAATTGCTTGAGTGTCATTAGCTAGCACTTCCCAAATAGTAGAAACACAATATTGCGTGAATAGTGCCGATTCATTCTGTATTTTCCAGGCTTTAAAATACAGTATTTGAGAACAAATTCCTTAAATTGAAAAGGGATCCTGTCAAAGAAGGTGTCTATTAACACCTTCATTAGACCCCGCTATCCTTGAAAGAACGGGCTTGCCATTAACACCAGGCTGCAATAAATTTACTGACTTAATTGTTAGTAAAAACTTAGATTTTTCTTTTTCTGATAAATGTTTGAGAGTCAAATGGAAAGGAGACTGTCTAAGCCTCACTGCAGAATTGGAAAATTACTATTCTAAACGCTGCACATGCTATCAGCGTCTATAAGCTTTAGATTATTTTGGAGAAAATACTGAAAATTTGATTCTATATGAATCAATTTGAATCTAGAAGCTACATATCTGATTCCAATTCTTGAAATAGGTACTGAAAAAAAATTATATTCGAGGTTTTGACGTTGTTTATAGTAAAAATCTAGGCATCCATGAACAAAAATTGTTTCGAAATAATACTTGACGCCCCTTCTCCCTCAAAAGAAATGTTTACCAAACAAAGGGGACTTAAGCGTAACTATCGTCGCTCGTTTAAAGTAATAACTTTAAACGTAAATATTTGTTGCGTGATTGGAAAATACATGAAGAGGTATACACCAGAGGAGAGGGAGCGCTTATATAGGAAGATCTGTCCATTGTTCACAGGTTTCATTTTGTACTAAAAGGAGAGGAAGAACCAAAGCCGGGAATTTTTCATCGTGGGCTTCGATATCACAATTGAAAACATCTTTTTCACAGGACGCGTAAAAGATATAATTATAGTGTCCGTGAAAAGCTAAGCTCTCCTAATTAATGCAATGAAACTTCTTCACAAAGCTATGCAGGACTGCTTGAAAATATTTATGTGCATGGATGTGTATTGTATAGCCCGGAGTCAAATTGGATTTAAAAAATCCCAGTGATTTGGTTCTTGGATTAAACACTTCCTTTACACCTGGGTATTAAAAGTTTCCTTGTTGAACATGGTAGAGGGGGAGGGAGGTGCTGCTTGTATTTTTATAGCACAAACAAGAAGACAAAATTGCGTCCTTTGCACTTGAGTATAGGCATCAGAATTTACAGGGGAGGCTTGCCCGCACAAGACTATTGAGTTGAAATCTTAAATTTCATTCCTTCTTTCTCTCTTTGTTTATGATACCCAACTTTTAAAATTTCGTAAAACGTCTAATAGAACCGAGCAGGGCTTGGGAATTGGGAGGAGGGAAAGGAGAGACTGCAGGAGAGGCCCATAGTGTATTTCACACATTTCTCAGTTAATTTTCGAACTGTTCTCATGGGGGCTTCCGGGAGCCTGTCGTCCTCCCTGACTAATCCGCCCTACAAACAACAGCGAATCGGGGGAAAAACTTAATCACGCAGTAATTATTATTCCTGGTAGACTACTCATCCTTGGATTTGTGGAATCCCAACACGGAAAGTTTGTTTTTTTGGCCCTGCCCGAGGGGCTGGCGGAACATATGACATCCAGGTGGGTAATATCCCGTTTGGAGAAAAGGGCCAGAACTTTTTGCAGCTCAATCTTTTGGTTAGAGCTTCATCTAGTCAGATCTTTTTGTGGTTAAAGCGAGGATCGTAGCGCACACGCAGAGTTAGCAAGAGGCAGCGATTTCACCCACACCGGCTTTCCACCATTTCACTAAAAAAAAATAAAAAATCCCAAACATTCGGCAATTTGGCTCACAGCCTGATTCGAAGCCGTATCACGCACGACTAAGGGTGCAGCGTGATATTTTGATGCCCGTAGGTGTGGTCATGGCAGAATTTTGATGCCCCCCCACCCCATTTCCATTCATAAGATTTATGTTTTGAATAGGTGATGAAGAGACGTAGTATAGGTTTAGAAGGAGTCAACTGGACCAGTTGACTAGAGTTGAGAGGCATTCCACTGCGGAATGCCTAGGGATGGAATTGGGCCGGGCCGGGCTTTGAGTCGGGCCCGGCCCGACTTTCTCAGTGGTTCGGCCCGGCCCGAAACCGGGCCCAAACACTGGGCTGGGCCCGATTAGCCCGACACTTCCAATTTGAATGAATACATGTGCCCCCCCTCATCCCATTGAGCCAGTTAAATCGTTCCAAAAGTAGGGATCGTGTGGTAGTGGGGGTTTGGTGATGGTGAGAGGTTTAAATACCCCCTCCCCTCACCGGAAGATTACTGACGAGGAGTGAGGTTTTCAATTATTTAGGTTGCTCAGTACACTTTAATTTTTTACTAATTATATGTACACTAATTATATTGATTTAACTTTTAGTATTTTGATTTAAGACGTATTAAATAGTAACGGCTGCAAGTAATTATAATTTCGCTCCATCACCGGATGCGGATTGCCTGCAGTAGGTGATACTTTTCCCTCTGATCACAATACGCGCAATTCTATTTTCTACACTAATCACAATTAGTGGACCTCCCCTCCCCATTGTCGGATCTAAAGGGGGTGGTAACGGCAGTATTACCCACCCTGAGAGCTGGTTAAATCGCTGTAAACAAAGGAGGGTTGGTGGTGGAGGGTGTACAGAGAGAAGGGGAGGAGTTACAATTACCCCCCCACCACCAAAGAGGTCCCAGATCCGACCGCCCCCCCTTTGTTCATAAAGATCTATGAGCTCCAGATGCGACGAAACATGGGTACTTCGAAGAAAGAAAAGTTCAATGAACGGCATTGTACATATTTGTTGTTGTATTGCGCATGTTCGGGCTTTCGGGCTTTTTTCGAACCTCAGCCCGGCCCGGCCCCGCGGTCCGAGAAAATCTTCGGGCCGGGCTTTACATTTTATTTTCGGGTCGGGCTTCGGGCCGAGTCCATCCCTACTCAAAAGGTCCGTTTCAAAAATCAGTAGTTTCATGGTTCCTGTAAGCTCCATTTGCTGTAATGAAGCCACAAAGCTGATTTTTGGAAGAGCCAAATCCATCAAATTTGACTTACTAAAGAGTCAGGCCCACCAAATTGGTTTTTTTGGATGTAGAAATCCCACAAAATTGATTTTAGATTACCCAAACCCCCAAAATGATTTTGCTTGAGCCAAACACGCGAAATTAGTTTTTTCAACGACTAAACTCTGTCAAATTGGGGCTTTCTCTCGGGAAAAACCTGCGAAATTGTTTCCTTGAAGAGCCATACCCGTGAAATTGGTTCTATCCGAAGCATCATCCCCCCTCCCTCTTCTACTGAACATAATATTTGACTCAAGCTCTATAAAAAAACTATTTTCACGGGCTTAGCTCTCCAAAAAACCATTTCTTCTGGATTGGTTAATCAAAATACCTCAAATTTGTGGGGTTGGCTCTGTCAAAATCTTCCACTCTTGGTGTGTGGGGGTACGGAGCGTGATCGCGCTGAGCAGTGACCATCAGTTGTGGGACGCAACCGATTAGCCGCAGGCCCAGTCACTTTCTTGCTCTGCTTCGCCTTCCAAGAGAGAGAGGAGCCATGCAATCGTTAAGACTCAACTTTGGGCTGCCTTCTTTGTAGTTTTTACGCGCCTTCCCATCACCAACTATCAATCGTGACCGCTACAGATCGCTCTTGGGTAGCCCTGTAGCCCTGGTCTGCAGTGGACCATCTTGTGCGTTTTTTTTTTTTTTTTTTTTTGCATCTTGGGTTTCTTTCACTCAGCACCTGGGCAACTCTGGCCGGTGGAGATGTGGAGTCTTTTGTATCGGTTGTGCTATATTTTTCTCAACTGTGCTTGGTACTTTAACACATAAATCAAATGCCAAATTGGAAGTGGGCCGCCCCACCGCCCCCCTATACGCTACGCCACTTCGCTCGACTGGACTTTTTCCAATTTCCTATCCAAACACGGATTTTCCCGCCTTTCAAAACTGAATTTTATAATGGGGTTTGCCCCTTCAAAACAAAACATAAAAGTTTTGCTCTTTTAGAACCCACTATTTCATGGACTTGGCCCCTTTGAACCTCGATTTCGGGGATTTTTGCATGGTTGAAAGCCACATTTCGTGGCCTTAGCTATGTATAAAATCAGTTTCGCAGGTCCAGTCAAATCGAAAAACTAATTTATACAGTTCTCAGTTTCGGGCTGTTCAGCGAAACGAAATCTAGAGAAGCCGCGAGTTGGGCCATCTCCATTTTATGAGATAAATAATAAAGTCTGTATTTTGCCTGATATGGCGACATAATTGAGGAAAAACTTGATTTTGGCATTTTCTGGCAAAAATTCCAGGAGAATTCGCAATTTTGCCTTGAAAATTGACAGGTCAAATTCGTGAGAAACAATGAGATCAGCTGTTGTGCGGTTTAAAGTCGGATAAATAGGTGAGTTTGGCCGTTTGTTTCCCACTAAAGTCCCAAATTTGCCTCCCCGATCCCGATAAATGCTTGCTGTTCCACGCAAGAAATTGAGAAAACCCTCGAGCTGAGACGTTCAACGGTTAAAAGTGAGGAAGAACCGTGAGTTTGGCTGTTTCGTGGCTACAATTCCGAATATTTCTTTCCTCCTCGATGCTCTACTCCAACTATTTTCAATTTATTTTAATTTTTACAATTTCATTCAATTTTATTGGATTAAAATTACTTTATCCGCCACTATTATTACAATAATTTCAAATTATTACAATTTAATTCAATTTTATTGACATGATGCGATGGAAGATCACATACCTACGTACCTCCTCGTCGTATGGTAATTTTAATTATAACTAATAAATCAAAAAAATACTCTTGACTGTAGAAAGGAATTCGTAAAAAAAAAAACAACTACATGCAATCAAGCAAACGTCTTGAGAAGAACGTGAATTCTAAAGTAACAACCGCGAACAAATTGCACCTCACATCGTTCGTATAGTGATTTGCTGGGATGAATTGGCATAAATGAATTTAGCCGAGAGGAAAAACACTCTCGCATTTTACTTGACATTTGAGAATTGCTGTTAATTTTAATGAGTCGAAGTATTATGTATTCATAATTTGACATGTATATTGAAGGGAAAATCAATGGGTAAAAAGAGGAACACACGCGAGGCTTCGAAAATAAACGCCGACTCGGCCCCGGCGAAACTTGCGTTAAAAAAAATTGTCTTTTAAATCCTCCATGGGATGAATTTTATGGGGTATACGTGTAACCATTGGCGGATAAACAAGAAGTCTAAGGAGGTGAGTCGCGCCCCCTGGATTTCATCATTGTGGGCTTTGCTCCCTCACTGGTTGAAGAGACTTGCTGCCTTAAATACTTTTTCAATTCTCATGGAGACGAGCCATGAAAGCGAGAAAAGTATCATGGGGAAACTGAAGAATTTATGCAAAGATTCTCATTCGCGTAGGTCGCATTCGACCTTAGACCGCACAGCTCTTTGCTCACCATTGGCGGCAACTTTAAACTTCCAGTTTAACGGTTTTGTCGCTTAAAAACCTGATATCGAGAGTTTGGCTCTGCTGATGGGGACAAAATTTCGCGATTTCAGAGACTGAAATCCCAAAATTCGCGGATTTCGCTCTGTAAGAGACACATCAATTATGCTAGTTTGGCACATATATAATAATGAAAACCTATACATGGGGTTGGCCTTTGTTAACACCGAATTCGCGATCTCGGCTCCTTCAAAAATAATTTCTCTTGGGGTTTGGCTCCTCCAAAACTAAATTTTCTTGGGTTTCAATTCTTCGAAAAAATTTGCGTCGTACCTACATTCTTCTGTGAACAAAATTTCTCATATTCGGCTCTCCAAGTATTTTGATGGCGTTCATAGGCTGACAAAGTCAGTCGATATGCTTTTGAAGGCTTTCTAGAGCTCTTAAAGGTTTTAAAAAGCTTCCCTAGGCTTTCAGTTTATTTGGCAGAAGGCTCTCCAAATCTCTTGAAAGGATTCATAGGCTCTCAAAGCCTTTCATACGCTTTCTAAGGGTCTTTAAGGCTTTCCTGCGATCTTCGCCCCTTGCGCTCGGCCTGACCTAACAAAACCGAGTCAGGGAGGAGACATTGCTCACCAGGGCTGATGCAGAACCGCGAGGGCGAAACGGGAACTGATGGGGACGTTGCGGTGAATAAAACCCGCATCTTTGTTTAAAGGTGAACGTCAAAGATGTTGGAAGTTACACAGATCCCAGACCCATATAAGTTGAGACGGAAAAGTAGGGAAAAAAGGGACACTTTTGACCTCTCCCCGGTACTTCTGAAAAATGAGCCCGGACTCTAAAAAGTAAGACTTGTTCGGGGGAAGTTGGACGATTGGTCACCCTATACGCGACTTGGCCCGTATAAAATGGAATCTCGAGCGTTGGGACCACGTAAGGACGAAATTTCGCGAAATCCATTCATTCGTAGTGCATTCATTTTTCGGGAATTTAGCGGATTTGGTGCCTTACAAATGCACTAATTTCAGGGGTAAGGATCTATTGTGGATGCAAGTTACCCCGACTCTGATATAATATTAGAGGGATTAGCCTCTTTTATGACCAAGTTTCTTGGATCTTGCAATCGTCCTCCCCGAAGACATCGCACAATCTCTCCGAGGTCTTAGAACATCGTCACTTCATGCCATGCCAGCACTTGAACATCTTTAGTGTGTTTTTCCTGCGCATCATGTCAATAAAATGGGAAACTTGCATGAATTTCCGATTTGGGAGAAAAGAATACCGGTGAATTGGCACATGAACAGAAGGATGTCAACGGCAGTTGCAGCCCGATTGGTGCGTCTGGTGATTTTTAAATAAATTTCAAAGTTATTCAGGAGGGGATGGATGGTGCGAGGGGAAATTACGTCAATGTGCAGTTGTGAAGAATTTGAGGGAACTCTAAAATGTTTTGTTTACAAATTACAAGAAAAATCAAGGTGATTAAACTTTCTATAGGTCACGAGCAGTCCCAACCGCCTTTTCGCTGGACCCAATACATTATTAATATTGTTATTGGGTTGTGGTTTATTTTGAGAATTTATAAACGAGCGTAGGGAGATTCCCCGTTGCTAGAGTTTTTACGATACCTGAAGAATAAAACTTCGAGATTTTTACGCTAGATTGGGAGATTATGAGGCAACAGGGTACCTCCCCACGCCCGCCTTCCATTTTCTCTTGCGGAATTTTGAGAGTTGTAGAATCAGCCCCCAGTTCTTGGAAAATGTGGAAGTTCCCCAATGAGTGAAATACCTAATTGTAAAAGTACGTACCTACTAAATAATTTAAATGTAAACCCTAGCTTCGAGCATAGAGCCAAGAATACCAAACCCAAGCTGATCTATGGCTCTATCTGCTCATAAGATGCTCTGCCTCCCCTCAATAGATCTAGATCTCTATTGGATAAAATCACGATTTCCTTGCTGGGCTGCTCGGCTCCGGTGTGGCACCGGTGTCTTCACAACAGGAGAGGGCGTTTAAGAGTCAAGACGTTTCCGCTCTAGTTTCATGTCTTATCCGCCTTATTTATTTCGATGGTTCAGAAAAAAAAAAAAAAAACTATTGGAAGGTCGGCGATGCATTTTATATTTCAATTCTAAGGTCTTTCGTACCAAATATAAGACTCTGTTAGGCTACTTCCGCAACGTGTATTGCTTGATTACCTACCGATCAAGGGGGGGGGGGATTTAAGGGTTAATTTCCTCTCGCAAATGAGAGGTAATCGTATAGGTACAACGAGCTAATTATTATACTTATGCATATACCTACTTAAAAAAATTATTGTAGCAAGGATGTGGAATAATTCCCACGTTAAAAATTGATGAAAATTAAGTAATAAGTTGGTTCGGCCAATGGCTTTAGTTGAATCGGTTTTGCAATCAAATTAATTAGGTCATCGTAATTTTCAGGAGACTAAATTTTAATAGGAAAGTCTCGTGCGAAAAGAGCGATCACGAGTCATCTTAATCCATTTCAAAACATAAAAAAATTGTCTGCACCAACCATGAATAATCTATTCAATATGAAAGAGTTGTTTTTGGTTTTGTTTTTTTTGGGTGGCGCGCATGACAGCCAGATGTGAAATTAACGGCTAGAAAGATATTGTGTTTATTAAGACCGTCTTTGAATGACTAATTCAATTGACAGTTTGAGCGTTTGTGGAGTTGTGGGTACACTTTAGCCGCTCGCGAGAAAATCATGTCACGGTCAATCTGCCTAGCGGGGGTTTTAATTATAAAAAAATTAATTTGCTGTCCCAACATTTTCCCACATTTTGTTTTTATAAAAACTAACCATTAATGCATTCCGAAATACCAGGAACAATTGTTCATTATTATCACCGATGATCACAGAACTTTTCTTTTCGAAAGGAAGTTCTCACGCAGGGTATTTGTGGCGACTGTATTAGCAACTGATATAATATTAGAGGGCATCCATTTTCCTCTAAACGCCGAACGAATCCGCTGATCAAAATTAATTTTGTTTCTCAAGTTCTACATATTTTTCATAAATGACACCAGACAACAGTAGCGGCGGGGGGAACACAAGCGCAAAATAAAGCCAAGGCTATAGAGGGTTACCATGCTGGGGCGAAATACCCTTAACGATTTGAAAAACTCCGTCAAGTTCCTTTCAACTGTTGTCTCCGCTAAATTACGGTAATTAGCTAGCATTATGTAAAGACCCTCAACAGACATCGTCGACAGTCTGCATGATTCTTTGTTGTTTCACCTTAGCTTTCTGTCTAATGGGATAAACAAAAGTAACAAAATCTCTCCTTATTGCATTGGAAAAGTAAACGAGACAAACAATTAAAATCCCTCACCCGAAATATAGGCAGGCTTACTAATTACAACGTTGTCCCTCCACAAGGTCAGACAAGAGAGAGAAGGACAAAGGTAATATTTGACCTCATCATCTCAGCGTACTGCACACACACCAGAAAGTTTCTGATTCGTGTATCCTCTCGAAATTATTATAGTCCAACGATATCTTAGCCTCCTCATAATTCCACGAGGTTGGCCTTGATGTTTCCCCTTCCCCTTATATTACTCAATCTGATTGCTGACCACTTTAATTGATCTATGGGGTGGTGGAGGGGTTGAGGAAGGGACTCCGCCACAAAATTATTATCTGTACCAAAACGTAAAAATAGTAATGTGCATAGTCGGGCACGAATCAACTATTAAAGTATAGAAAAGAGAGTAAATATGGAGGAGGATAAATAAAAAATGTTGCGTGGGGTAGGAGAGGAAAAATATGCGACGGCTCGCATTAAAATATGCCTACATAATAAATCAGTGTCCCGTTTGAACTATGTAGTGCGGACAGAGAAGGGCTGGGCTTAAACTGCAAAATGTCTTCGGCGCCCCTGTGTGCAACTTCCGTTCACAAACAACAACACACCAGCAAAACAACAAATACAATTCGACCTTAAAGTTGGCGATTTTTATCGAACTATTTTCTTCCGGTATACCGGCCGTAAGTGTCAATACGCCACCATAAGAGGTTGTCAGCGCCGAAAATGCGGGACTATTTGCCTTATTGGTTTTTGGACAATTTTTTTGACACCAGAATAGCCTATTGACGTCCGTGTGTGCTGCTCTTGGATCAGGTCTCCCGCTAAAATTGAGACGAATCCCTCATTTGACGCTAAATTAAGACGTGGAAGCAACGTCACGGGTATAATTGAGAAAAAACGCTATTTCCTGTTCGGAAAGTTGAAGTTCACTGCTGAAATTGGAGATAAAATGCTAATTCGCGGATTCTGGTGGCAATTTCGTGTCAATCTCGAGGCAAAGTTGCCATGAAATCCTTTATTAATGGTAGGTCCTTATAGGCAGCAGAGAAGGCAGGGACGGAGAAGAAAGCCAGCCAATTAGCTGTTTACGAACGAAAATGCTGGAAAAAGCTCTGATATTCGTAACTGAAATTGCTATAAGGCGATGAAGGCAGTTAAAATTGAGATTACGCCAATTCGCGACTTCTGAACGAATTTTCGAGGCTGAAATTTAAAAAAAAAAAAAAAAAAAAAAAACACTTAATCCACGGCAGAATATGAAGAAATCTGTCATTCGCTGCCAATATTGGGAAATGAGCTAATTCGCAGCTGTACAATTGAGACAAAGTGCTAATCCACCGCATAGATTGAATAAAAGCGCCAATTCGAATATAAAATTGAGATAAATCGATAATTCGAACTTGAAATTAAGAAAAAGCGGTAATACTCTGAGGAAATTGAGAAAAAACGACCACTTGGGGCTAAAATTGAGTAAAAGTGCTAATTTGCGACTACAATTGCGTAAAAGAATTCATTCGCATCTCAAACTGAAGAAGTAAGCTCATTCGCGGCTAAAATTAAGAAAAAATTATCATTAGTAGCTAAATTTCAGAAAAGACGCTTATTACCGGCAAAAATTATTAAATAACTAAGTAACTATAAATAAATAAATACCTAAATGAAGAATACATCCTAATTTGCAACTATGATTGGGAAAAGCGCTGATTCACGGGTGCAATTCGGACAAAGTGCCAATGCACCGCTAAAATCGAATAAAAGCGCTGATTCACAGTTAAAATAATGAAAAAGCGTTTATGTACAACCGGTATGTAAACTGGTGTTTATCCCTTTCAATCATGCTATAATGATCGAATCGAAATTCACTCCCCAGGGAGTAAGACTCGTTATTCCCAAGGCAAATAAAGCACGGTTACCAATTGTTTTCCTACAATACCTGCGTATTGGAACCAACGATATATAAACGTGGATTGCTCATTGCGGACTGGAGGGGCATGGAGGGGGCAGGTCGCCCCCTGATAAACAATCACCCTGTCCCTCTCCTTGTGTAGTTATGGCAACACAACTCTCTTCCGGTATTTACTTTGAAAACTCCACCCCTCTCATCCACTATGGGAGTTTATTTGATGGCTATTCTTTATCAGCAGTGATGAGCAATCCAGTTCTTTTATATACCGTTGATTGGAACTCCTGTAGAATAAAAGTTATGTTGGCAACACCGCGTCACCTCTTCTTTATCAGCGAAATTCGATGAGGAAGCAACAATCGCCGGCTTTTGTTTTCGTTAAAACCCCTCCCTTCACATCCCAATGCGGCCGGCGGCGCGGCGTTTTTATGTTCAATCCAAGTATTTAACTACATATTTTCAAAATTATTTACTTTTTGCTTGTACATAAAGTTAAGTATATAACTTTGAAGTAAATCAGTTTACATTCCTCAAGACTTTACAGCCCTCGCTGAGCTCGTGCAGCTAAACTTTTCCCTCGGAAAATAATCCCTGCAATCACTCCCTCGATATATAATATGCTGTTATTCGCTGATAAAATCGAGACAAATTATTAACATTTCACGGCGGAAATTAAAGTGAAGCGCTAATTCGTGGCTGTGATTGACAAATAGTGCTCACTCGCGGCTAATATTTTATCGAACATGACCCTAAAGAAAATTGATATAATGAAAAATTGTGGTTTCTGGAAGTAGTTTTGTTGCTTTAGTTCATAATAGTGCTAACTCATGGCTAAAAGTATAAACAAAGCTATGCGTGGCTAAAAAAGGGCAAAAAAATTAAATTAAGTTATTATTATTAAATTATTTGGCTGTTAACATTGAGTATAAGTGCTAAAATCGCAGATACAATGGAGAACTTGCTTCTTTTTTTTTTATTTGCTCATCGCGTTGAGTGGTAAAAGTTATTAAGGAAAGAGTAGGGAAAATGAAAAAATCGTTCGGGAAATATTTTTAATTAATTTTTAAAGTAAAGCATTTTGCAATGGTGGGGGGAAAACGTTATTACTTACGCTTTTTATCGCTTTTTTTTACGCTTACCACAGGCAACCGAGTCTGCTTGTTGATGAGGAGGTAGTTATCAGTACTAGAATTAGAGAACCTATAATCAGACAGGTAAAATCACAGACGCCATGTTCGCTCTTATCAATTATCAGTCAGTAAAATCCACCTTTTGTTGATGTTTTATGGATGTCAACAAACCACCCCCAACCATTCTTATTAAACTGATAAGAACGAACATGGCGCCGTATGCGTCTACTCGTCTTTAAAGGTTCCTTACTAGAATGTGAATATAGGCTTGGATTGATTTTTGTTTTTTTTGTTCAGGTTCTTATTTGTTGGAGTTTTTTTTTGTTGAATAGTGGATGGTGAATCTAGAATAACGGTTCGTAGATGTGAGGTTTGCGGGAGCAAAATACAACAGAGCAATGAACGAGTTTTCAACGGTGCGGTGGTAGGAAGGTTCTACGACGGTAGCACTGATTAATATATGGGGTGAGTGGTTGGAAGGAACAGGATTCCGTGGTGATTGGTCAGGGGGTGGTCATCGAGCAGGGGAACGGTAAGTAGTGACGTCAAACAAAGTCGATCAGCTGATGGCTCACGAAAACTATAAAAATCAGTGCCCGCTCCTATCGCGGTGCGGTTTTCACCGTTTAGTATTATTTTAGCACCACTCTCAATCGAACATGAAAAAAAGGAAAAATAAATTTCATGCAAGTTCTCTATTGAGAACTATATCTTCAATTCACGGCTAAAATGAAGAAAAATAGCTGATTCGTGATAAAAACAAAGAAATAATGGCCCTGGGTGGTGTTCGGCTTAGCTTATCCCTCGAAGTACGACTCCCAAAGGCGTCTCCGTGGCGCAATTGGGAGCGTGCTGGACTGGTATGGTAATCCAGAGGTTGCGGGTTCAAATCCCGCCGGGGAGCCATTTTTTCTCGAAACTCGTATCGTGTTGGGCTATTTCAGTTCAATTAATTTAAAATACCGGCGACAGAATTATTCATCATGTCCATCTAACATAGACATATGTTCATTCGCTGCTAAATTCAGTAAACACGCTGATTCAATCCCAGAATTTTTAAAAGCGCTAATTTTGCGGCTGAAATTGGGAACGATCGCTGATTCGCTGCTAAAATTGAGAAAACGACGGAAAACCATTAGGGAAAATATTGCTGGAAGTGATAAAAATCGCTATTTCAGGAAAAAGAGTTTATTCTGGGCTTATATTGAGGAAAACGCTGATTCGCAGCTAACATGGAGAAAACCCATAGCCTATTATTCGAGGCTAAAATTAGGAAAATCGCTAGTTAAGGGCAAACATTGAGAAAAAATTCTAGTTCATGGCTATGATTGGCAAAAATTAAAAAGTATTTTCGTCCTTGTTTACTTAGAGTCTAAGAGGCCTCATAGAGATTACCACCCCGAGGCCTAACTAGGTCCACCAACCCATGTAAAATAAGATAAGAGGGGAGGGAGAGGGATTTAAAAATCCCGGCCCGAGCTCCCTGAAAGTCTACCGCCTCAGGCTACCACCTTGATCTAAAGCCGGCATAGCGACCAGAATTTCGAATTCCACCACGTGATTATTGTTTCTTAGCTTCCCCTCAACCTCTATTCTGAGAAGGAACTTGCCATGAAAAACAATTAACGTCGTCGTCATTGCTACTGAATGTTCTGCTCAATAGATCAACAACCTGCTTAACTTTATATGATAATTGAGTACCTACAGAATGATTCGAAATTCTTTCAAGTCTTGCCGCACAGTAAATATCAGAACAATTTGATGGAAACATTCGCACCACTTCCAAATGATGTGGTTTTTACATATATTCCATATTTATTTATACATTCTGGTGTATATAATTCTTTATTTATGTATTATTCTTCACTCTTACTATTTGTTTTATTCATGTATTATTATCAATGCGAATAAAAGTACACATCACTGTAAATAGTACCAGACTAGTTATGAAACAAACGATCCATTCATGTACCTATACTATTTCTCGACCTATACTATTTCGTTTATGGAAATAAGAGTATTTTTTGTTATATTCAACTATCCTTGTTGAACGTAATCGTTGGGCTTCATTCTAAAACCGAAGTAATTGACACCGGCAGTAGGACACCAGAAATAACGGTAATATTCAAATTAAATTTCCAAATTATTCAAAACATGATATTAGTTACAAGTTAACTAAAATAAGATGCTGCCTAATGATTTTTATGACGTTAAGGACGGATGGTCAATGCCCTTACTGTCGTCTCCGTATAAAAAAGAGACTCAAATGAAAAACTTCTTTTTTCCCATTAAGTCGCGCTTTATTGATAATTATAATTCATAAATTTTATGACTAGCGATAGATTCAAGAAGAAAATGCTGAGCTCGATCAGTTTTAGTGTTTCCAACTAACACGGCGAGAACTATAATTTACAACTTAATAAGGCGGACGAGAAGGGAATGACCTCTTATATAAAAGAGCGCTAAAAGAGCGCGGTAATGAAATTTATCACATTCCAAATTATAAATTCAAGCCCAATTTGTTTTAATATTGACGTCACTCGAGAAGAGATTCGCACCTTTGTTCAAACATTCGCAACTCATGTGCCATAATCATCCAAGGGCACGGATGTGGCGTGTTGGTTCACTGTAGAGCCGAAAGTTTTTTATGGCGGATCCTGAGCATACAAAAAAAAATGCGTAAAAAGCCGTATCTAGGGCTCCACAGTTTCTTCACTATGTCTAAATTAATGAACGAAAAAGGTAACCTCAACCGAACCTCACAGATATAATCATAAAGGAGGAAAACTATGAAAATGGCTCTTCAATAAACTGTGACGGGCTCTTTAGTAATAGAAATTACGCGGATTCTTCGTCTGAAGTAGCCATGTTTTGTGGGTTTGGCCCGTGAAAAAGGGAATTTCGAGGGTTTCGCCCTTTAATGGGCGGAATTTCGTGGATTCAGCGACCTAAATTTCACGGCTTCGGCTCTCCAAAAATCAAATGTCACGTGTTTGGCCCTTATAATTTGGAATTATGGACGAAAACGTAATTTCATTTCATCGTAATTTCATGTGTCATTTCATTTAAAAACTTTCCGATTTCCATTCAACACACTACACAAGTGCAGTGTCCTCTCCATATAATTATGTTTCAATTCAGAGAGGACGAATGGGAAAACTTACACCACACGAGTGTATTGCATTGAACGGAAAACACCATTAATTTTTAAACGTTTCTTAATCTTTGCCCCCCTCCCTCCATTGGTCGAATACTCTCTTTAAAAAATCCCCAATTATTGAGGGTCTGACCGTTCAAAACCCTGTGAAAATGATACTCCGAGAGTAAAACCTTTAAAATTGTTTTCCGAAAATGGACGAAACACTCACAACTTGGTTTTTGAAAGCTGAAAGAGGGAGTTTCGATGTTTATGAATTGTAAAATTAATGTTCTATATCCAGAATTGGCGTTCGGGTGCGAAATTTTGTCCTCTTGGGACTCTTTTAAAACCCGATGCTGATGGTTCTGTTCATTCAAAAGCCAAATTATTTCAAGACTTCCGAACCATCCCAAATTTTTTCTTTATATGTCCGTCAATTAGTAAATTAATTGAATTTAGACGACCCTTTCTACGGACAAATTCTGGGATTACTCCCCCCCTCACCGCACTACCAAGGAGAAATCCCCTCTCGGTGCAGTTTGAGTCCCGAGAGGGGATTTCTCCTGGGTGGATTCGCTCTTTGCGTGAACTCCCGGGATAGCTAAGATGGTTAGAGGACCTGGCGCGAAACTGGGAGCTCGTGGGTTCAAAGCCCACCTTGGGAACAATTTTTTCTCGGAACTCAAAACAAGTGAAAAATAGTAAGAATAGTAAGATTTGAAGATTAATTTATTTAATTTTAGGCTCCCCGCTTCCTCGAATTCACAGTTGTGACTATGGTAGTGCGGTTAGGGGGAGTAATCCCAGAATCTAGAGACGATTTGTCCGTAGGAAGGGTCGTCTAAATTAATTCATCCTAAATTTCTCAATTATTTCATCCTGAATAACTCAAATTCGCTGGTTGGCTCCCAGAAAATCCCAATTCGTGGGTTCGGGTCTCTGAACATCTTGAACCAATCTATTTCAAACACTCTAAATGCTCAAATACGGAAAAATGAGGAATATTAGGTTATCCATGTACGTAGGTGTGTGAACGGTTCGGACGGTTGGGCAGCGATTTGGCTCCTTTTTACTAATTTCAGTCTATCCGACCGACGTCTTTTTACGACGTCGTTCGACGTCGTTTTTACTAATTTCAGTCTATCCGACGTTATATTGGAGAATATAACGTTGCATGTGATATCAGCAAAGAGTTTGGGCTGATTATTCAATTTTGCTCCCTGAAGCGCTATTCTGGTGGCTCAAATTGGGAAAATTCCAAACACCGTGTCCGCAAAGTAAGGTGCTGATCGGCAATTTGCAACTTGCTGACGCGCCAAAAAATTGAAAGAATCGTTTAAATTCGTAAATATAACTGCGGAAAAGCGCTGATTCGGGGTCTCGCGATGCAACTTCCAGACTAAAAATGAGAAATAATCGCTGATTCACGTTGCATGGAGACCATTCTACGGCTAAATTAAGGAAACAAACGCAAAAGTGTTGTTTTTGGGCCAACCCCGTGGTCAAAATGCAGAAAACACGCTATAATATTGACAAAAAAAGACGCTTTCTGGTTAAAATTGGGGGGAAATGCCAAATTCACAACTGATATTGAGAAAAATCGCCCATTCGCGTATAAAAAGAGAATATATGCTTATTCGCCGCAAAATTAGAACGTAGGAAACGCTATTTCACAGCTGAAATGGAGACAAGTCGCTAATTTGCAATTTGCGGATGTAAAGTTGAGGAAAAACGTTAATTCGCGGATACAAATGAGGAAAACCACTAATTGGCGGCTAAAATTGAAAACATCACTAATTAGCGCAGCGTCAATTAAGAAAAACGAAAATATTCAGTGCAAATTAGGAAAAAGTGATAATTCCTTGCTAAAAATGGAAAAATGGCTTATTTGCAGCGTAAATGGTAAAAAGCGCCGATTCTTGGCAAACATTAAGAAAAACTTTAATTTTCAGCTAAAACTGAGAAAAGTGCTAATTCCCTGCTAAAAAATGGGGGAAAAAAAAAAATCGCTGATTTTCTGCTAAAATTGAGGAGAACGCTATAACTCGTGGAAAATTAAGAAACTTGCAAATTCAGGGCTGGGAGGGGAGAGAGGCAAAGCCGCTAATCCGCGGCTGAAATTGAGAAGAACACGTGGCCATTATTGAGAACAGCGGTAATTAGCGGGTAAAGTTGACAAAAAGCACTCATTCATAGCTAAAATAAAGAAATTCGAGGCTTAAACTGGTCATAAGAGCTAATTGGTGCTTGAAAAGGGGAAAAAACGGTTATTCGTGGCTATAATAAGGAAAAGGCTAAGTAAAAATTATTTTCATGTATTTACAGAGACTCTGAGGCCTCTTGGAGATTCCGCCCCGGGCTCCGATAGGTGGATAGGTTCGCCAGTGGCTCCGAAACTTTTCTTATTCCTGTTTAAATTAAGGAAAAGAGGTCAATTTGTGGACAAAGTTGACAAAAGAACGCTGATTTTTTATCATTGTTCCTCAGGACTATAGTCTATTATATAATAGGACTATTGAGAAAAGGCGGTAATAAATATGTGCTGTTCTGAGGAAAATGCGCAGCTAAAAAGCTAATTTTTGCAAAACTAACTTAATCGTGGCTTCTGTAGGCATTTTGCGGCCGTCCATGGCCCATATAAAAGAACGCCAAAAAGCGCCAAAACCCTCTACTTTACGGAAATTGAAGTGCTGGACGAGAAATGTCAGATTTCTTGGATATTTTATTGCTCCAAATGTTCCAATTTCACTGCCAAGTCATGCGATCTTTTCGGAGAGTTTATTGAGTACTGCAACTACTTGATTTGTAAGTTTACAGGTTTTTGAGACCGCGAACGATGAGATAGTGGCGGTTTTCTCAACGCTGGAGAGCGCAATGGGAATCTGGTTGTACACTCTCGAAAGGGGTTCAGCTTTGAAAATACTTGTGCACCATGACCCTGCAGTAAATTGATTGAAAAGTCGTGTGCTATACTTGAGGCTGTACATTTTTTCTTCCAGAGGCTGAACGATCGAGTGTTGGGCGAGGTGATGACATAATGACGTCGGAAAATGGTGTTAGAAACTAATTGAAAAGTGAGGATATGACATTCCTTTGACGAGCAGAATTTTAAGAGGTACATTTCATGAAATTCTGATTAAGTATATCTAACGCCGAACGCCAAAGGCAGCACATCACGCCATCCAAAGATTCCAAGTGCATGCGTGATGTAATTTGAGAGCATATTTTAGGATATAGAGATATGTCGTTATCAATCAACACAGTAGCTCAGAGGTCCTCCATGGAGCCATACCCATCTTTCCAGTTTTTGACTCTTTCAATTTAAAACGCTCTTCGCATGCGGTCCTCTTTATTACGTCTCCAACGCATCGGTATGCATGAAAAAGAGCGGAAGGCGTCCTCTAAAGTCCTCTCCTCTTTTTCTTTTGACCTAAATTTAATCAGCTTCGATTTGAGTTGACGGGAAAAAACTTCCAAATATTATCTTTTGATTGACGGCGACCTCGTCTCTCTTAGTGAGTATCCTGTTTCTTAAAAACTAATATTTTAAACATCACAACCAATTTCGTTTTTAAAAATAACTCATTAAATGGATGGCGTTGGAGACAGAGTGGGGATGGAGGTCAAGTTTGAGTAAAGTTCGTCGTTTACGAATTAAAACCGTATTCAAATTTTCACTTGGCGCTATCCAGTTTGACTGAAATTGCCTTCAATTTAAATAATACCCTTGTAAACACGTCAATACATTTTTATGGCTCCGTAAGCAAATGCAGGGGATTACTGTTGATTTCCTGAACAATAAAAAAAAAAGAGTGGCTTGAAGTATTTAAAATCCGAGAAGAAAATAAACACAATTATTACAATGACGCACCTCCAGAGTTCCAAAAATAAACGAACTGTTCGAGAGCCCTGCGGGGTTGAGTGTAAGTGGGCAGAACTGAATGGTGGTATAAAAGTGAAGAATTGTTTTGAGGGTGAAATGTGTTAAAGCCTTAAAGCTCAGTAATTCTCAATAAGGAAGGCTGTAATAAACTTGTTTTCTTCGATGATAAAAGATTACAATCGCATTCCCCTAGCCCCCTATTCCAGTGATTTATGTCTATTTGACTATGTTTTATATTCCGTTGTAAAAAAAAATGAAAATAATAAACTACGCCAAAAAAAATGTTCGCTTAAGTCGCCAAGTCATCATTTATAAACTTCATGTTGCGTTATCGGACACTTCTCGTAATACTTTTTCTCTGTTACGAATCGATAGAAAGAGTTGGAATTGATGTGATAAGAAAAATATCTATACCCCATTATTCATTAAGAAGGGACTTGAACGGTTGGTTAGGTGATGAGGTTGACCAATGTGGAACCATCAAAAATCCTTGGCCACATTCTTTAGCCAAAATTATTTATAAAGTCATTTTAATGTACCGAACAAAACAACTAAAGGAATGCAGAACTTTAGGTAAAGTTCGTGGTTGGCAATTATAGTCCTTTTACGTCTTGGTGACGTCATAATAAACGACATCGAATCATAGGGCCTTTACAGTTTCCTTGTAGGCTTTTATGGTGGCGACTCCGCCACCTTAATCAGAATTAATGGGGATGATTTCTCTTATTGAAGGATTCTCGATGTTTCAAGGCAGTCTATAGGAACAATTTCATCTTTCGACGCAGCTGAGAGATGTAATTTCTTATAATTTTATACGAAGTATAATGGGTGATGGCATTTCGGTGATTGGGAAGGGAATTTCGTCTACTTTTATTTTGAACCTTGACACTTTTCGCTACGAATGCGATGAAGGAGTGCGAAAATTAACACAATTTTTGCCATTTTATCAGGCCATTCTGCATGGTGCTTGATATCAGTGGCGAGGCGTGACTTTTTTGGCGGAGTAGGAAAGCACAGTCTGATAATTATTGGGGGGTGGGGGGTATCGAAATGAAATTTCGAGGGTCTCAGAGCAACACCCCATATCGTCACTTTTGGTGAAAATGAGTTTTTCATGTAGTTGGAAAGCTCTCTTCAGCGCGGATCCATCGAACCACACGGTTAAGGCGGAATTCCATTATCAAGCGCGCAATTAACAACCCCTTTCCTCAGGGTGACGGCAATCCACGCGTGAACAAAATCGGCTTTTTCGCACCAGAGAGTCGAAATTGATAAGTAGGAACAGCCATCAAGAACTCGCCACCAAAGATCGTTGAGAAACAAGACAATGAATGACGAACTTTTTTTCGAGAACGCTCACTTAGTTCCAGCTTTTTTCCCCCATATAACGTCTTTCCCATGGGTGTAAGAGAGGACAGGCTCAGCACACCGAAGGTGAGCTTTTTTTCGATTATTTACGGAGGCTTGTTGAGAGCGTTTTTTCTTTTCTGCCTCCTTAACTTTTTTTACGCGGATGTTCGTATTCACGCACCAATATTTAAGCCATAGGCCCGCTTCATCAATTGTCGATTAACTGAACGTTCGCTGTGTTATCTCAGTCAAAAATTTTGAAATTTTCAAAGCCATTTTGTAGCTTACAACACTAGCATGTTTTTCCAATAATTTAACCGTAACTTTACCACCGAAGACTTTGGAAGATTCGTCGTCAAGGAAACGGTAAAAATCAAATTTACGCTTTTCCGCTTTTTCAAGAAATAGAAGCAAATACTTAAACATTAGTTCGACTAGTTGCAATAGCGTTTCTTAAACCAAAAATTTAAATCTTCAGGAAATTCCGCACAACCGTATGATCTTGCTTTCCTCAATAAGTGGAAATAAAAAGAAAGAAAGAAAGAAAGTCGTCGAAAGAGTGTGAATTTTCAAGGCAAAAGTTTAAGTGCGTTTTATAGTTGTTTTAGGTGAGAAAACAGAAGATCGTACGGTTGTGCGGAATTTCCTGAAGATTTCAATGAGACCTTGAACTCCAGAATTGATATTTACGTAAGGCGGGGTAGGCGAGGTATTATTGGAGGGGGGTCGAGGAAACACAATGTACAACTCCCCCTACAAAACTACAAACAGTACAATGGTAACCAGAACGAAACCGACGAAAAGGCTTATTCCGAGCAACCCCCCCCCCCCCAGAATTGCTTTTGGTGAGAAAAACCAGCGAAATTGTTAATTTAGTGGGCAAAACCCCGCGAAATTCACTTTTTTTTTTTCTTTTTTTTTAAAGCAAAACTCGCGAAATCGCTATTCCAGTGCGGACAACTCATGAATTCATTTCCTAGCAATAAGAGCAACCCAAGAAACGGTTTTTTCTCAGAAAAACCTCTGAAGTAGCTTTTTAGCTAGGGAAACCCATGAAATCGGAGTTTTAGTAACCTAAACCAGTGAATTTGCTATGTTTGTGAGAAAAACCATCGAAATTGCTTTGTGTTTTGCAGATTCGCTACTTTGAATGCTTCCGGAAGAACTCCGTACCTTTATGTATAGTATAAGAACCAGGTAAAAACAACCGTCATCAGAACAATAGTTCAATCATTCACGGCCTTCAAACAATTAGATAGTCGATAAGTCCACAGGCTTGTCGAAAGGGAGGAGACACTGGGTCCGTGACCCCCAGGCCCGGCTTTCCGGGGTGGCGCAGATTTGGGAACTAAGAAAAGGAAAGACAAGAAAGGATAAGACCCCCCCCCCCGTAAAAAGCTTTGCAGTATTTGAAGCTCTACTGTAGCTGCAGCTGGAGTTACTTATAGTTATTGCTTTTTGTTGTGGAGGAACTTTGCTGTGGTTGGAGCTATACTGTCGATTGGAGCTCCGTTGTGGTTCTGGGCTCAACTGTGGACGCTGCGGTTTGAAGCCTTGCTTCGGTTAGACCTTTGCCGGACCTTACTTGGATTGGAGCTTGGCTGTGGTTGAAGCTTCACTGTGGCTGTGGTTAGATATTTTTATTATTGCTAGTTTACGCCGTAGTTTGGAGCTTTGTTGTGGTTTGAATTTTTTATATGGTTTGGAGCTTTGCTGGGGGCTTTACTGTTGTTGGATCCTTGCTTTGGTTGGACCTTTGCTGTGCTCGGAGCTTTGCTATGGTTGGTGACGTACTGTAATAGGAGCTTTAGTATTTTTCATGGTTGGACCTTTGTTGGGGTTTGGAGTTTTGTTGTGTTCAGGCGCTTTGACGTGGTTGTAGCTAAACTTTTGGTTTCGAGCTTTACTGTGGTTTGCTGTTTTCATGGGGTACTGGTGTGGCGGTTTCTTGTGCACTGCTTATTAGAAAAGAAGGAGGGGGTATCGAACATGAGGAGTGGGGTGCGCGTATTTTCTTGATTGGCAACCGTTCTTTCTTTGATTTCCTCTGCTCTTCAACCAGAGAGCTTGCCAAGTTGCCATATATTACACTCTGCACTTATGCTAAATTAAACTTCAGTACACGGTGGCCACGCAATCGACCCGCCTGAAGTACAAGAAATAGGTCCCAGCTCTCGCGGACCTAGGTGGGCCGCTTTGTAGTTTGCCGAAACCAGCGACCACGCTAAACACGGATTTCTAGCTAGACACAGTGAATTTGCGATTTCCTTATTTTAGCCGCAAGGTTGCTTCCGGAAACGTCCAATAAGTGTTTCCTCAATTTTAGCCACTAGTAAGCTCTTTTTTCAATTTAAGCCGCGAATGAGTGCCTTTCTACAATTTTAGCCGTTATTTAGTGATTTTTTCGCTTTTAGCCATCAATTAGCGCTGTTTTAGTTTAATCACGCAGTTTTTGCCTCTATAAACCATGAATTATGGCGGTATTCTGAATTTAAGTGTGACTGAGCGCTTTCTCCCAATTCTACCCGAGCTTGTCGAACCAGCGCTTTGTCTAAACTTAAGCAGCTAAGTGGGCATTTCTTCACATTTAGCCATGAATTAGTGCTTTGTCGTATTTCCATCCACTAAGTTGCCTACACCAGCAACCACAAATTTGTCACCTGTGGATTTTAGTTGCGAATGAGAGATTTCTCTTAACCTTTGGCGTGCATGAGTGCTTTTTCTCTTTTATTAATCCGCGAATCAGCACATTTTCTCAATATGTATAGCCGCAGACTTGTGCAAAAGATTTTTTCTAAATTGAAGCTGTAAAAATATTAGTCCACAGATTAGATTATGTATTCATGGAAGTCACGTCGACTTTAAGGGGGGGGGGGTATCTTCATAGGTCTGCGCCAGCTATGTACAGCGAAAATATTCGATACATTTAATAAAAAAAGGGCTGATAATGAGGAGGGCGGAGTTGGAGCTTGGCTGCGGTTTGGAGATTTGCTGAGGTTGGGGCTTTATTGTGGTTTATAATTGTTGGTACTCCAGCGAGATACTCAAACAGTTGTGGGTGGGAGTGATGGCTGTGATGCTGTGAATCCGTGGCCTTAGAGTTCTTAAAACTCTAAATCCGCATTCTCTACCACCCGAATCCTCTACCACCACGCTGAGGAAACCTAATCAGGGCAAAGGAGGAGAAAGTCTCTGGGGGTGTACACCATGGGGCGGGTTCACCAAGTTCATTATCATTTTATTATGAATCGGTTTCCCAGTCGTTGCATTTCTTATTTCACTTTTGTTACTTTTGTCACTACCCCGCAAAAAAAATAACTGAACAACGCCGCCGAGGGGGCGTTTCCATATTACAATATTATTTTGTTTATCGTCGCTCTGCACAACTCCTTCCTTTCTCAGGACCGTCCAAGTGGCTCACGTATAAGTCGGAGTTGTCCGTCAGTTTTGGAGAACGTTATATACGTTTTCAATAGCTTCCGTGGTTTTTCCTCTTTCCATGGCCTCGTGCAACTCAAGAAGAGGCGGTTTTTCATACCCTTACCAATGAGTTTTAGAATAAGAGGCTCACAATTACCAGAGGAAAACATACATCACGATAGTATCACGATAAACATCAGTGGAAAAGATTGCTCGTGCGTTTAAGCCATCCTCCACTTCCATCAGGGGAACCTATGGAAGCGAGCCATCCGAAATAATTATGTCACCTCCGCCGTAAACTTTCTTTTAGTGATTCTGACGTCTGTTAGCTTCAAGTGCGGCGACATTTTCGGTGAGGTAAAACTCACAAGTTGCGCGACGTGGTCCGAGATCCGAGAACCCCTCCCCCCCCAGAGGTCGATCACTCTCGCCTCTGATGGGTGAGATGAGGCGCGGCAAAGTTGACAAAATGGACTATTTTTGCCTCCATAATTGACGCAATTTTGTCTTTTGAAGGGCTGAAACAGGCTATTAGCATATGAGCCGTGATATTTTACCAAATTCGCGAGACTTTAAAAAACTCAAATTTAATTATAGTTTGGCCTTGAGCGCTTTTTGTACTCTTAGATCGTTCAAGTTCCCTGCAGCTGTTCAACTGCTTATGACTGACGGGAAGTTAAAAGGTTGTTACGTAATTCTACATCGTACTGATTGCAAGCGTCACTCAAGCGACATCGTTCAAGTGAAAAATATGTATCAGTCGTATTGTACCGCAGATAGGGATCATCATATCTGGAGTGTGTCGAGTTTTAAAAAGTCTCCGTCCGGACGCATTGCACCGCGTCTGTGATTTCGTTACAAAGACACAAACTTGAAACATGTAAATGAATTGCTTAACGTTCTCGATAATAATTAAAAACGAGATGAAAAAGAGAATTCAGGCCGCTTTGGCAACGCTGCCGGAAAGTAAACACTCCGAAAGTAACCACACACAAACCTCGAAGATTAAGAAGAAATAACAGTAAAAGTAAATGTGGATTTTAGTACAAAAAGAAGAGCAAAAAAGGGTGTTTCGTGGGCAGAAAAGCTTCCCCTCGAGGAATGACATTGAAACTTCATGGCATTGATGAGCGAAAACTGAAGGGCAGTAAATTAAAAATATCTCATAGAACAGAACTGATGGTAATCTCTGCACAATAGAAGACGACACTGAATCTTCCACTCACCCAAACCTCAGAAGCATCCGTTCATCTTCCTCAATAATTACAAACCTAAAGTATACCTCAATATCAGCAATAATCATAGACAATTTATTTAATTGGCAAAAACAGGCTTATATAGGAACAAAGCACTTCCTATTTTAATCCGTTTACATGCGACCGGAATGCAATCGTGTTTTGCTTTTATTCTTGACCCATTAAGAAGCTCATTCATGCAACGTACACTATAGTCATTTGCCTTTACTTAACGGTATTTCGATCGTCTTTGAGGCCTTATAAATCTCATCTTTGCCCATGTTGTTTTCAAACTTTCGGAACCACCAGGATAGCAGGAGGGAAGGAATTTTCGGGGAAACTTTTGTTCATGAAGCATAATCCACTATACCGTCTAATTACCATGCCCTAATTTTGGCGCATACCTACTGAAATTATAAGGCAGTATTAAGTCAGATTCGTCAGATACAATTCCTTTTACGTGCATTTTTTTTTCTCCCTTTCATTTGGCATACGAGTCTCACGAAAGCCGGCATTTTTCCACCTTCCTCAGTTCTCGCAAATTACTTGAAAAACTCCCCTAGCCCCTTCATAGTTAAAAGTAACGAGTTAATTGGCCTTGACTTACAGTTTGTTTTGAAAAGTATTGCCTAATACGTAATACCAGGACATAAAAGTAGGTATGTATTTATATTTGAAAAAAAAAAAAAAAAAAAAAAATCGGTAATGCCATGAAATGTCCAGGGACGCAATGTTATGAAGTCAAGAATCAGGAAATTCGTTAAATATAGAAAAAAAAAAAAAAAAAAAAAAAATCAAATGAGAGCGTTTTATGAAACAAAACCTGTGAGGTGAGCCTTTTTGTAAATCATGGAAACAACAATTGAGTTGCTGTTTTGAAAAAAGCTTCCTAGCGGATTGTCTACGCCGGTGAGAGCAATCTACGTATAATTAGCCCCACATTTTAACCGAGGGCTGTCGCGTTTCTGTGCACATAAAAACAAATAATCATCAAATAAGTGAACTCACCTGAATGAGACGATTAATACTCGAAAGAAAGCTTTTATGAATCCAAAACGATGCCACAAACTGACACCTGATGTTTTTTTTTCTTCGTCACTCACACAACTTTAAATGCGGAAAATCCCTGCCACCCTAAACACGACTAAAACCACGCACATTCGCGAAACATATGAAAACCGGTCCGGGTCTGTCGTTGGGTTTTTTTTCGTTCTGTTTAGTGGTTCGCCCTTTCTTTCCCCCTTTGAACAAAATTTCGTATTTGACAATCCCTGAAGAGGGGTGTCTCCTTTTGAACGTATTGAGGGAAGAACTTCCAAATGGGTTTTAATTCTCGTTATTCAGGGACGGGGGCAAATAAGACGAAACAAAAAAAAATTTCCAATCCTTCCCCTTTTTCCCGCTCCTTGAGCATTCCCCTACCTAACCCGTTTTGTGGTTGTGGCAAGAGCCCTCACGCGCTCCTTGGTCAGTTCACGCGACTCGAGGATTTACACAAGATGGAAAAAAGGAGGAGAAAGAGAGAGAGAGAGATAGACATCTCTTAATGGTAAACTGCAGAAATTCCCCACAGCCTCGATCTACCTGTTTTTAGTGTTGATCCGTAGGGGAAATAACCACTAAATGAATCAAGCGTGAGCTCATTCCTAATGGAACTTCCTATTCCTCTCCGCCACTTGTTTTTCCCCGGGGTTGAAAACTAACCGCTTTTGAAAAAGATGGACTCTCGACAAGTAAAATTCCCGCTAAATAATTTAAATACAAACAGGTTTACGTCTTCAAATAAAAAAAACACACGGAAAGTGGTGACACTTTTTGTTTGTTCATCAACGATGACACTGAAGAAAAAAAATTGGCGATAGAAAAAAATTCTTGGCGTGAAATTTTTATTTCCAGAAGCAAATGCTAAAATCTGTGAACTGGCGGCTGTGAGGCTGATTCCAGTGAATGTCGTGGTTGTTGGCGTGTACCGACCTTCTTCTGGTGATTTTGACTCTTTTTTGTGGGTCATGGAGTCGGCTTTATCTGCACTGTTCGGTCGCGATCACATTGTTGTGGTGGGGGATTTTAAGGTCCACTTTCAGAAGTCCGACGAAAGGAGGACATTGGGGTCTCATTAATGGAAAAACAAGCCCTGCCCTCGAAACGTGCATCTCTCCGGACGAGTTCGTTGACTACTTCTCCACGTCTCAGATTTCTTGCTCAAATGGATCTGAGAGTTCCGAGGCTCCGATTGACTGCGAAAATGTCTTCTCCTACTACCGGTGAGTTTAGTTTCAGAGAGGTATCAACCAGCGAGGTGCAAAAAGCCATCCTGGACTTGAAAACCTCAAAGAGCCTTGACTTTTTCGGAGTTAACTCGATCATGTGCAAAAGAGTGGCCGATGTCATTGCGGAAGAGCTGACACGTCTGATTAATCAGAGTCTCGTTGAAGGCATCTTCCCGGATTGCCTGAAGTTGGGAGTTGTAATCCCAATTTATAAAAAAGGTGATAGAGCTTCTCCCGGAAACTACAGACCTATACAAATTTTGCCAATTTTTTCTAAAATCATTGAAATGGTCATGGCTAATCATTGAATGGTATGGCTGCATTCATGGAATCCACTAATGTGTTTCATGCCTCGCAGTTTGGTTTTCGTCAGGGACGCTCAACGGGCGATGCTGAGTGGGCTTCGTAAACGAAGTTCTCAGGGGATTCGAGAATCGCCGGTACATGGCGTCGGTATTCGTGGATCTCTCAAAGGCCTTCGATCGTGTGGACCACCAAATCTTGGTGGAGAAAATTCGACGGTTCGGTTTCTCGGAAAAGGCATGTGTCATGATATCGTCTTATCTCAGTGACAGATACCAAACGGTGAGAGTTGCGAATCGCTTTTCGAAATGGCGGCCGGTTCTAACTGGGGTGCCTCAAGGATCGATCCTGGGACCTATCCTTTTTCTCGTGGCTATGAACGACTTGCCGGCAGCACTTGAATCCAAAGGTTTTTCCTCCTTTCTCTACACCGACGACACTACGGTGCTATGGGCAGACAGAGAGCTCCAGTCGGCATTGCTTAAGTCGAGTGAAATTAAGACACTATATCCGCTTGGGGCCCGGACTCCCGGAAAGCCTAGTATACGGCTCCTCAAACCTATAATTTATCCTTTCTAGCCAACTCAGGAGGCGGGCCCCATTCTCTTTTGAGAAGCTGGGGAAGGATATGCTACCGTCACCAGAAATAGTGTATCTATAGACTCCACGTAGCCGTCACACTCACATAAAACGTTCTCCGCGGTTTACTCAGCCTCCCGCATCTGCCGCAGTCAGGCTCCCCCCGACACAAGAGGGCGTAGTATCCCGTATACATTCCTACTAGTGCTATTCACCTAATCTTTACCCATGTCAGCGCCCCAGCAACCATGCCAGCTCGTCTGCTTTTTCATTTCCCTGCCATCCTCTATGTCCCGGGATTCAACCCAACGTTAAGGAGTTCCCTTCGCCTGGGAGGTCTCGTAACCTACTCTGCAGCTCGCTATACGGCCGCTGATGAGTCCACCACAGGTTTGGTGATCTCACCCAGCGCCGCCCTGCTGTAAGAGTAGATACCAATTGCCCTACCTGTCGCTTTCCACTTCAGTAGCTCCCGATTACAAGCATCGATCGCTACCACCTCTGCCTGGAAAACTGTCGTGTTTTCTCCTAGCGGGATACTTATTTCCACCCCCAGCTCCGGCACGAAAATCCCTGCTCCATTCGGTCCTTCCTAACCTTTCTTGAAGCCATCAGTGTAACACACCAGCTCCCCTTGCCGAGATTCCCACCCCTCCTCTCTCACAATAACCATTTGTTTGATCTTGGTCGAGAAGTCGTTACTTTTAACCACGTAATCCGGCCTAAGTGCCGAGATCGAGGATACTCTCTTTAGTTCCACCTCCCAGTCCCATTGACACTGCCTGGCCCGCCTTAGGCCTCCCTGGCATCTCAGCCTGTAAGCTACTTCAAGTGCCCAAGCCCTGACTTCTATGTCCAGGGGCTTCAGGCCTATGTTCGGGGTGGCGGGGGGGGGCTGTCTCCCCATGGCACTCGTCGGGATTGTCCGGACCCAAAATCGCCAGGCAAGTAAGCCTTTGTATTTTTGTGAGCCTCTCCGCCCCCCAGCCCTTCTAAATCCCGCCTAAAAGCCGCCCTGTGCACTTTGTCGCGATAAATCCGAGCAACTACTTTTTTAGTGAGCCAAATCGAAGAAATTTGTTTTGCAGTGAGTCAGACTTGCGATAGTGTGTTTTTTCTAGAGTGCATCGTCCATGATATTGCTAATGAACTCCCGAAACTGGTTCATCAGCAATCAAGATCGGCAAACTTGATTTTTTGTGATCCCGATTTGCGATTTTTTTTTCTTTTTGAGCCAGAAACATCAAAAATGGTGGGCTAAACTGGTTTTTGGATCAGAAAACCACACGAAATTGGTTTTCCGGCAACAAAAACGAGAAATTGATTTTTTTCAGTGTGACAGACACGAGTTGGTTTTTGAAGAGCGAAATCAGATAGGCCAAAATTCCAAAATTGGTGAAACCTCTTGAATTGTTTCTGATCAGACGAGCAGTTGAATTGGTTCTCCCTTTGATTCCAGCGATTCTTGCCGCTTTGGCCTGTTTTTCGGAGCCCAACGAATTTTCTCGTGGATAGTGTCAACGTGACCATCAGCTCTGGAAACCAAGGAAAAGCCTTGATGCGAGCAAAACTCGCCGGACGGGTGCAGAGAAATTCGGCCAAAACCGATGACAACGCGAAACGCTTATTTTTGGCTACTTTGTGGGTCGCTGACGGGCATTTAGACTTAGGAGGGTTTTCGCAGAAAACAACTACATTGTTCAATGTAGCGTGGTCTGAGGGACTCAGGAACCGCGTTTGGCTGATATACAGGGTGGTCGGTTTTGAGTAGCATAAAATAAATAAATAAATAAAATTGAGTAATAGTACACAAAAAATGGGATAAAAAAGTCTTTTTCGGATAGTGGCCTATCTCTATTTGTTTCGAGTAATAATTTGTTTAGCGATTTTTAGGCGCAACTGTATTTTTCAACGAAAAACTGTTATTTCTCAGCTTCTACCTCACCTTCGTTCAAAAGTAATGGCCGTTTCGTAATCTACGGAAAATTTTCTATGGGATGAAAGCAAAATCAATATTCTAAATGGTCCAAAACGACTAAAACCGTAACGTTTCGTTGCGTTAATGCAAAAAAAAACAAACAATAATTTGACTTCATAAAACGATTTACTGCGTCACCAAAAATTGCTTCACACGTTGTCAAACGTCATAAAAACTTCTCCATTTTCCCAGCTTTCCAACGGTGTACTCGAAAGTGGAATTATCTCCCTCCTTTGACGAGAAAATTCGAAAAGAAGCGAAAAAGTCATTCATTTTGGGCTAAAAATGTGAATAATAACAGGTGCGAAAATTCATTTGTTTTGCTCTCTTCCTTGAGAAATCCAAGCTCTGGCACAGGAAAAACTAAAATAATATTGCATTTGAAGAATAAACAACAAATAAAAAATTTAATAAAATGGACGAAGAGGTGTGCTAATTTAGGGCGTCTGCTGGTTTTTTATTTTTTTGTTTTCATGTGTTGGACATGGTCCATGAACACCCTCACATTAGCAGCCGAAGATGTCGACGGAACTTGCAATTCCACGATGGAAAGTCAAGTTCCGTCAACATCTTCGGCTGCTAATGTGAGGGTAAACATGGACCATGTCCAACACATAAAAACAAAAAAATAAAAAACCTGCAGACGCCCTAAATTCGCACACCTCTTCGTCCATTTTATTAATTTTTTTATTTGTTGTATATTCTTCAAATGCAATATTATTTTAGTTTTTCCTGTGCTAGTAGTCCAGTCAATCTAAGCAGGAAAATGCAAAATAAATGTAATAAATATGGGATTTTGTTTTTTTATGGGATTGTGTACGGGAGGGTCCCCTGATCATCGTCTAATAAAGTCCCGAGCAGGACCACCTGCCCTGAAGAGAGGTAGTTTGTTTAAAGGTACCTTTTTGTGATTCTTCACCAGTAACTTAAAAACGGTGCGTCTTAGACGAAAACTTTTAGACACAGAATGGAAGCTCATTAAATTCTCTTCAACTTTTACTCCACAATTTTTTTTTTAAATCCCAGTAGTTTTCGAGTTTTACGTTTCTGAAATGTGGCGTCGTGAATATGCCCCTGCCTCCATGCAAAACTAGCCTTTGGCGTCCCTTCATCTCACAATCAGTTCAAGCTTAGGACTGAATAAGAAGAAGATTTTGACGTTCATTGCAGGGAGTCCTCATCAGAAATTGTTAATAGTTAATGATTGTTAAAATTAACTTTAGATAATTAAATTATTTTTTGAATTGAAACATTCATTTTTATTGCACTTTTTTCGACTTACCTGACTACAAAGGACTTGGAGAATAGCAGCACTGCGCCGCGCCGTCCTCCCAATGTTTAGCTGAGCACTGAGTTAAATTTTCTTTTTTTTTTAAAATTAAGAACGATAGTTCTTATACTTATACCACTTAAAAAAATAAGAAGATGGGGGAAAATACCCTGATCTCAGCGCCCGCGAGGGCTGTGGGAGCTATTGCTACGCCTCGGTATTGGTGCAGTGCCCCTGGGAGTTGCTGCTGACCTTGGAACAGAATATCCCGACCTTCCTGCAACCACATCTTGATTCACATTCACTCCCGTGCAACGGCAAAATATGGAGTTTAGCACGTGACCTGGTGCAGAGGGGCCGTGGTATTCGCAGGAACCAGTTATTCCCCTTCCCTTCTCTTCGGCTCACATTTCCTACGTGCGAGATTGTTTCAAATATGCAAGGTAACTTTTCAGAGGTGTATATCTCGAAAACTGCGAGGAATAGAAAAAAATGTATGGACTAAAAGTTATAGAGAACTCAATCTGCTTTCATTCTGTACTCGGAAAAATTCGTCTAAGGCGAACCGATTTTGAAATACAGGCGAAAAACTTTGAAAAGGTAGCTTTGAACGCTCCCCCTTCATTCAGGGGAAGGGGTTCAGCTCGGGACTTCATTAGACATTAATCAGGGGACCCCCTCCTTCACATTCATGCAAAAAACAAAATCCCATATTTATTTCCGCTCCAAAGCTTAGATTGTCTGGACTATAGAGCTTGGATTTCTCAAGAAAGAGAGCAAAACAAATGAATTCGCACCTGTTATTATTCACATTTTTAGCCCAAAATGAATGAATTTTTCGCTTCTTTTCGGATTTTCTCGTCAAAGGAGGGAGATAATTCCACTTTCGAGTACACCGGTGGAAAGCTGGGAAAACGGAGAAGTTTTTATGACGTTTGACAACGTGTGAAGCAATTTTTGGTGACATAGTAAATTGTTTTATGAAGTCAAATTATTGGTTTTTTTTTTGCATTAACGCAACGAAACGTTACGGTTCTAGGCGTTTTTGACCATTTAGAATATTGATTTTGCTTTCATTCCATAGCACATTTTCCGTAGATTACGAAACGGCCATTACTTTTGAAAAAAAAAGTGAAGTAGAAGCTGAGAAATAACATTTTTCGTTGACAAATACAGTTTTGAGCCTAAAAATCACTAAAAAAATTATTACTCAAAAACAAAAAGATTAGGCCACTATCCGAATAGGACTTTTTTATCCCATTTTTTGTGTACTATTACCCAATTTTTTTTTTGCTGCTCAAAACCGACCTAGGAACTAAGGGGTAAAATTGGTTCCGGCCCTTTAGCCCGGATCAGACCGAACTCGGTCTGTTTTGGTATTTTCGGACATTCGGACAGGACCGGACCGAGAATAATCGGTTTTCAAACGACTTGCAGTGAAATACGCATAAATTAGTTGTTCAGGAATTCATTTTGCGCAGGAACCGCGTGTGCTGTAAATAAATGGGTGGGGGAGGTGTCAAAGCCCCATCTTCCGCGGCACACACATCCCTAATTTCCTACTCATGTCCAATTGTTCACCCTTTTCCATAACGGGCCCACACGGGTTTCAGATTTATTTAACCAGCAGCAGGGGGAAACGCGTGATTCTGTTAGTTTTTCACAAAAAAATAATATAGACCGCAACGGGCAAAATTTGTTTTGTCGTTATTTATTTATTTTATTCTAACATAAAGCCGAAGTCATATGGAAAACCAAGTCCTCAGACTCGAGGAAAATTTATTTATTTATTTTGGGTTGGGATTTTTGCTCCCGTTAAGAATAAAAAAGGAGAAAACCGGCCAAATATAAAAATTATCATATTTATTTTCGGTTTGAAGTTGTAGCGTGATATCTATCTTGATACCATATGTTTTTTCCAACACTTAACTTTTGTATAATTTTTGAATTTAGAGGGTGATCTACTTTCATAGTAGAGCAGCGCAACGTATCGGGAGCAAAAATCCCAACCCACGAACCGCTTCATTTTTTTAACATACAAATAATACAAAGTTTAATGACTTGGTTTTCCATATGACTTTGCATAAAACAAACAATCAGTCGATCAGTTTGCCGACCTCATCAGACTTTTTTTAAACGACATTAGAAGCCTTTCAATTGTTTGTTTTAGAATAAAATAAATAAATAACGTCAAAACAAATTTTGCCCGTTGCGGTCGATATTATTTTTTTTGTGAAAAACCAACTTCAAAATATAATGGGAGGTAAATTCATTTTGAATACTATGCCTGATTCTGTTTTTCCTGTTCCACCGATATTTTGCTTAACACACTCGTGAAACTGGGTTCTTTTCGGTCCAAATATGTTTTTTCGGTCTGGTCTACAAAAATAAACTGTTTAAACTTGGTTCGGTTTAGAAGTTGATTATTTTTCGGTCTGGGCCAGTCTTTATCGAAAGCTGTTACTGAGAAAATCAGCCGAAAACTCGAATTTGTCTCCAATTTCACTCTTGCTGATCCTATTTTGAAGTCAATATTCTCCAGTCAGGGAAGATCTTCTGTCAAACAAGATAGCACTTATAGTGTCACCATAAATTATGGTTCGTATGTTACACGCCTTCTATACAGGATAATTTTTCGATTATTTAAAGTTGATTGCACAGGAATACGCTTAGGTGAGTGGCCATTACTCAAACTCTCTTCACGAATAATTTGAGAAAAAACGTGATGGAAAATTTCCATTGTATTTTTGACTAAGAAAGCGCTCTAAAAATTGTTATTTTCCAATGTTGAAGTACGACGCAACTGCGCTCAACTGCGTCGACAAGTGGTGATTCATTCCTCCCCAACAATTACCTTACTACAAGTTGTCTACACTTATCGATGAATGGTGGCGTGCGTAGCATGACTAGCATCAATTACGTTGCGTTCTGTCATTACACGACGGCCACTATATTGGGGGTTACCCCAACTCTGTTTTTATGACCCAGTCCTTTTCCCTTGCGAATGCGTTTTCGAATGGTGAACTGCATGACATGAGCAGATGGACGAGATGAGGGTGACTTAGCTAAATATATATAGACAGTATCGAAAGACGGGAGAGGTGCTGCCGTTTTCGTTTTGAAAACCGCCTCGTCACCATTCAACGTTAAGAATTATACAGACAAAAAAGGCTGTGGAGCCACCACTTGTTGAATCTTCGGCATAATTGATGCTAACATGACGATGAATCGTCCACTTTTCCGAAAAAAGGGTGATCTCGGAAACCGTATTGCGGAGAAGACGGATTTCGAAATCTGTTCAATAGGGGTAATAAACTGAAATACAATTTCGAGTTTCTGGCTGATTTTCTCAGTGAGAGGGCAAGGAACTCAAGCAAAGTGCAAACAAGTCTGCCGCAGCTTTCCAAGAGATGCCGTCAGATTTGCCGTGATTCATTTGATTGCTAAGCTATACGGCCATTTTGAAAATGACTAAATCTCTGAATATCTCGGAAACTATGACTTTTTTGACACATACGTGTCGTAGCACCTGGCAAAATATTAGCATCCATTTCAGAAACACCCTCAATGTCGGCACGAATATCCGGAAGTTGAAATAAATGTCTCTGACACAATTTATTCGGTGTTTACACTAATTGCAATTTCTGTCTGACATGAGCTCAAAACATTAAGTGTGGTAATAAGAGGTGTAATGGTACCTCAATGGTATAGATAACCACGCTACATTTGACACTTTCACGCTTCTTGATTAATGGTTTAAACAAGTGCATGCGACTTTCATGACATCTTTTCAAAACTTCCTGAAGGGATTTTTGTGGATCCGATATAGAAAAAAACCAAGCTAAGACATAAATAAATTTAAAAAAACGACCATCCTCGAGTTCGCTCTACATGGGGATTTTTGATGTGATAATGCCTACGAAAGAGGAGAGGAAACATGATTATTTTATCTCAAAAGAGGAAACGTTTGGAAAGAGGAAAGAGGAGAGGAAACGTTTAAAGCCGTATCCAACTCCCTGGGAATTTTTCCAACCGATTTGACTGAAATTTAATATGGTATAAGTTAGTAGGTAGGTATCTCTGATTTGCGATTATATACACGCATAGTCTTGGAAGTTTGAGTATTGAGTAGAAACGAATATTGACAATTGTATCTATACAGTTTATCATTTGGTTCTAAAACTCGTAGTTTTCGATTTTATACCGTACAATCGATTAAAGAAACTATACCGTAGAAATCATTTCCGCAGAGCTTCAGAAGTTTCGTATCTCTCGTGCCTCTTTTCAATCCTCGTTAAATTGTTAAACTTTCATCGTGGAGTCTCAGACCTTTAGATCTTATTTATTTGATCACGATAGCGATATCGTTTTTCTCCGATTGCCTCTAAAGCAAACGCCTTGACTGTTTAAATAGTTGCAAAATCTGTAATAATTTTGGGAAGAACTTCAGAGTAGCAGGACTTGTTTATAATCTTTCAAAAAAAAAAAAGTCCAAGGACAATAACTCTTTTAAGTCATCGACGGGGTAATCGCCTTCACAAAAAAATGTTATTCGTTAATAATTATGCAAAATAGATAGCTGTTAAAGAGAAATTTACAAATTAATCGCTTCTACTTTCCAGATTCATTCGGTGTTACTTTTGTTTGAAAGGGGGGGGGGGGTTAAAAATGTAGGAATGCCAATGTATGAAACATAGTGAGTTTACATTTTCTTTTTCTGAGAAACCACTACTTTTAAAGGGTTCCGTCGTAAATTAACAAGCTGTAGAGCATAACTGCTCAAGGCTGTTCCTTTATGGACAGAAAAAAATAAGTGTTATATTGACGAATTATTATAAAAGCGTACGCTTAGGATAAAAATATATTAAATGCCATTACAGCGACTGTCGAACAAAAGGCAGAAGGTCAGACAAGATGACTCTCTCATGTTAATTGAATATCATTAATTTTTTTCTTTTCTTCTCTTTAAAATTATCTTTTAAAATTATACTTAAATGTTCCTCCGCCCACATACCTACTTTTTTATTTTTACTTCCATGTTTTTATTAATTTATTACGCGCCTCTATGGCTACAGCATATAGCCGCATTCTACTGCACCTAAGAGGCTGGAACAGTTGGAGCGAGCTATTAATGCAACATATATACCACGTTGGGGGATCCGTGTAAAATCATTTGGAAATTGAACTTCAGGCAATTAAAAACGTTGTACCAGGAAGTTGAAAAAAATAAAATAAAACTACATCTACGACTGGGTTGCTATCGGAGCAAGTATAGAATACGAGTGACTCGGCATCGAAGTTTTCAGGATAATTGCATGGGAATGCTGGGAAGCGAGTGGAACAGATGCGACCTATAGGCAACAAGTAATGAAATGACAATTTTACGGTCCTGCAGTGCACGGGGGCCGCAATTTTCAGTGGCACCGATTCAAGTGGATCCGTTATATTTTATAACTATATTCTTTTGGGTATATTTCATTAATGACAAAAATGCTTTTTCAATTAAAAGGCAATGTCCATGAATAACCATGTATGGAAACTGAACAGCTCGTTAGAAGGAACATAAAATTCCGTCAAAAAAGAGCAATTAAAAAAAAACATAGCCTTTTAATTGTCTCATCGGTGGCTAGAAAAATAATGGCTGTCCATTTACGGTGTACCACGCCGCTTATTGCTCAAGGCTCAAGCCCAATAAACTCTTACCTCGTGTCCTATGATGTGAGGCGGAACCTGCGAGATATTACCGGCTAGAGCGGGTTTAAACGTTTGTAGCGCCTAGCAAGCATGCATTTTTTTTTGCACAGTTTTTTTTTTCAGTCGTTTTCCGCTGTAAACGGTCCCGAAACCCGTACTCTCTATGGGGCCGCGGGCCGTACTCTTTGGGGTCTTTCACAAGGCACGGACGCTCCCTTTTTTCTTAATGCGGAGTGAGCACACACAGCATATACAGGAGCGATGAAGTAAACGAATGATGGCAAGTTTTCTAATAACGAATTCCATTTACATCAAATTTTGATCTGGGGCAGAGCATTTCCACTTGTCTTTTCCATTACGATAAGTGATAACAAATAAGAGAAGCCGGGTGTAAATGCTCGGCTAGAATCTAGAGCAGATATTTGTTTCAAATGAACTTCGCAATAAAACTCTCTTGTATGATTTGATTAAGCCCCCCCGGTCATAAGACCCCGTTCACTAGATCTATATGTTGGAACCCGAGTCAGAAATCGGGCCCGGACCGACGAAAACGACTCCGTCGGGATGGGATCATAACTAGAAGTACCGAGCCCGACGAGGAAAGAATTTCGGACATTGGCCTATCCAAGTTGATCCCTTCTCGAAGGGGAAAAAAGTACATGGTCCGATCTTCATCTTCAGGGTCCATAGAGAAATTTATGAAGGAACTTTATTTATTCAATTATCAAGTAGGTAATGGTCAAGAAATCATTAAGTCTCATTTATTATTACAGGGGTTGCTTGAGTGGCATTTTGGGCCGTATTCAGAAACCAACCTTAACCTTTACATCTCCTAAGCGCTTCAAAACAGATGACATATTTTTATAAACATCACATTTTTTAACTCCTTTAGTTAAGGCTTCGTAAAGGAGGGTTTCTGAATACGGCCCTTTGAGTTACATTTTATTGAAAGAACCAAGCACTTACAACGCTTGCTGACGCACAGTTTCCGGCAGTTGCATTTTACGAATCCCTGGGAACTGCCTGATGTAACCGCGGCAATGGAGCGCAGTGAGGCACTGTGAGAAGGCACGTCACTTTCGGTGATAAAGTTCTCCTCACACAGCTGGAACTCATTTCGGGCGTAAAGTTTGTCCAGGATGCCAGCTTTAGTACCAAGTTTATAGAATCCATCGTGATCTATTTTCAAGACGACAGCCAAACGTTTGTCGGAACCCCCAATATTAATGACTTCGTACCTCCTTATGCGTCTGTAATCCAACGAGGTGAGGGGCTGTCCTTTGTCTTTTTTTCTCACGACTCAACCGCACTTCACGAATGAGTTCTTCATATTTATCGCGAGAAAATATGCTGCTGTTGGTCGACACGTTCTGCAGGGAAGCGTTCAACTTCTCGTAGAATTTTGATCATCTTTCGTCGCATTCAACTGACACTGCCTCTGACATGATGAACGGAGCGAGGACACTGAAGGAAAAATACTGATTGAACTCTGAAGAGATAACCACGCTGCGATCGGACCATGTACTTTTTTCCCCTTCGGGACGGGATCTCCTGGGATAGGCCGAAGTCCGAAATTCTCTCCTCGTCGGGCTCGGTACTTCTAGTAATGATCCCATCCCGACGGAGTCGTTTTCGTCGATCCGGGCCCGATTTCTGACTCGGGTTCCAACATATACATATAATGCGTCTGTGGAGTATGTATGTAACCTATGAAAATGCTTCATTTTTCGAGTGAATTAATTTGTTTGGTTCCACAGACTCTACAGACGCTTAGCCCAGAGCTTGTGAACGGGGTCGAAAAGCTCGCCCTCAAGCTCTATGTTTGCGTTCTGTGGAGTATATGCAATAAAAAAAATTTATTGCACACAACACAAACATAGAGCTTGTGAACTTGGGGATGTTGACTGGGGTTGTGTTCTGGTTGGCCCTGAGGAGGATTGCTTGGTGTCGTTTTACAGTGTCATCATGGGTTGCATAGAATAACTGGTCCCTCATAAGAAAAAAAGGAGCTATCGGTTTCCGGTATATGGTTCAGCAAAGAGGCTATAAACTTGATAAACCGGAAAAACAGGGCATATAGAAGGTTCAAAAGGTTGAGTTCTGCCTCCAACAACGCGGGTTTTTCCAATTTGAGAGCTCGTACCAAAAACTGCGACTCGAGGTGCTACGCCGATTTCGTTCAAAGTCGGCTTCCTGGTCTGAAGGGTGTGTGGCAGTTTGTTCGCTCGAAGAGTAAAGAATAAGGGTACCCGGATAAAATGTTTTTAAATGGCACACATCTGTCTGGTGATGAGGTCATTGCTGAGGAATTTGCTCGAGCCTTCGCCAAGGCGTTTCGGGCACCAGCTAACTTGCCAGTTGACTTGGACGTCATGAGTGCATCCGTATCTCTGTTCTATTGACTTCGACGAAGCAACCGTACTAAACAAATTGCGTGGCTTAGGTACTTCCAAAAGAGCAGGAGCTGATTTAATTAGTCCAGCATTCTGAAAAAAGAGTGTGCTTCTGTTCTTGCTAAACCTTTGTGCGTGTTTTTCGATAAATCCATGAAGGAAGGCATCTTTCCTGCTGCATGTAAGGAGGTATTGGTCACTCCTATTCTCAAGAAAGGCGATAAGAGTGACGTAACCAATTATCGGCCTATTTGCAAGATATCATGCATCCCGAAGCTTATGGAGGCTATTGTAACGGATAGTTTGTACTGGGATTTTAGAGACACGATCATTGAAGAACAGCATGGTTTTTTCTGGGCGTCCGACGGTTACCAATTTGCTGCTGTATCGTCAGTATATCTATAGCGCTATGGAGGATGGGTGGCAGGATCATACGGATTTGGCAAAGGCGTTTGAGACCGTGGACCATGCGCTTCTGTTGAAAAAATTGGACCTTGTGGGTGTTGGAGGTTGTCTCCTCAAGTGGCTTGCGTCGTATTTGGCCGGAAGGGAGTTTAAAGTTTAGTTTAATGGTGCCTCATCCAAGCATTATGAGATGACTTTCGAAGTTCCTCAGGGATAGCACTTGGGCCCGGTTTTATTTCTACTATTTGTGAACGATATTTCTTCGGCTGTAAACAATTGTAAGTTTCTTCTTTTTGCGGATGACTTGAAAGCTCTACTTACAACAGAGAACCTTTAAAACACAGGTACTGTAACACGGATTTCAGCGCCATATTTGGTCTCTCAGTCGTTAGGGTAAACACAATATCAAGGAATAGCGCTCAATCAAAGTTAAAATTGAAAAATAAGAAATTCACTGTTTCCCGGGCATGCAACTTCGCGGCTTTTGAGACATAGCGCTAATTTGAGGCTAAAATGAAGAAAAAGCACTCAATCGCAGACAAAATTGAGAAAATTCACGGTTTCCGGTGGCTGAGATAACAAGGTGCTAATTCTTAGTTAAAGCGAATGAAATTGCTAATTCGTGACTAAAGTAGGAAAAACTCAAATCGTCGACTAAAATGTGTGAAAAGCGCTCATTCACAGCTGCAAATGGAGAAATGTCACTTCACACATAAAATTGAGAAAAAAAGGTAATTTTTGGCCACACTGCACGGCCGTTAAGCTAGCCTTTGATCTAAGAGTGAGCTTCACGTGAGATAATAAGATGCATCTCGCGAGATATCGTCAATTCGTGCTAAAACAACGTAATTATGGTTTTGAATGAGGCAAATAATTGGGGTTCATAAGAAGTCCCCCGTATGATTTTGGTGAGCCAGTCATGCGTGAATGTTTTTTTGGAGAGAAAAATACACGAAACTGGGTTTTCAGCAGCAAACAGCTGCAGTTTCTGCGAGCAAGAAATGTGCAATAACCACAAAAATATTATCGTCAAAATAACGTTAAAATTTACATGTGCGATATTTTACCAAAACATAACGTTAAATTCAGGAAAAATAAATTTAGTGAAATAACCGCCAAAATATTATCGTCAAATTAACGTTAAAAAACGCACGTACGTTATTTTACCAACATTTGACGTTAAATTTACGTGAATTATACACTCGTTTAATTTACGTGCATTAATTGACGTTAATATTTCGTGAAAATAACGAATGATGCGTAATTTTCCCGGCCAACACCTAAAATTAATGTATAATTCACGTGTTCTTGCTACTTGGGAATTTCATGGAGCAAGATCATTGAAAACATGTGTACGCGGTTCAATTTGATTGAATCAATGAAATTGAGCCATATGAGACTGAACCGTGCAAACGCGCCATTATTTCTCGGAAATTAAGTAAATTCCCTATCTTTTTATCCGAATATCACAGTACGTTTTTTGCCCAAAAGTAGTTACTTTTGAAAAATAATTTGAAACCATGTGAACCCCAAATGGTAAAATGTGAGCCCCCCTCCCCACAGAGAAGTCCAATATGTTATGCTGGGCCCAGGGCCCCAACTTCAGTAAAGACGCGGCCCTGCAAATGCATAGAGCTTTGCATAGAATCTGAACAATGACTGTGCGCATGTATCAAACAAATGTCAGCGAGAGTGAATTAAATTCTCTTGTCTTTTTGAATTATTCATTAATTACACATTTATAACGATTAACAGGTGATGGGGATGGCAATTGTCGCGAACATGGCTTGATTTTCACTAATAAAGTAGTTAGAGATTTGTAGGAAAAATAAAGTTGAATCAACTTAGTTAAAGAACGCATCGTGTTCTGTTGGGAATGAGCGTTAAGGATTAATAATGAACTGTTGTTAAGGTCTGCCACACTTCGCAAAAAGGCAGTAAGTCCGAAAATCAGACATATCGACATATTGGTATTGTTGGATTCGTCTTTGAAAGAGTTTTCCATTGCCACCCAAAAAACCAGTGGACAAAACTTCTGTGAAGATTTTTCGACAGAACAACGGTTACTGCTAGATGAATTTGTTCCCTCGCCCTCCAAAGAAAGGCAGTTGGTCTTTTTGCTGCCAAAAAAAAGTTAGGGGAACGTTACTGCTGCTTTTCACAGGAGCATTGCGACCTTGAAAACGTTGGAGAGTGGGAACTCCATGTAGCACAGCTATATATCGTGAGGCTGGTAATGTTATCGCAGGAAGTCCACTTGCTGCTTTTCTAGTTAGGCCGGTGTGTTAACGTTGGGACCTCGATCCACAAGTTGCTGCGGTTAAACCAATTAGGTCATTCTTCGTTTCTTTTGTTTAAATAGCAGTTATAACATATTAGTGTAATTTACTGGGTTTTTGGCTGCAGGAAAATGGTGAGTAGAGGTAAAAGGGCAGTTTTAATGAGTTTGAGTGGTAATAAATATTCGAACTTGTCGAACGAAAGTGCTACAAAATTTCTCGAGGAGCTGCTTACCGCCAAAAAGACACATACCTCTAAGAATTCTGCAAAAGAATCGAATAAAGTAAGTTAAGCAGTTTTTTTTCTCTTTTTTTATGCAGAGAGACTTAGTAGTAATTTAATTTAGGTTAATTGCTTGGAAGATGAAAACAATAATGCGATTGACAAGAATGCGACGCTCAATCTATAGTTCAACACAACAGTTTGGAAATCGACGCAGTAGAACAGTTTTCAAGTGAGATTGTTACATTGTCACTACCTGTGATTTGAACGATATTTTCCATATTACGTGTGGCATGCATGATTCCGATTTTTCAACCTTCAATGAGACTGAACCTTGCCAAGTGACCTAAAAGAGGCGGACCGACATTTTCGAATCTCACGAACAGCTCGTTTCAGATGGGAACGTAGTAAACATAACCCTAACAAGAGATGACACGACCATTACCAATGAAGAAATACTTGTAGCAGTCGAGGAATTCCTGATGGAAAACGACGAACTAGATGCAGGGGAAGGGTCACCGGTGGTCAAGCTCGAGAACGTCGATTATTCTCAAGTACCCGCGGCAGGGGCGGATCCAGGTCTGAATCCTAGGGGGGGTAATGCCGATGACCCTCCCCCCTCTCCCTTTACATCAAACACCCTCATGTTACATCATTCCATCGCTTCCAAAATTCATAAAATATTGGGTTGATGTTTCAAGACAAATGAGGATGTGTAGTACCCATGCCGAATTAGTCCTGCCACATTATTCTTTTCCCCTGCAAATTAACGGTTACCGACGCTAGGGACCTAGTGGAGTCCCAGAACACCAAAACGCCAAGTTTAACGCATAAATTATCGTTTTCTGGAGGCAAAATGGTCAGTTTTTTAATATAAAATCTAGAATAGAAGGCTTCAAAATTTTCAACCGAGGTGGAGCTAGGGGCTTGAAAAAGTTGGGTAGGCTAATGGAATGAAGGTTGATGGGCAGAAATCAAGCTCACAGAGCATAGATTGGTCGGAAACAGGTGATTTTAAGCCTTTCACCCATTTTAGAAAAAAAGGCCCGTAAGTTTGTAGCGCGCTCCGCATTGGTCGTGGAAAACCAATGTGCTTATTCACATGAATGTATTGGTGTAGGAAATTTAATGACCCTAAATGTTTTGTACGAGAAGGGTTTCCTCTATAAAGCCTCTCGTTTTGGGGGATATTTATAGAAAAAACTGATAAAATGACCCAAAAATCGCGGTTTTCGGGCAGCCAAAAATTGTGCCTAGTGTTTCAAAGTATTAATTTTTTATGTCGAAAACTTTCTACTTATACATACAGGTTGGATGCGAATAAGTGTAGAAAAAAAAATTGATGAAATTAGACCTCATTTGCAGTCGAAAACGCTAAATACACTATGGTAGTGGTACGAAAATCAAAATCCATCGAGATATGATTTTTCTAACATCTTTTTAGGATAACATCTCTTTCCCTAAATAAATGCGAGTAACTCGCTTTGTAGCAGACTTTCTGCCACCCTGACAGACCCTGTCAGTACCGTGACAGAAAGTCAGGAATAGCAATTTTCGACATAAAATAACTATTTTCTGTCGCCTCAACACCTTCTTAAGATTGTACGATATGGGGATTTTTAATTTTCCATAAAATTCAACCCCCACTTGATCATACTAAATCTGACTAGATAATGAATAATAGGCCGTAGGTGTGGAAGCAATGATCCAAATCAAAAGGAAAAATAAGTCCTCTCCCACTGTTGATCAACAGAGCCTATCGACTTTCCATGGATCAGAGAAACTTCTCCAACGTGTCCCATTCAAAATTACTCATGAGCGTTTGTTTAATTAATTGGCAATTTTCCAGCAAAAATGACAATGTTTTTTAAAGAAGAAAAATGTAACTTTTCTCTTCAAAATCGCTTGTTTTGACCTGCAAAATTCAAACAATCCTTGCGAATTTCAACATGCTAAACGTCCTGAAAACCTCATCGTCAGTGGGCCTTTGAATGGAACTGACTGCCCACCGAACGAACGCCCACCAAAGTATCAAAAAATGTCGCCCCAGCAGCTGGCTGTCAAATAGAGTGCATTTACTACACCGAATTTCCACGTTTTTAGTTAATTTGCTATTATTCGACAAAAATTACCACTCAGTGTGATTCTCTTCTTTTATTTCCGCACAATAATGCCTAATTTACTAATAACGTCGAAATTCGTATATTAGTAGTGAAATCCACTCTATTCGACAGCCAGCTGCCGGAGCGATATCTTTCGATGCTTTGGTGAGCCTTCACATCCAGTTCCATTCAAAGGACCGCTTCAAATGAGGCTTTAAGGCCCGTTCACAAGCTCTATGTTTACGTTCTGTGTGGAGTCTATGCAACCAAACAAATTTATTCCCTCGAATGATGAATAGGTTGCATGGACACCACACGACGAAAGCATAGAGATTGTGAACAGGGTCTTACGATTTTTAGCACGCTAAAAACCGCAAGGATCGTTTGAATTTTACTGGTTAAACCACTGGTTTTGAAGAGCACTCTTTTTCCCCAAAAATGGTCATTTCTGCCAAAAAATCGCTAATTATTATTTTTTTAATTGCTATAAAAGAAAATGAGTCATTTTCATGAGTTTTCCACCAAAATTTCCCCGCCGAAAACCCGAGTTTTTTTGCCTGTAACTCGAAAAGTAGTACGCGTTCTATGGAAATTTTCCGTAAAACTGGGGTTTCCTATTGCGGCGCAAAACGCTTAGCGAGCGCAGCGCATTTTACATTCATTCCTAGTTACATCTTCACTTTTCGACTGGGAAACAATTTAAATGACACTGCGTTGAGCGTTTTGCGCTGCTAGGAAAATCTAGCTTTAAGACATTGTAGAGCACTGAATTTCCTTTAGAATTCAAACAACCATCTACATGTATAGACCAGCAGTCAGGTAACTTGTTAGTGACACAATTCCAAAGTAATGACATTTTGGGGTGTGATTCAGGGTGTATAAGGATGTCTCATGAGTTTTCCACCTAAATTTCATGGTGGAAACATCTTGGAGAGGTAATCTACCCTGCAAAAAGGTAAGGTGTATTTGATTTTCTTCGAAAACCGGACGAACGTATTCATCGGTCTAATAGGTACCAAAAAAGTGCAGCTCTTTACATTAATGATACATTTCTCAACATGAAAAGACTTCTGCACGATCTCGTTCATGAAGATTCACTTTATGAAAAGGTGAGGCTACGAAATTGGCATTGCTGGGGAGGGGGTAGCATTTGTATGAGAGAATCGACAGATAAGATTGCCAACCACTGCTTGTCCTCAGGAAATCGTCGTGATGTTCTCTCTATCTTTTTTTTAAAAATCAACTTTTCTGAAATCCTGGGGGGGTAGTTACCCCCATTACCCCCCCTGTGGATCCGCCCCTGACCCGCGGCTTCTTACTAAAAAGAAATTGTCGCGTCTTCAAATCATCAAGTCAACAAACATTCCTATAAACAAGTTCAAAAAGAAAGGGCTCAGCAAAAGGCCTCTGCGAAACATCCCATACGATCGAGTGCCTGAAAAGAAAAACAATGCAGATACATATAACTGTTTCCTGAAAATTAGCGAGGAACGCCGCAAAATCATTCACTTGAAGTTCTGGGATATGACTCACAACGAGCAACGAAACTTCATTTTTCTCATGTGCTCGAAAACTCCCATCAAAACTCGCAAAGTGGATGCAACCCGCCAAAGAGAATGCAACTTTCTCTATTCCCTATCGACACATAGCGGTGAAAAAGTGCCCGTTTGCAAAAAAATTTTTTTGACGACACTAGGATACCATCCTAAAAACGACAAAGCCGTTTTTAACGTGCTACATAACACGCCTGCAGAAATTGTGTCCACGAAGCGACCAGAGAGGAAAAAATATCTCACCCAATAAAGTGGACCGGCAGCTTATTATAAACCACATAAATAGCTTCAATCCTACAATTTCACATTACAGGAGGGAACACGCCCCACGAGTCCGTTACTTGCCCAGTGATGTCAACATCAAGCTAATGAGCGATGATTTCAAAGAAAAATAGCCTGAACAAAAATGTGGGTATGAAGTATATCGACGAATGGTGGCTTCAGAAAATATTCACTTCACAACACTTGGCAATGAGGAATGAGAAGTGTGCCAAGAAGTGAAACTCCACAAAAAGACTCATGAAGATCAGACCGGGGAGGATTGCGAAATTTGTAACTCCTGGCTTCAACATACTTCCAACGCCTTTCTACCTGAAGATACTGAAAGAACAGAGATTTAAAACGTTGAAAAAGCAGTAAGTCCTACTGCTACTCAGAAAAGCAGTTAACAATGTTACTGTAAGTATCACACGAAATTTCTATGCCTGTTCCCCAACCAGAAGAGCAGTAAGTGGAGAACAGACGCTTATGCTCTTGTTATCTAAATTATTTAAAATAAAATTCAGGTGTAGAAGTTCCTAAATAGGTTACTAGGGTGTATAGCTCTAATTAAAATTGTTACCAATGTGTTTTGAAATGTAAAGTTGAAGAAAACACACCAAAACTTCAAACATCATTTTCTCGAAAACTGTTACGCCCAACTTACTGCCTTATTACATACCACTGTACTGAGCAAGAGAAGTACATTTCCGTGCGATCTAGCGGGATGGCGAAGAACTCCCCGTCAATTTAATTCGAGTAAATCCCAATTTTTAGGAGGGATCCGTCGACTTCTCGCAGCCTTTGAATCAACAAATTGCGTCTCTTTCTTATTAACAGTGATAAAGCAAACCTTGATGCATATACACCACACATACTTACCATCAGGTTCTTCTCAGAAGAAACCCGCTTAGGGCCACTGGGGAAAAAGATAAACCTGAGCTCAGTAACTTACTCGTCGCGCCAAGGAAAAAGGTCATTTTAGTGAATTTCCTTTTGGAAAGTGCAAGTGGCTGATGTACGGGGTGGGTTTGGATGGTTTAAATCCCCCCTGAGAAGATGACGCGTCTGCTATAATTTATTGATAGTCATTCGAGAAATTTCTTTTACCAAAGGGCTGTTAAGGTAAGGTGGGGTTTCTTAGGCGGAATTCCTCGACTCCTTCCCAGTCACCCTCGCATAAACTTCGCACATAAATTTTGACTCCATTTATGCACCAATACTCGATTTTAAAGTCTAATTTCAATCTTCAGGAAGATCTACAGTGACTTTAGATCTTGCTTTTCCAAATTTCATCCCTGAAATTACCTTTAAAACACATTCGAATTCTAAAGTTCATCGATGAAGGGTCGAGGGGGGCAGTCCGAACCGGGCCAACATTCATGGAAGGAAGGGGATATGGATTTGTAGATTTTAAAGCGTCGATTAGCGGAAAATATTGAGAAAAAGCGCTCACTTAAATTCGGAAAATTAAGACTAATTTGATATATGTATAATTTGAAGGCAAATTCGCGGACAAAAGAGAGAAACCTTGAGTTTCGGCGGACAAATTGAGGTAGGCGTTATAATGAGCTTATCTGGAGGAAAGTACGCGGCAAAACTTTTGGAAAAACCTCTTATATTCGCCCTTGAAATAGAAAAAATGCGCTGATTCATAGAAAAAAATCACTAATTTGAGGCTAAAAATGGAGAGAAACACTAATAGGGATTTCCATTCAACTCACTACACAAGTGTAGTGCAGCGTCCGCTCCATAAACACATGTTTCAATTTGGAGAGGACGGGTGGAAAAACTTACACCACACGAGTGTATTGCATGGAATGGAAAACACCACAATATGTGACGATAATTGGGAAAAAGCGCTTATTCGCTGCTTTAAATTTGAGAAAAAGCTGCAGCCCACCGCTCAGCAACGTTAGCAGGCTCAATTACTATTTTAAAAAAAGCCAATTCACGCGTTTACACGAGGCAACAATGGAACTGACAATGAGGTAGAGAAAAAGCGCTCTTTCACACGGATAAATCTGAAAAAGTAGGTAATTTGCGGTCGATAATGGAGAAAATCTCCTGATTCGCGTCTCAAAAATCTGATAAGTACCTACCACCTAAAATTGAAGTAAAACGCTCATTCGGAACTAAGGTCTGTCGTCCACTGGAAGCGTTTTTGTGCTTTAAGATGTACTCTCGTTGTACAAAATCAGTTCTCAAAATCGCGACCAGAATTACGCAGCGACCTTGTCGAAGATTCTAGATACTGCCAACGCTTAATAGTTGAAAAATGCCGGAGGGTTGAAAGAGGAGACTGTAAAATCTCTGGATTCGACAAAGTTTGAGGGCTACGGAAAAGAAATTCAGACACAGACATGCAACTAAATATGACGCTATGACAACCATTCACATTGGAGAACACCTAGGAAGAAATCCTGTTGTTTTGTTTATTATTTTTGCCCACAATGACGTCATTTTTACCTTTCCCCTCCTCGCTAATCGAAATGCATGAGCGGACCTTCTTTTTTATAGACCTTTAGTTCAAACAAAGAAATTATGTCTTTTTTGTGACTCCCATTCCGGCCCCACTCTGAAGCCAATGGAGCTGCTCAGTAAAGCTTTGGTTTCTTAGAAAAGCGGTGCCGTAATATTACGGTAGAAAATTTCCCTTTTAAATAAAACTATAGTTGCCTAGTAGTGATGCACGAGACCGAGACCGAGACTTACGCATCTCGGTCTCGGTCAATTAGCAAGATGATCTCGGTCTTGGTCTCGGTCTCGTACTTGAAAAGTCGGTCTCGGTCTCGTCTCGAAAGTCTCAGTCGAATGACAGAAGGTGGATGGTGGGGGGGATCAAAACTCTTCTTCCTCCCACGGTTAACCCCCGCAACTGGTGATCGGCTATGGAGCATTTAATTAATAACCCCCCCCCCCTGCAAGTGAATTCAGCAGAAACCCCCCCCCCTGGAACTGGTAAAATCCCTTTAAACGTATGAGTAGGGTGGGGTGGGAAGGGGGTGGGGGTGTATATAGGGAGGAGGAGGGTTGTCGACTCCCCCCCTTTAAATGGTACGATGCTTGATGCTATGTGTGTAGGTCAAGTATTCCAAACTTGAGAAATTAGAGGCACGCTATTTCTGCACGAAACGAACCGAATTCGGGCCGGTCTTCGGTCAGGACTAAAGACCCAAACCGGTTTCGGAGAGGGGAGCATTAGATTGGGTTTATTTGTTGCGTAAAAAGATCTATGTATACCTGCACTATACGCATCGTGCTTTTTGGATGACACCGAGACCGAGACTATAAGTCTCGAGAAAATGAGACTTAGTCTCGATCCGGAAAATGCAATCTCGATCTCGGTCTCGTACTTGAAAAGTCGGTCTCGGTCTCGTCTCGAAAGTCTCAGTCGAATGGAAAAACCTCTTATATTCGCCCTTGAAATAGAAAAAATGCGCTGATTCATAGAAAAAAATCACTAATTTGAGGCTAAAAATGGAGAGAAACACTAATAGGGATTTCCATTCAACTCACTACACAAGTGTAGTGCAGCGTCCGCTCCATAAACACATGTTTCAATTTGGAGAGGACGGGTGGAAAAACTTACACCACACGAGTGTATTGCATGGAATGGAAAACACCACAATATGTGACGATAATTGGGAAAAAGCGCTTATTCGCTGCTTTAAATTTGAGAAAAAGCTGCAGCCCACCGCTCAGCAACGTTAGCAGGCTCAATTACTATTTTAAAAAAAGCCAATTCACGCGTTTACACGAGGCAACAATGGAACTGACAATGAGGTAGAGAAAAAGCGCTCACTTAAATTCGGAAAATTAAGACTAATTCGATATATAATTTGAAGGCAAATTCGCGGACAAAAGAGAGAAACCTTGAGTTTCGGCGGACAAATTGAGGTAGGCGTTATAATGAGCTTATCTGGAGGAAAGTACGCGGCAAAACTTTTGGAAAAACCTCTTATATTCGCCCTTGAAATAGAAAAAATGCGCTGATTCATAGAAAAAAATCACTAATTTGAGGCTAAAAATGGAGAGAAACACTAATAGGGATTTCCATTCAACTCACTACACAAGTGTAGTGCAGCGTCCGCTCCATAAACACATGTTTCAATTTGGAGAGGACGGGTGGAAAAACTTACACCACACGAGTGTATTGCATGGAATGGAAAACACCACAATATGTGACGATAATTGGGAAAAAGCGCTTATTCGCTGCTTTAAATTTGAGAAAAAGCTGCAGCCCACCGCTCAGCAACGTTAGCAGGCTCAATTACTATTTTAAAAAAAGCCAATTCACGCGTTTACACGAGGCAACAATGGAACTGACAATGAGGTAGAGAAAAAGCGCTCACTTAAATTCGGAAAATTAAGACTAATTCGATATATAATTTGAAGGCAAATTCGCGGACAAAAGAGAGAAACCTTGAGTTTCGGCGGACAAATTGAGGTAGGCGTTATAATGAGCTTATCTGGAGGAAAGTACGCGGCAAAACTTTTGGAAAAACCTCTTATATTCGCCCTTGAAATAGAAAAAATGCGCTGATTCATAGAAAAAAATCACTAATTTGAGGCTAAAAATGGAGAGAAACACTAATAGGGATTTCCATTCAACTCACTACACAAGTGTAGTGCAGCGTCCGCTCCATAAACACATGTTTCAATTTGGAGAGGACGGGTGGAAAAACTTACACCACACGAGTGTATTGCATGGAATGGAAAACACCACAATATGTGACGATAATTGGGAAAAAGCGCTTATTCGCTGCTTTAAATTTGAGAAAAAGCTGCAGCCCACCGCTCAGCAACGTTAGCAGGCTCAATTACTATTTTAAAAAAGCCAATTCACGCGTTTACACGAGGCAACAATGGAACTGACAATGAGGTAGAGAAAAAGCGCTCTTTCACACGGATAAATCTGAAAAAGTAGGTAATTTGCGGTCGATAATGGAGAAAATCTCCTGATTCGCGTCTCAAAAATCCGATAAGTACCCACCACCTAAAATTGAAGTAAAACGCTCATTCGGAACTAAGGTCTGTCGTCCACTGGAAGCGTTTTTGTGCTTTAAGATGTACTCTCGTTGTACAAAATCAGTTCTCAAAATCGCGACCAGAATTACGCAGCGACCTTGTCGAAGATTCTAGATACTGCCAACGCTTAATAGTTGAAAAATGCCGGAGGGTTGAAAGAGGAGACTGTAAAATCTCTGGATTCGACAAAGTTTGAGGGCTACGGAAAAGAAATTCAGACACAGACATGCAACTAAATATGACGCTATGACAACCATTCACATTGGAGAACACCTAGGAAGAAATCCTGTTGTTTTGTTTATTATTTTTGCCCACAATGACGTCATTTTTACCTTTCCCCTCCTCGCTAATCGAAATGCATGAGCGGACCTTCTTTTTTATAGACCTTTAGTTCAAACAAAGAAATTATGTCTTTTTTGTGACCCCCATTCCGGCCCCACTCTGAAGCCAATGGAGCTGCTCAGTAAAGCTTTGGTTTCTTAGAAAAGCGGTGCCGTAATATTACGGTAGAAAATTTCCCTTTTAAATAAAACTATAGTTGCCTAGTAGTGATGCACGAGACCGAGACCGAGACTTACGCATCTCGGTCTCGGTCAATTAGCAAGATGATCTCGGTCTTGGTCTCGGTCTCGTACTTGAAAAGTCGGTCTCGGTCTCGTCTCGAAAGTCTCAGTCGAATGACAGAAGGTGGATGGGGGGGGGGATCAAAACTCTTCTTCCTCCCACGGTTAACCCCCGCAACTGGTGGTCGGCTATGGAGCATTTAATTAATAACCCCCCCCCCCACTGCAAGTGAATTCAGCAGAAATCCCCCCCCCCTGGAACTGGTAAAATCCCTTTAAACGTATGCGTAGGGTGGGGTGGGAAGGGGGTGGGGGTGTATTATAGGGATGAGGAGGGTTGTCGACTCCCCCCCTTTAAATGGTCCGATGCTTGATGCTATGTGTGTAGGTCAAGTATTCCAAACTTGAGAAATTAGAGGCACGCTATTTCTGCACGAAACGAACCGAATTCGGGCCGGTCTTCGGTCAGGACTAAAGACCCAAACCGGTTTCGGAGAGGGGAGCATTAGATTGGGTTTATTTGTTGCGTAAAAAGATCTACCTGCGTAAGATGTATACCTGCACTATACGCATCGTGCTTTTTGGATGACACCGAGACCGAGACTAAAAGTCTCGAGAAAATGAGACTTAGTCTCGGTCAGGAAAATGCAATCTCGATCTCGGTCTCGATTTCGAGACCGAGACTTTTTCTCGGTCTCGGTGCAGCACTATTGCCTAGAGAGCGGTAAACAGACAGTGGCACCGCTTCCTCGTGACGGTGGTGATGAACGTTTTTCCTCGTAGCTTCAACTATTTGATAATATTTTCTTTTAACAACAGAAATTAGAGTCGTTTTCGGACAGTATTAATTACAATTTCGTCACAATCCAGCGTCCAGGTAGTTTTCACGTTCATTTTAAACAAAAAACGTTCACCGCCACCGTCAAAAATCGTTGATGAACAGTTCATCACCGTCTTTAACGGATGTCTCATTCGAAGCGGTGCCGCTGTCTGTTGACCGCTCTCTAGGCAACTACTGGTGTGATTTAAAAGGGGATTTTTTCTACCGCTATATTACGGCACCGCTTTTCTAGGAAACCAAAGCTTAAGGGATCTTTCGCACATCTTTGAAGTATTTTAATTGCCCCCTCTCTTAAGTCATTACATTGAGGAGCATTTCAACATGTCGCTTCCATGACAACACGTAAGATGCAACAAGTAAACATATCTGTTATGACATTTTCGAAGATTTGAACAGTGACATATTTCTAGACAGAAATGTCATGGAAATTTCCCTCTTCCCCAATTCTTGCCTGAATTCTTTAATTTTTTTCGAGGTAATTATCCATGAGGGGCATTAAGGGTGGTTACGTTAGACTATTTCTTGGTTAAGGGAGGGTTGCGGCGGGCAAGCGCTGATCCAGGCTTCCCTTAACTGAGGGGCCAAAACTTCTTATCTGTCGATGAGACTAAAATGCAACTTGTTTGGTTTATCACATTATTATACATAGAAAAGTGGTTTCAACCTTTTGCGGTTCGCGACCCATTGAAATCGGCTGTCATTTCTCCGCGGCCCAAGTGCATAATATACATATGTATGCTTGTGTGTGTGTGGGGGGGGGGGAGACGTGGGCTTTCAGTGACTATACACGTTGCACTGAAAGCCCGAATCCTATATCGAGAGCCCAAACTCAACGGGGACTGTAACATTCACCACAGCAGAGACAAGTACAGCTGTCGACAGCCGGAGAATTAGGGTTTTCACCGATGGATGTTGTATTATGGGTATACACGGAAATAAAAGCTATATACATATTCAGCTGGGCGCAACTTGGACGTCCAGCATGATCTCTCACTGATGATCGCAAATCCGTATCGGAGGCGTATCGAGAGCAGGCTGCAATTGCATGTGATAGGCTGCACAGAAGGCGTAGAGCCTTGCCGTTTTATTAATTGTGATTACATTTCACAATCTCCGCTAATTACCACACATCAGTCCCTTCGACCAAATTTTAGAGTTGACTTTTTGCCTGAGCTCACTGTTTCCCGTAACGCTCTCTCTGAAGTTTGAAATGGGCGATAGAAATAATAAACTTGAACTATATGCAGTCTTTAGTGAATAAGTAAAGTAACGGTAGCAAAACAGAAAATAGTGGGGAGGACACGGCCCTTTTGGACGAAATTATGGGTCGCGAGTCGTGACCCAAGTGTGGATAATAGATGGCAACCAGCAAGAAAAAGCCCGCGACCCACTTTTGGGTTTCGGCAAGTTTCGTGGCCTCAGAGTACTTTTGTGGTGAGGAGGTGAAACTTAAGATGTTGTTGAACACAGTCATGACTTAGCTTCTGGGGTTTTAGATTTCCCGGGTAAAATTGATTTTCTCAACGTCCATACTCTCCACAGTTTAGTCAAAATAATTAATAAATTAATCAAACTGATGTTACCCGGACGACGATGGAAGGGCATAGCCCAACACAATTGGAGTTTCGAGAAAAAATGGCTCCCCGGCGGGATTTGAACCCGCAACCTCTGGATTACCAGTCCAGCACGCTGCCAATTGCGCCACGGAGACGCCTTTGGGAGTCGTACTTCGAGCGATAAGCTAAGCCTAATTAATTTATTAATTAAAAATACCGGCGACAGAAATATTCCATCTCAAAACATCTAGATAAGATAAATTTCGGCGTGGTTTACCGATCAGGAGAAACGCCTAGAGTTTCGAGAAACAATGGACCTGGGTGGGGTTCGGCTTAGCTTATCCCTCGGAGTACGACTCCCAAAGGCGTCTCCGTGGCGCAATTGGCAGCGTGCTGGACTGGTAATCCAGAGGTTGCGGGTTCAAATCCCGCCGAGGAGCCATTTTTTCTCGAAACTCCAATTGCGTTGGGCTATGCCCTTCCATCGTCGTCCGGATAACACCAGTTTAATTAATTTATTAATTAAAAATACCGGCTACAGAAATATTCATTATATCCGTCTTAGTCAAAATAGTCTTTCTTAGCTTCAAGTGCATGTCTTTTAGCCGGGATTCTAGCAGGAACGTTTCTTGATCTAATGAAAGCGTGTCGGGGGAATAGTATACCCACTAGTGTTTCGAACGGGAAAATTCATATTTTCGGACTCGATGAACTGTTTCACGGCTAAACGGCTGGTTTCTTGCTTCTAGTCGATGTGGTATTTCTCAGCTTAGTTTCAAAGGAGAAAGTTATTGACAATTTTTCAGCGGTTTCCTGACTTTTTCATGAAAACATAAAATATGGGCTTTATACTTTTTCACTATGTCATCACGCGAACATATTATTGAAAATTAGATGTCATGACATAAATGTCCTCGTTTGTACAAGGCTTAACGGTCTAATTCAGTCAAACAGTTAATGGTGATTCTTGATTCGTATTTTAATTAACACTTTCCACTTTTGTCCATTGGCAGCGTTTTTGAGCGACGTTTCAACGGGCGTACATCCCAAAGCCTTGAATTTATTGCACGTTCAGCAAAGCATTGAATGGGACGTCACATTCAATTTGAGTCTTTGGGATGTGTGGGATGTTGTGGCGGCGCTACAACGAGCTTACAAAATGGGCATGTTTTTCCTATGGTTGGTCGATGCTCGACCCGAAAGACACACGATAATTATATTTCACTCTTTTCGCATTTTCAAGTAATAAATAAACATACCTAAAGACGACTTTTGCGTTTTGGAGTAGTGTTTTCAAAAACGAAATTTTGCGCTTTTTACAGAAATGCCACCAACTTTGTTCCATTTTGTATCAGAAGAACAAATAAAACACATAAACGTCAGAATGTCTGTCTCACTCACAATCACACTAGGTAACCGAGGGTGTGTAGGAGCATCTTCAACGTTTCAGTAAACATATTTTTTCCGTAGAACATTTCGGGTCGAGAGGGGGTCTACCATGTGATTCCGACGATTTTGACCGCTCCGCGCGAATTTTCCCGTGAACACCTGACTGTGAACAACAAGAACAACAAACTGACAACGTGAAAGGCCATGAGGATTTAATTTAGTCAAATTGAGGGATTAGCTAAGCGAGGGGCTGTTACAAGTGGCTTATAGAGTTTTATGTACATACATAATATAATATTTTATTCATACCAAAAGCAAGGACCATGTCTTGCTCCCGATTTCATCAAGTTATCTTTCTAATGAAAACAATAACTTCGAAAGAAAACTTGCTGGATAATTTTTCCAATAAAATCCCGAAATTATCACGCCATGCTGTGTCCCTTGAAAAGTGAATCCTCTCACCAATAGGACACGGTTGTGAAAGGTTGGCCCTTCCGCGACTGGATATACCTTTCCAATTATAAAAGGTAAGCGTATATTATACCGGAAAAGCATAAAACTGGCTGTTTTACCCACACGACTTCCCCTTTTTACAGCATTTGGCGTTCCATCTTATTATTAATACACTTTGAAGCTTTCGAGATCAGTAAAGTTTTACGATTGGTTTTACGGTAAAGCGAATCATTACCGGGCTCGTAGAATGGATAGTTTGTCTCCACGGTGGACCTAATTTTCCCCCCGTACTATTTCTATATCCCATGTTTCCCGGAAGTGAGAAGGATTCAGATGGTGGTTATCGGGGAACCGACCGGTGGGGGGGGAGGGGTAAAATTTACGCCAGTCTCATCCAATATATAAAGGAAATAAAAGCAGTCTTTTTCCCTTTTATAACCCCAGATATCTTCCGTACGAGCATAAATAAAAAAAAGGGAGGGGGACAACTTTTTCACGTAATGATTGAGCAAGTTTCAATTTTTAACAAAAAAATCGAGTAAAACCACCCCCAAAAGACCTGCCAAACTGGAATTATGCTGGTCCAGTGCCAAAAACGCCAGGAAAATCCGTTTACGCCTTGGCTGCTTTTTGACATTCCTCTTTTTTTCCGCGGTCGACGAGAAATGGGATATGTATATATAAATTCACTCAACCCTCTAGTCATTTTCCCTTCGGAAGAAAGCCTCTAAAGGAGAGCTCGGCACAAAAAGGGTTGAGAATGAAACTCGTTCGGTAAACACGATCTTTTACTTTTCTTCTTAGGGGGTAGATTGAGAGGGGTGACTGCATGGAAAACGGCGGGAAAAAATAAAGCGTTGGTATCGAAAGGAAAGCTGACGCTGGTCGAAAAAAGGTGGCAGGTAGCAAATAAATACGTTGAAAGGCGAAACCTAAATACCTTTGTAAGAGAGACTCTTACAAACCGGGAGGAACTCTTTAAGCCGAATTGTTCTACAAGATCAAATTCATCAAACAGCTAAAACTTTCATTCAACTGACAGCTATTTCGGTAAATTGCCAAAACTTGAATAAGACATTTTGTTGTCCCACGCTTTTACCCCGGAAAATATAAATATGTTTGCAAAGAATACAAAGGCCCCGATCTCATCCCATTCATGTTCCGTCTACAAGCAACCAGCACACGCCTACTACGTTATCACAAACGATGATCGTGTCACGTTTTTCCCTTTTACCTCCCATATCTCTTCTGTATATCTGTGTGTGAGTGTGATTTTTTTTGGCGTACACTGAATAATTCACTGTCCCATTTAAATTATACGTCATTTCCTCACAGGATGCATGCATGACAGAAGGGAACTTCCATGGAATATAACGCGAGCGCCATGTTGTTTTTTTTGTTGTTTTTTTTTTATCCGGAAAATGAAAAATGATGGAATTATACAGGGACAATTGAGCGCACTAGATTTTCTGTCTCACTCTCAGCATCAAATTATCGTCTACCCATAGCTAGGGGGGGGGGGATCATCTACAATGATAATAGAAGGAAAATTTTGTATCTGTTTGTAATTTGACAAATTAAATGAAATTGATTTTACTTTGGAAGGCAGATGGAAGGCTTTCAGCCCATCACAATAGTTTAACTTTCGAGGAAAATTGATTCCTCCCCCCCCCCTCAACCAGCGAGGCTTTTAACTATCTAGTCTAGACTAGATCATTCTCCCAATTTTATTGCGCAACGGGGACGCTCCTGAGTTGATAAGTCGAAGCAGCATCGTTCCTGGAAACTCTATAGGCGTTTATAATGATTGAAAGGTAAACGATACTGAACTTTAGCATTAGTTAGATGTTATTGATAATGAGCGAATAAATTCAATTAATTTGACATTATTAAATTATATTATTTATGACCTTTTTCTGTCTTGTTGAACTTTTCTTTCACGACGTTTCGTCAGGATGATTTTTAACGTCTTCTGGTGGAGGCTTTTGTTCTTGAAAATGTTTGTTTTTGAACAAAAATTCAGAAGCCTCTACCAGAAGACGTTAGAAATCATCCTGACGAAACGTCGTGAAAGAAAAGTTCAACAAGACAGAAAAAGGTCAAAAATAATACAGTTTACTAAAATCAAACTGTCAATAGAAAAAACACTTCGAATTTGATTTTACTTCAAAATACGAAGAGAGGGACTTAAAAGGTCTACTCACACACATCAGTGCCGTGAACGGGACACGGACGGGGCACGTCCGACAAGTAAAATATTCTCATATAGGAATTGGGAGGCTCGTTCACACATATCCGGCACGTGTCAGGGACGTGAACCTTCAATTTCCATTGAGAATAATATTTTATTTGCCAGACAGGGCACGTCCCGTTCACGGCACTGATGTGTGTGCATCGACCTTTAGCCCACGTTAGGTTTCGGTGAAAACTGGATAAAGCCAATAATTTAAATTAATGAAGTTTGAAGCGTATGTGCACGTGGAATTTGATATCCTCCCTTCCAGCTGGAGACCCAGAGCATCCCCGCCGAGCCCATACTTTTCTAATTTTTATAACACTAACAATTCTAATAACACTAGGTTGAACTGGAGCGTTTTTTCTCAATTTTGGCTGTAAATGAACTCTATCTCTCAATTTTAGTCGTGAATTAACGTTATAAAACCAGAAAATATTTTTTAAAGCTTTTTTGGTGGCGGGAGGGGGTCTCATTGATCGATGGCCCGGGTTAGTCCCCCCCCCCTCAGATCTGCCCGGAACCCTACTGGACTTGACTAGATCACAGCTGGGTTCACTAACACGCTCGCTAACAGATAACTCTCGAGAGTGCGCTACTTCTCACTCCAAATATCGCAATTTCACTGCTGGTTTTTGGCCCTTCCAAAAAACCACACCATCTTCGAAGTCCACACGTGCATTTGACACTCATCGAACCCAGCTTCACGGCTTTCGTTGCTTCAAGAACTATTGGACAGCTCCTTAAAAAACACATCTCGCCGGTTTGAATGTATCAAAAACTAAATTACGGGAATCTAGCACGTTCAGAAAAACCAATGTCTGGTCTAGTTCCCTAAAAAGACCAACTTAACGGATTTCATCCGTTTGAAATCAAAGTTGCCAGGGTTTAACTCATTGAGCTCTTTGTGAAACCAGTTTCACGGGTTTGGCTCCTTCAAAATAAAAATTTGATACACATTCTGCTGCTATCCAAGAGATGCAGAGAGTGAGTAGGTACCTACGTGAGGTCATTATCCACACAATGGTTGTGTTAAAAAACTCGGGTCTCGTGTTTAATTGCTGAAGTGTAGAATTAAGTGCTTACTGGAGTTTTGCAACGGTGATTTGTGATTATTAACCTCCCCGTTACCAGTGGTGTAGGTAGGAATTAGCACTTTTCTCGAATTTGAACTGAAAAATAACGTTTTTCTTAATTTTAGCTGCGCTAATTGGTGATTTTTTCAATTTTTGCCGCGAATTAACGTTTATCCACAACTTTATACCTATCTGCAAATTGCAAATTGGCGATTTTTCCCAATTTCAGCTGTGAAATAGCGTTTTGCGGCCATTCAGCATCCTATTCCCTTTTTCATACGCGAATGGGCGATTTTACGCCATTTCAGTTGTGAATTTGCCATTTTTGTCCAATTTTAACCTGAACGCGTCTTATCATGTGGGCAGCGTCTTATTATGAAGGCGTCAATATTATAGCGTGTTTTCTCAATTTTAACCGCGGGGTTTGCCTAAATACAACACTTTTTCGTCGATTTCCACAATTTATTCGTAGAATGGCCTCCATGTACTGCGATTCAGCGATTTTTTTTCTTAATTTTAGTCTGGAAGTTGCATCGCGAGACCACGAATCAGCGCTTTTTAGCAGCTATAGCCACGAATATTACCGATTTTTGTCTGATAGAGGGTCCGGGGCGAACCCCCCCCCCTCCGTACCTCGGTACACTTCTGCGGTGGGTCTGAAGTCCAAGGAAAAAGCTGGACGTACTCGGACTTTTCGGGCTGCTTCAAGTCCAGAAAATCTGCTTAACCTAACTTCAACGTGAAACGCTCATTTTTGGAGATTTTATGGGGCTCGTCGTTATGGTACCAGTGCTCCTTCGTTCATATACTTGTAGCTCTGGGGGGGGGGGATCTATCCCCCATATCCCCCCGTACCTACGCCCCTGCCCGTTACAAAGCCGGATGGTTAGTAACTTAATTCCTTTCCTTCATTTTGTTGTTAACCAAGGTGACTAAATTTTCTATAGGTGCCGCAGATCACTGTCCTTCACCTACGTCACGAGCAGTCCCAACCGCCATTGCGCTGGACCCAGTACATTATTAATTGTCATTGGCCCCGCAAAGATTATGGAACCGCCGCCCCCGGTGGCGTCTGAAAGAACATTCGTAGAGTAGACACACATGATAGTTACTGGTTGCTATTGCTACATCATTGTTTATACGGTTGTCTTCTGGTGAATGTGTTGGAAGCGGCTTGAAGTTTCGCAGAAATTTGCTCTTAATTTTTTCTCGAATTTTGTCGTGAATTTGCCGGTAATTAACGCAATGAGAATTAGTGAGGGCATAGTGAGACCTATGTCCTCCTGTGTGAGGAGATGATGACAGGAGCGGATCAAGATCTGAACCCTTAATGTGTGGAGGGGGTAATGCTGATGGGTTTTCTCATCGGTAACTCGAAAACAGCGCGTTCTACATCAGAAGCATCTTTTCTGCAAATTGTTCAATTATTGTTGGCATCGTGGCACGTAGCAATATTTGGAAATCATCTTGTTTTTTTATTTGAAGTTGAGTGTCCTCGATCACGATTGACATTGAATGTCCTTCATTATCATGGTGACTATAACAATTAATGTAACGCACGTGCTTCACTACACTCCAACTATCGAATCACGTACTCATGTAGTAACCATGTAAAGATTCAAGTTTTGTTGTGAAGCACCCCGCACGTCCGTGTCAACTGTCTACTCTACGTTAGTTCGCTAGAAATCCGCCAGTTGCACTGGGGTTAATCTTTGCGGGGCCAATAGGGTTGTGATTTTTGAGAGTTCATAAACTTCAATTTCAAAATTAACTTGCTCTGCTGCTCTAGGGTGAGCAATCGGGAGCAAAGGATGCTGGTGACGTAAGTCTCCACCTCTCCCGTCCGATGGGCAGTGGCAAATCTGCGGCACCTATTGGCGATTGTAGCTATCACTAGCGGCGCTAGTGTCGTGTGATAATGAAACCGGTACTCCATACATATGTTAAATGATAACAAGTCTTGTGTTTTTTAAAAGTGTTTTTTCGTGGTCAACGTCCGTAACATAATGGGAAAAAAGTAGTCAGTTGGCCTAAAGTGACGAGAACAGAAGAACATGGTCTCTGAAACACTTATACTCGAACGTCAAGCAAGCCCCCAAGCCTTTCGGCGCCTTTCTCCCAACACTGGGCTAATTGATAGCTGACACCGTTGAACCCTCAATTTTTGCGAAACAATGAAATGACAATGTTGTGTCTCGGTTACGATGGGAAGAGAAACCACAGCACACAGTTTTCTCTAGATTCACCCTTGAGAGACATCCCACGAGCGCCCTATCATTTCTTCATTGGTACTCGCCAGTTCACCGTTTCGTTTTAGTGCTCAGAGAACGGCACAGGTTCAGCAAAATGGTCGAAAACGTTTTTGAATCGCTGTTTTCGAGTTTTCCTGCTCCAACAAATAGCCGACAGTGAAAGTTTCTGTACAGGTGTACTGCGCACCCGCATAACCGTCTTGTTTTCTTGATTCGGTGATGCCAATGGTACAATATCGAGGCCTCCTCGTCACCATCGGATTATTTAGCCGTAGTTCATAGTAAAAAAGTGTCACTGATCAACATTTTTGATACATGAACTTCCTCATTGTATAAAACCTTTGTTGTAGTTTGTTGTCAAACGACAACAACAAATCACATGGAGTACCGGACTCAATGTTTCTCTGAAACGCCGCCAGACATCGTATCCCTTAGCTACAATCGCCAATAGTAAAGTTTAGTCACATTGGTTGTTAACCATCGTTGAAATTTTATCACAACTTTAAAAAAGAGAGATCCAACGACATTTAAAGAAATGGATTGCTCATCACTGCTGATAAAGAATAGCCATCAAATAAAGCTCCCAAGTGGATGAGAGGGGTGGAGTTTCAAAGTAAATACCGGAAGAGAGTTGTGTTGCCGTAACTACACAAGGAGAGGGACAGAGTGATTGTTTATCAGAGGACGACCTGCCCCAACCACACCCCTCCAGTCCACTGTGAGCAATCCAGGTTTATATATCGTTGGAGAGGGCAGAAAGGTTTCATCGCGATGAAAAAGGCTATCGAAACACCTCCGGGCTCCGGGACGTGTCTTGTTGGATTATTAAACACTTACTCACAACTCAGCGCTGAGCTAGATTGACAGTTTTGCAACGGAAAAAGACTAAGTGCTCATTAAGCTCTGAATAACTCTGAAGTTTAGCAACGCGGCCACTGATTGAATGGAAGGCTGTGAGACATGCACCCTCCCACCGCCACCAAGCCGGAAAAAATGCAGCAGATGAGTTTTCCATCGTGATTGAGCCTTCCCTCACATTTATCATTGTGATAGTTTTGTAACATTATCAATCGGTGAGAAAAGTGGTGAATATTTAAACCAAAATATTTTAAAACATACAGGGTGAATGAGTGTAAGTGTATAAAAAAAAAAAATTGTTTAAAGTAAACCTCATTTGCGATCGAAAACACCCCATTAGCCATGGTCTAAAAATCAAAACCCTTCGAGATATAATTTTTTAAACATATTTTTAGGATAACATCATTTTCCTTGACTAAATGCGAGTAACTCGCTTCCCAGCTGACTTTCTGCAACTTTTGACGATGAATTCGGGAAGAGCACACTCTTTTCTGTCAGGCCTAGCTATTTTCGTCAAAAATAACAATTTTCTATGTCCTCGGCAACACTTTCAAGTTGGGCGAAACGGAGATTTTAAATTGTTTAATAAAAGGCAACCCCCACTTGCCCATACTAGAACTGCACCTATCGACTTCCCATGGATCGTGAAAACTTCTTCAACGTGTCCCTTTCAAAATTACTCATGAGCGTTTGTTTCATTAATTGGCGACTTTTCGGAAGAAATTACAATTCTTTAGAAAAAAAGAGTGATTTTTCTATTCAAAAACTATTGTTTTTACCTGCAAAGTTCAAACATCCTTGTGAATTTCAGGATGCTCAGCGTCATGAAAACCTCACCTGAAGTGGCCCATTGAATGTAACCAACTGTGAACGCCTACCAGAGTATCAAACATTGTCGCTCCGGCAGCTGGCTGTCGAATAAAGTGCAATTCACTACTACGAAGTTCGACATTTTTGGTTCATTTGCGATTATTCGACACAAATTTGTACTCAGTGTGAAAATCACTCTTCTTTTTTCTTAAGAATTGTAATTTCTTCCGAAAAGTCGCCAATTAATGAAACAAACGCTCATGAGTAATTTTAAAAGGGACACGTTGAAGAAGTTTTTCCGATCCATAGGAAGTCGATAGGTGCAGTTCTACTTTTATTTAGCAATTTCTGCCAAATAATCGCTAATTTACTGAAATTCGTAGTAATAAATGCACTCCATTCGACTGTGACGACATCCAGCTGCCGGAGCGATATCTTTTGATGCTTTGGTGAGCGTTCATATTCAGTTCCATTCCGAGGACTGCTTCAGATGAGGTTTTAATGATTTTTAGCATGCTGAAATTCGCAAGGATTGTTTGTATTTACAGGTAAAAACAAGCGATTTTGAATAGGAAAACCACTAATTTTTCTAGAAAATTGTCATTCCTTCCGAAAAATCGCCAATTATAATTAAACAAACGCTCTTGACTAATTTTGAAAGGGACACGTTGAAGCAGTTTTTCTGATCCATGGGAAGTGGGATAGGCGCAGATTTAGTATGGACAAGTGGGGGTTGACTTTTATTGAAAAATTAATAATCTCCGTTTCGCACAACTTGGAGGAGCTACCGAGGACATAGCAAATAGTTATTGTTTGACGAAAATAGAGAGGCCTGACAGAAAAGAGTGTGCTCTTCCCGAATCCCCGAACCTCATAGATTTCGAAATATTTGAGAAATACTGGAACAAAATAGGAATTTACTAACTTATTACTTCTTCCCACCAAAACCCGTATCGAAATGGTGGAAATTTTTACCAATCAATGTGTGGGTTGAGAGGCACAATATGGAGTTGAAGGGAAACTTTTATTTTGGATGTTGAGATTGGGCCGTTTTTTTGACTAATTGCGCTGTACTATCGGGAACGGACACGAGATAAGAGTTGGGTTATATTACCTTTCCTGGTTACCCCTATTTTATTACAGTATTGAGTGATTTATTTATATTTACTTAATTTTAACGTTCCAAAAGTTGTTTTATGTTTTATGAGCTGAAATTTAGGTCTATTGTAAGCAATTGATCCACAGACGGTGATAGTTTCTTCCGGTTTTCAGTCACTGAGGCAGAACAGAATGTGTATTCCTCACATCACTCGGCCAAGAAGTCTTGTTCCTATGTCACTTGGAAAATGAATTTTGACTAGAGAATCATCAAAACGTGTTCTTTTTATTCTATAATACACAAATGGCGTTTATTCGACCGATAAAAAAAAACGAAATGCCGGTGAACTACACGTTTCTAGGGTTCTACTCGAGGGCTGGAAAGGACCGTGTATCCTTCTCCAGATTCTTTTCCAAGCATCAGGGTTAGGTAATCTTCTTCAGCGCTATAAAAGGAGCACGTGAACATTCTACGTTAAGCATATCCCAACGCTCGTTTCACACATACGCGGTTTCACGAGGCCCCCACGTGTAACCCGCGTGAATGCCGCTGTCTCATCGAACCAAGTAATATGTACCGCACATGTGTAAAGGTGTACGCGGTCACTACGCCGCGTGAAACCTCGTACATATACGTGAAACGAGCCTAACGCGCTAGTTAAAAGTTAAGCCAGTTCAAAATTGACGTGATGGCAACGTGAAAGGGTTTGGAATGAAACGATTGCTCTGGTCCGACTATAGTCACCCATTCGCGTTTACGTTCCCGTACCGACAATAAACTGTGAACTGGCCTTTTTTCTTGAATAACAACGGAAAACTCACTCTTGTCATCACAAAGCCCTTGTCTCCGGCATTCCGAACTCCCGAAGTACTAACAAAGCCACTTCTGTCGACGGGTTGCGGTTCAAGTGATTTCAAGTCGCGAAATTCCTCTTGAGTGAATGCATTCACCACGTCAACGAGGTAATTTACATTACCCAAGCTTGACATCGCCGGGAAATGACGGGCGTCTGTCGAATTGCCACTAATGAATCTTTGTGCTAGAAAGGACACTATGATTGAAATAAGTAGCCCGATTTTTATTGATGACAAGATGTCAAATGTTGAGCGATTGGATACTCACGATCAAGGACCGGCACCGATTTATTTTCATTTTTTTTAGATAGCAGCGATCCTTCCTTTGATAATCCCCCAGCGTAGTCACTTAAGTTCCATTTTACGTAATTTTGACGCCTACAAAGCCATCAAGACTGAGTTATTGAAAAAAAAAAAAAAAAAAAAATGATTTGCAGCAAGCTTCCAATGTAGAACTTAAATGAACGGGGCAACCAGGAATAGATAAGAATGCAATGCCAACTCGATCGTAACCTGCCGTGTCCTTTCCCAATAAGTCATAATCAACGATATGTAAACCTTGATTGCTCACAGAGGACTGGAGGGGCGTGGAGGGAGCAGGTCGTCCCCGTAAACAATCACCCTGTCCCTCTCCTTGTGTAGTTATGGCAATATGGCACTTATTTTGAAACTCCACCCCTCTCATTCACTATGGGAGCTTATTTGATGGCTATTATCAGCTGGTCTTTATCAGCAGTGATGAGCAATCCAGTTCTTTTATATATCGTTGGTCATAATATGTCGAATTGCCTGTCCTTGCAATATAACTTCAAACATTGCATCGTGTGAACAGGGGCCTATTCTCTAACAACAAGCAATATTTTTTTCGCCAGCCATGTGTCTATTTCATTCATTTGTTTGAAGAAAATTAATGAAATAAACATATGACTACGAAAAAGCTATTCATTCGTGAAATTGGAAGTTTACATTTTGTTTTTTTGTGGGATCATTCCTTGGGCTTGCCGGCCACGACGGGCGGCGTGCTATCGTAGGCTGACAAGGCTCCCCTCCCACCGACAAAATTGTAATATGTATTTGGCTCCAACAGTGGCTGAATATTCGTGATATAGCGCGTGCTTCGGGTCTTAATTACAGTAGAATTGGGAGTTTCCGCTCTCTTTATATCCATAGGGAAAGGAAGCATGTTGTTTTTACAGTGGTAGTGGGCCCTGGGCTAACCGGTACACAGCCACCCCCGGGAGATAAAAATTCATCTCATGAAAGACTCTATCCTGTTATTTCCTATTCCTGTTAGATGACTCTATCCTCTCATGGTGGGGAGTTAAACCCCCGAAACCCGCACCCCGTAAATCCGCCGTTGACTATAAATAATAATATGTTACATAAAGAGTTAATTACAATACATATGGGCGTAAAGGAGCATTAAAGGATCATTACGCCTCCGTATCCCTCTTTACCTATCTTCATTCTTTACGCACGGTAAATTCAGCGTGCGTAAAAAAGGTATTTACGCACGCTGGATATTTACTTAAAACCCTTTTTTACGAACGATCGTAGCAACAAATTTTTACAGAGCCCATTCGTCGAATCGGTGTAACGCAGTCTCGGATTTGTGCGCTACGTAGTGTTGCTGAAGTGGACGTCGATCATTTAAGTGAATGCTAAATATTCCTCGCTACGAGCAAAATTGTTCAAATTCTTCAAACTGGAAGATGAGAAGTAATTTGTACTGTCAGGTCTGCCTGGAAGAAAATTACTATGATGTCTCCAGCCAGCGAGTAAAACTTGAAAAATAATATTTTAATTAACGATACCAAGGTCTGACCACAACACAAGAAACACACGTAAAGTAACAACAGGTAAGGCCCTATAACCGGCAATTGTTGGCCTGCGTTCAGTTTTGGTGCTGTGAGTTGGGGGGGGGGGTGCGCATTTTAGTTAGGGGAGGGGGGGGGCAGTCCTGCTGATGTATGTGCTCTTAAGCCCTGGCAAGGGACGACCCACCATCGCACAAGTATTTCTGCGATAGTTTGGCGCGCCGCAAATTGAGCCCACGCGTGGGACACCCACGTTAAAAAAAAACAGTTGAAAATGGATAGTCTTTTAACTGTTTTTGGAGCTTGGGTGACCAACGCGAGGGCTCCATTTGCGGTGGGCCTTTATCTTTGTTCAAGTAATTCAAGTTATAGTTGAACCACATTTCTATTAATGAAACCTAAACATCAATAAAACCAATTTGTTTTACATATGATTAGGTTCATTTACATCTGGCAATTTTGTTAAAAAATTCCATCAGAGTTTGTTTCAACTATAGTTTTCTCTTTGATCAAGTTGTTGAAGTAATTCTCTTTGTTTTCAAGAAAACTTAAAGTCATAGTCTCAGTAATAATACGAGGGTTTCGGATTAAAGAGACGTAACTACAAAATTATCGTGTTTGAATTAATGGCTTTTCTGTTAGCTTATATCGTGTTCTACGGTGTGCAAAAGGATCGTGTGTCCCTGCAGTTTATTTACGGAGATAAGTTATGAAACTACAAATGCCACTTAGATCTATTTTCAAATTTCAAGTTAGAAATTTCCAACGACTTACATTTTAAACGTTATCCATTTTTTGTTTTACAATTAAATTTTATGAACTTGAGGAGGGGTAGTTGAATCAAGGAAATTTCATGAAAAAGGTCGATTGAAAGTATTGTTAATTTCATACTGAAAAATGGGAAATTTGTAGTTACGTCTCTTTCTTTCTTTCTTTCTTTCTTCATTTTTTTGTTGGCACATAGAATGTTATACAACGTCAAAACTAGGCATTTTAGAGTTCACAACGATAATCGACAAACATCACATTCCAAAAACTCCTCGACGGAGTAAAAGGCCTTATCCCTAAGGAAAGAGCCGACTCTATTTTTTAATAAATGACAGGGCAGTATGCGAACATCCGCAGGGAGCTTATTAAAGAACCTTACACCTCAATGGGTGGTACTTTTCTGACAAGTTTTTAATCGATTGAAAGGTATCACCAAGTCCATCTTTTTCCTCGTACAATGCCCATGAATCGCATGAAACCCAATAAATTTATCCAAATTGCTCCTGACAAACAAAATACAGTCTAGAATATTATAAGCACGGTACAGTCAGAATTCTGAACTTCACAAAAAATTCTTTACAGTCAACTCTACAACCTATATTTGCCAATACCCTAATTGCCCTATACGTTGAACACTAAAGACAGCCTTCATCGATGGGCTATGCCCCCAGACCACTATTCCATATGATATTAGGGAGTTATTGCATAACCGTCTGACGGTTAACGTTAACTGTTATGTGACGTCATGATAAGCGTAAAATTCAAATTTTGAGTTTAAGCGTTTATCACAAACGTTTAAAGACCAGCATGAGGAGGTGTTTCATTAATTTATTTGAAGCAATTAAGTGCATCTATGCCCTAACATGTGTTCATATTTTAGCGTAACTATTATTTGCAATAACTCTTTTTCCACCGACACAAACGGCTACGTTTATGTTGACGTCACCTAGTCGTAAGCGTTAAGCGTCAGACGGTTATGCAATAACTCCCTAATAACTCTCTAGTAATGATTGAAAAGAACCGTAATAACAAGTAAGAGCACCTGAGTGAGATATATTAGATTTTAAGCATCTTAGCAAGTAGACAATTTTTAACAACTTTTTGGATAACTTATCACAGTGAACGGACCCATTCAATTTCTTGTCAAAGTTTAACCCTAAAAAAACAACTGCATCTTTGGTATCAATATCTCAATTTTTCCTTAAAGTAAATAGCTTTATCACAGTTTTGTTGTCATTCATTTTCAAGTGGTTCACATTGAGCCAATCGAGTATAGTTCTATTATCACAGTTCGCTATTTGTTTTACAACCTCTAGGTCATGGCTTTGACAAGCAGATGCCGTGTCATCGGTATATAGGTAGACAAATGAGCCCTCCAAGCTTCCAGGCAGGTCGTTAATAAAAATCAAAAACAATATTGGGCCCAGGATCGACCCCTGGGGAACGTCAAGTCTGGCCACAGAGAAATCCGACTTATTACTATGCAATATCCACGTGCATTGCAACCTGTTCTTCAAGTATGACCTCATCATATTAATAGCCCTTCCAGAAAAATTGTACTTGGACAACTTACCTAACAATAACTCGTGTGAGACGCAATCGAAAGCCTTTGTTAAATCATAAAAGGTCGCAATGGTAATATCCTTCTGTGACAAACCGTACGAAGTCTAGAATAACATCCACCGTGCCCCGTCCCCGCTGGAAGCGAACTGCTCACATGAAAAAAGTTTGTGTTTTTCAAAGTACCTCTGAATTCTGGTTTTGATTACTTTCTCAAAGATCTTGGATAAAATCGGGAGAATCGAGATAGGCCGATAGTTCGACTGTTCCTCTTTATCCCCTCCTTTAAATAACGTAACTACCAGGGCTACCTTCAGGACAAATGGAAATTGATTTTGATACATGCTCTCATTTATCAGATAGCACAACAGGGGAGCTAATCCATGTGCGATACCCTTTATCACCTTCGTTTGAAATCCATAATAGTCCCGGCTATTGCTATTATTCAAGGAAAAAACCACTTTTAAAACTTCATCCACAGTTTTGTCCCTTCGAAGCTCAATTCCTCCTCACTCCTACAAGTCTGAAATCCAAGGGGATCAGCGGGTGAAGGAACAACACTCCCAAAGATGCTTTTGGGCATACTCGTAAAAAAATCATTGAGATCCTGAGCGTTAAGATGCTCTGGCTTACCTATTTTTTTTTTTTTTTTTTTTATTCCTTTTCTTATTTATAATATTCCACATGGTTCTTTGAGGATTTGAAGAGGAAGATATAGCTCATCATTAGCTCTCATTTTGGCCCCTCTGATCGCCTCCCTATCTTTTTTCCTCTCTCTGAATTCTCCTTGAAGTGTGTCATCCCCTGGGTATAACCTAATCAAGGATTTCAAACCATCAAGCCCATAACTCATTCTTCCCAACTCATCGTCATACCAACCTCGACTTTTCCTGCAAGCCCCCCTAGCCTCCAGCAGGCGGGCATGGCTTCATCTTGTAGCACACTAAATGATCCACAAAGGCTCTCCATTTAGAATCAATATCCAAGATGTAGTCATATAAAATAGTCTAATCATGATCCTGGACCAAACGGGAGAATTCATTAATAGTTTGCTTATTTGCACGTCTAACAAGCACTCGGGAAAGGGCAGGCTCGACCTTACTTGTTCGAATGCTGGTTAGAATCACCGAGTGATTCGTCAAACTGTTTTCAACCACCGCAGCCTCACACGAGTCCACCTCAATATTTGTGATACAATTGTCAATACACCTGTTCCCCCTCGTAGGCTCGTTCACTGTATGCCTAAAGCCAAAACTTATCAAAAGCTCCCTCAGATCACAAAAAATCTTATTCCGTTGAAAAAAGCACAAATTAAAGTCGCCCAGGATACGTCGTTTTTCTTTCTGTACGTTAACAACAGTATCTTTTCCAGTGTGTGCAAGAACAAGTCCCAATTACCGTTCGGGGGTCTGTTAACACCGATAAAAATTACTCCACACTCACTTAATTAAACGGAAGCCAGCTCACAATGGCCCTCACATGACATCAACTTAATCTCAACCATTCGTTCAAAGTTGACTCCATTCCTGATGTAAAATAATACACCATCATGACCTCTATTCCTACAAAAGAGAGAACCTAGAGCAAAGTCCTCAATAACATTAAACGTAACCATATCATTTGTTAACCAGTGCTCAGTCAAAACTAACAGTTCACACTGCTTCGAGAGGCTGTCAAGCAATCCCTCCAGTTCGCCCAACTTATTCCTAACAGAACAAACATTTACGTACAGCGCATTCACCGTAGAGGCCACAAGGCTTGGTTCGGCGCGTCTCACCGTCGAGGTGGGGTCGTCTGCAATGGGAGGCTCACACTCTCGTGTCGTTGCGTTACGAAGAGGACGAAAGTCTAGGCCCGGCGCTACGTCGGTAGTGTGCCCCAGTTCCTCCTGACGAAAAAACGCCGAATAATAATTTGGCTCGGCCAGAAGCCCACGTCGAAGACCGCCTTCTCCAGTTCCTTATCGATCGTTATCTTGAAGCTTTCAAACGCACCCTTGCTTTCCAGACTGGAGCATTCAACCTGTGCATTTTGTGCAATTTCAGCAACAGGAATTTCTTGACCGCATCAGCAGACGTACCTTTCTTTAGCCTTCCGACGAACAAATTACATGTGAGCGCTCCAGCCTCAATTTCACAGTCCTGGGCAGAGGTATACCCATTCCCATAATATAGGCTCGTCTTCTCCGCAGTTGAGACCCGTTACTGTCACTGAGCCCCTCCCCCCACAACCTGGTCAGTGGGTAGGGAGCTTACTGCAAATGATAAAGGTAACGCAGGACTGGCGCCTGGCTGTGGACCGTCGTAAGCTTATTTTCACGGTGTTCTTTGACCTCAGTAAAGCGTTCGATAGGGTAAATCATACACGCTTGCTAGAAAAGCTGAAGAGTCTTGGGTTTTCCCAGAGCGTATTGCAATGGATTCAATCTTACCTTTCCGAGCGCTCCCAAGTAGTGGACTGGGCTGATGAGCTTTCCGAGCCACTCCACTTGAAAAGTGGCGTCCCTCAGGGCTCCGTCCTGGGTCCCCTCTTTTTTACTCTGTATATAAGTGATTTTGCCACAAATCTGCGATTTTGTTCTTATCATATTTTCGCCGACGACATAATTATCTACCTCACATTTGAGCCTAAGGATGTGGCAGATGCTTTAATTAAGATGAACAGTGATATTGAGTCAATTCGGGGATGGGCAGAGCAAAATCATTTGGTGTTCAATGCTGCTAAGACTAAGGCGATGGTCATGGGATCAGCCAAGCTGATTGCTAAAGTTGGAGCCTTGGCTTGTTTGGAACTTGGGGGAGACCCAATTCCTTGGGTTGAGGAGGTAGATTACCTGGGTGTTTGTGTGGACCAAACGCTAGAATGGAAGCAACAGGCCAGGAATGTGAGAGCTAAAACCTTTCGAGTGTTGGCTCAACTTTCACGAGTAAGAGAATGCTTGCCTACAAAATCTAGGGCTGCTCTGGTTCAGTCTTTGGTATTTCCAATTTTTGACTACTGCAGCCTCAGCTATCTAGAGATATCTGGTGAAATGACCGTTGGACTTGAAAGGGCCCTTAACTCAGCCATTCGATTTATTTACGATCTTCCTTTTGATTGCCATATCACGCCATACTATGAGAAACTTAAATGGCTGAAGCTGGCAAGGCGTAGAGAATATTTAATGTCATGCTTCCTTCACCGACTCTTTATGACTTGTCGTCCCCGCTACCTTTTTGATTTGTTTACTTTCAAAAGGGAAATTCAGTCTAGGCAGCTGAGATGCGAGCCAGATGATTTGGTCGCACCACATCATAGAACCGCTTCGTATCATGGATCATTCTTGATTTCGTCGATCAGTCTTTGGAATTCCATTCCTCTTAACATTAGAAGGCTAAGTTGCCCAGTAAGATTTAAAGAGGCCATCTATAAATATTTCTTGAACAATAAATGAATAATGAATATTTTTTCTTTGACATACATATATATTCTTCGAAATATGATATATTCTGTGATAATGACTGTGATAGGAGTTTCTTGACCGATAATCACGTCTTTCATCTCTGCCCCCCCCTTCATCTTTAAGTCCCTTCATTCCCACCCTAGTTCATTTTATTTTCATTTCTATTTTGTTTTATTTATCTATTATTTCATATTTATTTTATTCTAGTCTGTTTTACTTTATCGACACTTCAATTTAGTTTGTTTTTCTGTTTCTTATTTTTTCTGTGAATGAGTAGTAACTGTGCTGAGTGGGTCGATAATGAATACCTTTCATATTGCTTGACTTTTTTCCTAAACGACTGCTTTTATTTATTATTTTTTGTTGTTTACACATGTGATTATTTGAATTCAACACAACTGGTTCATTTTATTGTTACTGATTGTTTTATTTTTCATCTTTAGATTTAAATGTCAGTTTGATCATTTTTGAGAGAAATTATGACAATTCTTGACTCTAGCAGTGTGAACACATTTACTTCTTAATGCTCCAGAGAGCCAATTGTGTGGCTCTAGAGCAATATTGGCAAACATGCAAAATTATTTTTTATGAATAAAAATCTCTCTCTCTCTCTCTCTCTCTCTCTCTCTCTCTCTCTCTCTTGATCGGTTTTGGGGCCTCTGCTCTTCGCCATCTATCTTATCGGAATTTCCGATTGTTTGACCCATTGTCGTTACCACCTCTTCGCTGACGATCTCGTAATTTATTTTTCTTTTGAGCCAGCCGAAGCTGTTAGTGCTATTTCAAAGGTGCAGGGAGACATTAATGCCTTGCTGGATTGGGCAGCTGCCCACAAGATGATCTTGAATGAAGGTAAAACCAAGGCTATCATATTTGGCTCTTCGAGGTATATGAACATGCTCAGGAGGAGGGATTTGCCTCGGTTAATGTTGGGGGAGGTCTCTATACCTTGGATGGAGAGCGTCAGGTTGCTGGGCGCTACCTTGGATTCAACGTTGTTCTGGAGGGAACACGTTAGTGATGTTTCGAGGCGGACTTTTCGTAGTTTGGTTCAGCTTCAGACTATCCGTGATTTTCTGTCCCGGACGGCCCGTCGTGATCTTGTTCGGTCTCTTATTTTGCATATTTTCGATTATGGATGCTTGGCTTTTTATCGTCTGTCGAGCGAATTGGATTAAAATGTTGTACCGGACGCTCAATGCTTGTATTCGGTACATTTTTGACCTCAGTCTTGACACCCACGTGACCCCTTACTATACCCGCCTGGGGTCGCTTAAGCCCTCTCAGCGCCGAACCTTCTTGCTGGGGTGCTTTCTTTACAAGATGTTTTGCTTGAGAAAGCCTCGGTACCTCTGTGAGGGCTTCGTCGCCAGAGCTGATTTTGGCCGAGTCGGCAGGTCTGGTGGGAGCAGCCTTGTGGTTCCTCAGCATCGTACGTCAGTCCTTGGTGTGGGATTTGGAGTTCAATCGGTCTGTGTTTGGAACGGGATACTGGAAAACATTAAGAGAACCAGATGTTGGGAGAGATATTACTCGTTCTGTCTCACGTTAAGAGAATAATAAGGCCGTGCCATGTCCTTCTTCCTTTTCCCTTTCCTTTTCCCTCATGCCCCTTCCCAATCATTAACTATCTAGTCATTGCATTTTGCTCAACCTTTTTAACATTTTTTGAAAATGAATCAATTTGTTTTAATAATTGAACATGACAATTTAATGTTGATGATATTTTAATGGGATAATTTATATATTTTCATTCATTTAATCTTATTTTATTATTGTTTTATAATTATTTTATTCCTGTTCGTCATTTTCCGGTTTTATTATGTTTAGCCTTCAAACGACCCAAGAGGGCCCAGCCCTAGGGTCATTGTTTGTTACAGTTGTACCCTGGAAGCCTAATAAATCTCTCTCTCTCTCTCTCTCTCTCTCTCTCTCTCTCTACGTAAAAGAAGGGAAACAAACAGAGAATGTTATTTTCATGGAATAATAATTATGTTTTCAAAGAAGAGTCCTTTGGTATGGTTTAGCTTTCTCAATCGCTACTGTTCTTTTTCTATCGCTGGGTCAGATTCGGAGGAGTGAAATACACGTTTCACTGGAAAAGGGAGAAGGTTCAGATGAATTCGTCTTTCTGAATTCTCTAATGCAATTTTTGTGTGTAACATTTCTACGCTTTCACCTTCAAGTGTGTGAGCGAATTACATGTTGCGTCATATTATTTTTCATCGCACGCGTTTGTTTGGGTCCGTTCCATTGTTTCGCGAGTGCTACAATTTTCAAGAAAATCATCTGGTTTCATTCAATTTGTCAGAATAAGTCAATGAAATCACGTGGTTTTCCACACTAGTGCAGCATTATCAAAACAATGGAACGGGCCTTTTGACTTCAGTTTAGGAATAGGATCCTTCCCAACGGGGTTTGCCTTTCCATCGGTTCAGCCTCACAAAATGATAAATATAATGAAACAGCGCGAATCATGTTCTCCAAATTTATTCTACTTCGATCAATCACCACAGTTCTCTTCCTTTTCGCCGAATGTTCCATCTCATTTGAACGAACATTCAATATTCTTAATGAGCGCCACTTTTCCCGAAGCAATATTCGCTTCACCGCGCCGCGCCGCGCCGTCTGATACTCTTCGCACAACTTCCATTTCTACAGCTGAATGGGATCGAGAAGTGTACGTCTTTTTCCGCCCTCTAAGAATTTTCACTTCACTGCCATCCAAGCTGCTTGAAGCGTTTGGTTTGGCGTGAGGTATACAGAAGAGAACGGGGAGAATGGCCGGTCGATGTTTCTCTGAAAAAAAAAAAAAAAAAAAACCCGCAGCCACCGCAACGTTCCTCATACGGACTCACTCTCCGAATTTCTATTCTTCCCGTTGTATGAGGAATCGTCGACGGTGAAGTGATAGTGATGGGGTGGCGGGGGAGTAGTACGGAGAAATCCATTTGCATGGCTTTATTGGAAGTTTCGCGGTGCGGAGATGCTCGATAGATGATGGTGTAACGCGACATAAATGTTGAACGGAATGGACTCATATTTTTTAGATCGGAAAGAACATCAGTTATCGCATTCCCATACTATCGAGGGATGTACCTCAATTCAAACCCCTTCCGTCGCTCACACTAGACCATCCACGCCCGACTGAGAATATACTACAAGTAGCTCAGCCCTTTGGGAATCACTGAATTCGGCATTTTGATCTTAACAAAGTTAGAAAATAATGAAATAAAGCATCTTACCTAACAATCCAATTAAGAAAATTAATTAAACCGTTCAACATCTATTCACTAATGAGCTTTATCGATGACTTCGCTAAATTTTAAGCCTCTTCTGAACCCTCCTCTGTCGAAAAACAGGGATGATTGTAGACGTTCGTCTTCCTTCGTTTTTTGCAGTCTTTTTACCGTAACGTGATTGAGGAGGGGGCACAATTAGTGCGAAATAGACAAAGTTAAAAAAAAAACTTTCTCAAACAAAGCTATATAAGGACAAAAATGATAGTGAAAGGGAAAAGGGGAGTGAGAAATGATTATCTCTTTTAATATCTTTCCTCCCCTCCCCCCTTTTTTTATAAGCGCTTGATAAACTTTTAAGTGGGAGGAATCAAGAATAACAACTTTCTTTTCTTTCACCTTTTTACAGTCACCCGTCTCTCCATCACCGCCTTTTCCATCAACGAACCAGTAGAACTAACACTAGGGGAGGTATTAAGACTTGGAAAGCTAAGCGTTTACAACGGTTTTTCGTCGCACCTCCTGCGAAACTTTCGGTCCATTATTACGGGAGACGGGGACAAATTACTGAATGTCGTCTTCATTACGTTTTTTTTGTTAACGAAAAAAAACCGTTGGAGTGGGGCTATTCCCTTGTTTTAATTTTCTTTAGCTAAACTACTCTTCCGGAGGATAAAATAAAATTATAAAAAATAAATAAATGAGCGTCACATTAAGTAGAATTAGTCGAGCTTCTATTAAAAGGGAAAAGCGACCAATTAAATCAGCCCTCGCCCTGAAAGCTGTTTCTTTCAATTCAATGAGCGGCTTGGAAAGTTGAGCGTCTGAGAGCTCTCCAGAAAATTCGTGCATGGCGTGCATCTGTGTTCTGTGGATTATTAGGCATTCATTGCTTGTCTTAGTTCGAGAGTTAAATGGTCCGAACGACAAATATGGGTTTAAAAAAACTTTATTTTATTTTTCCGCACAAGTTATCTCTACGCGTTACACCAATCGACTAACTGTTTCTATTTTCCTAGACTATTTATTCCAGTACAAAATTGAAGAGTCTGCATTTCGCAGGGATCTGGGGTTACATAGAAATACGGGATTATTGCTCTATAACTCCTCCCTCCTTAAGTTTGGCAGTTCCACATGTCAAAATATACTGGGTACACAAAATTTTGGGGGTGATTGAGCATGATTAGCTTCAGGCGAATTTACTTCAATTGTTTCGTTTACTTCAATGGGTTCATTTACTTTTCTTTTTAGACAATTGAAATTGAAGGGTTGGAATTTAAGAATTAGCAAAAGCGATATAATACAAAGGGACAGAATAAAAAAGGAGTATAAGATTGAGCATGATTAGTTTCAGGCGAATCTACTTCAATTGTTTCGTTTACTTCAAAGGGTTCATTTACTTTTCTTTTTAGACAATTGATGAAATTGAAGGGCTAGAATGCTAAAAAATTAGCAAAAGCGATATAATACAAAGGGACAGAATACAAAAGGAGTATAAGATTGAGCATGATTAGTTTCAGGCGAATCTACTTCAATTGTTTCGTTTACTTCAAAGGGTTCATTTACTTTTATTTTTAGACAATTGATGAAATTGAAGGGCTAGAATGCTAAAAAATTAGCAAAAGCGATATAATACAAAGGGACAGAATACAAAAGGAGTATAAGATTGGCACATGGTCAAAAGTAGAGTAGTTTTCTTCTAGTTCTTCAAGGGGTGTCATGAGTACGTTTAATTTATGAACATCATCAAAACTGAGGTTTATGTAGAATGCATTGGGAAGTTTTCAAGAGCGATTGGGAAAGTTTCATAATATTTATAAATTGTTTCAGCATTGATTAACGTTTCGTTGGCACTAAATTGTAGGAGAGCAGTTTTCTTGACATTAATTGTAGAAATGGAGCGATTACTGTGAGCATATAATAATGGGGTATCATAAACAAGGTATTGGTTAATTATTGGTACAAATTTCACAAAAGGTTTAGGACGAGGTGTAATATATTACATTACACCATTATTAGGGTGCATTATTATTATTGTTCTTCACTAGGCTATCTATACAAGGGTTATGAACTTGTGTCACATTGGTACAGTAAAAATAATCTAAGATTAAGTCACAGCTTCCTGTAAGTAATTGGTCTTGCTTAAGCACTAAAGGGGTATGAACTACCGTAATTTTTACATTTGATTCTGATTCGGCTATCGGATAAGAAAGAAGAAAATACGTTTCCGTCAACGGGACGTCTAGGGGTAATTGGACAAAGCAGTACAAATGAGTGGGAGTCAATGAACAATGAACTTTACCGGTTTGCCAGAGAATTTCGGGGGATTTAGATATGATTTTATTTCTAGGGTTGTCATCTGAGATGCGTGCTAATTCTTTTTTTGAGATTATACTTTCATGAATAATATTACGCTTGCAAAATTCAAGTGAGGAGTCGATATCATTAATCCCAAGTGTTATTAAGGCAATTGTTACATATGTTATCATAAAATACTGGTTATTTTCAATTACGCTACTAATATTACTATCTACAATTTTCTTGATTTTAGCATTATTGTTTCTTATGACTAATAGATCTTTGTTAAAGGCGTCAATAAGTTTTTCATTGACAGATAACTGGTTTTCCACGTTACGCTCTAAATGCTAATTATTTATTTCTAACTTATGGATTACTTCGTCATAGCGTTTTTTATCGTTGGCATCCATGTTACCAGTCAACCATGATGTAGCAGAACCAAGAGCATTAATTAGGCCTCTTTTAGGTCTATTTGGATACACAGCGTTGGAGAAAACATGATCTAATTTATTTTGGGCATATTCTAAATGGGACTTTATTAAACTATGCTGAGTGGCCATCGTTTGAGCTTTTAATGATTCTACATACGAATTTTTGATTGAATTATCATACACTACATGGTCAAGTGAATTGAGAATGGAATTTAATTCTTCATGAATCAAGGTTAAATTAATGACATGAACATAAGTAAAATAATCTTTTAAGATGCATGATTTTTAAATTTTAATTGGAATAATTCCAGGTCCATCAGATAGATTAGTTATTTTATAAGCGTGAGCTGGGCCCTGGTTGAGAAGAAGTATCATTAAGAGAATTTTGATTGGATTCTTCATTATTATCCTGGAAGGAAATTTCCTGATTTGAGTGGTGTTCAAATCTTCTAGGTCTTTTGATTTGACTGGGGTGTATTTTAACATTTTTTCTTCCTAAGTTAACAGTATTTGCACCTTTATCATATTGTACTTTCTTATATTTGTCTTTAGCTTTATAACGAACGTAGGTTTTGAGAAAGATATTACCGTCTGGTATATTTACTATTTCACGATTTTGATTAAGGGTTTCGGTTCTGTTTTCTTTCTCTTTTTCAATTAAGTCTTTTATGGCTTGATGAATAAGGGTTGTTTCTCTGTGATATTCGTTGGTTTTTTGTCCAAGAATGAAGTCATTTTTAATTTCTGTAGGCTGTGTTATTCCGAAAGTGATTTCTACAAACGACAGTGACATGGTGTTTTATGTGTCGTGAGAAAAAGAAACTGCCACGGAGCGGGAATCGAACCCGGGCACCGTATCTCCGGTACGGCTCTTAGACCACCAAGACACCACCGTGGCGACCAGGAAAACTGTGGGACTACTGGTCACACTAAAGATCCGAAAGAGGATGCTTTTTGAATTTCCGAGAGACGGTGGGACAATTGGTCACGCCGTATAACTAGTCTTAACTTTTCTTTCACAAAAAGTTGCCGAATTTTCACTCACACTTTTAGCCAGTTCCTGCAATCGGGCGCCAGTTAAATGGTCCGGACGACAAAAATGGTTTTTAAAAAACTTTATTTTATTTTTCCGCACAAGTTATCTCTACGCGTTACACCAATCGACTAACTGTCTTTCTATTTTTCTAGACTATTTATTCCAGTACAAAATTGAAGAGTCTGCATTTCGCAGGGATCTAGGGTTACATAGAAATACGGGATTATTGCTGTATAACTCGAGGGCCTTAGCTACAGGGATTTCCTCACTTTGAAATTAAGGCCATCGCCGCACAAAACGCGGACCGGGTGACGGTGGGAACAATCCACACCAGGGGGTGAACAATGAGCTGGCGTGAAAAATAACGCAAACGGTAACCATACCACCTTTGGTGTTACATATTTTCACGCCTGCTCATGGTTTGGGCTCTGAGTTCAAGTCCATTTGGAAACTCGGGTTTTGTTCGCACGCGAGCTTGTCCACGTCCTGTTGGACAGAGCCTTAAACCAGCAGTAAAATGCAGCCTTCCAGGTTTACATGACTGGGAAATTAGAAGTGTTGAGGGATTAATAAATAATACGAAGTGACTAATATGCAGGTACAGTACCTAAGGGGTAAAACGCTATTTGCAGGTACAGTACCTTGGCATAAAATGCTATTTGCAGGCACGCTTCTCAATAAGTCAAGCTGATCAGACAACCTCTAGTGTATACAACATACTTAGAATAATTATAGCTACATAATATAAAATTATTAATCAGGTCAAGGAGAGGCGGCAAATTAATCAACTCCCCTACTCTTGCCCTTTTGTTATATCCCTATAGTCCTAGAGCCCTTGTAACCCATTGCACTGCGTTATAAACCATCAATAGTGCCGCGAATTTAATTTATTATTTGAAAATAGCATGTTTTTTGTCACGGAAGTCTTTACTGTATACTAATGCTCGGACTAGCTGCCGGGCCTAAATGTTAACACGTGTTCTTTTTTGTCGCTCAAAGAAGTCCCCATCCCCTCGTGGGCCCTGCATTACGGTGGTACCACGAGTTCACCATCCGCCACTTTCTTCCTAGCGATTTTCTGACCTTTGTCCAGAAAGTGTGGTGATATGGTCTACGATTACCTTTACTAGATCTTCTATCGTGCCCAAACTTCTTGAAACGAGTGTTGCCTGGAAATCTCCCACCAGGAAAAATGCAAAAATTCATCATTTTTCACAGAAGTTACGTTCCCCTGGAGTTCTTTCTCCGACTATAACATCAAAAATTACCTCCCGCAAAAAGTGTTTCACGCATGGCGTACCTGCAAATAGCGTTTTACGCGTAGTTGCAGTACCTGCAGATAGCGTGTTACATGTAGGTAGTCCTGCATACAGCGTTTTACCCGTAGGTACCTGCCGAGTTTTACACGGAGGACCCGTACCTGCAAATAGCGTTTCATGTGTAGGTACAGTACCTATATATATCACTAACCTAAATAATACCACTAAATCGAACTTGTAGGGCTAAATGGCCACAGCATTGCATATGTCGCAGGATTTTTGTCGAATCAGTCTTTTTATAAAAATCCTATCCTTTTTGTAGGAAAATCTGTTTTTTCTCAATCAGCCTGGACCATTTCAGCCTTATAACAGATAGGCTGAGGGCTTTCAGGCTCTTTGTCAACCTAACTTACTTGCAACAATAAGGCTGAATGATTAATACCCTTTTTGTGAAGAAATATACAGGGTGGATGCGTATAAGTGTAAAGAAAAAAATTGGGTAAAAGTAGACCTCATTTGCGATCGAAAACACCCCATAAGCCATGGTCCGAAAATCAAAACCCTTCGAGATATGATTTTTTAAACATAATTATTTTTAGGATAACACCATTTTCCTTGACTAAATGCGAGTAACTCGCTTCCCACCAGCTGACTTTCTGCAACGTTTGACGATGGGTTCGGGAAGAGCACACTCTTTTCTGTCAGGCCTAGATATTTTCGTCAAAAAATAACTATTTTCTGCGTCCTCGGCAGCTCTTCCCAGTTGAGGGAAACGGAGATTTTCAATTTTTCAATAAAAGTCAACCCCCACTTGCCCATACTAAAATGGCACCCATCGACTTCCCGTGGATCGGAAAAACTTCTTCAATGTGTCCCTTTTAAAATTACTCAAGAGCGTTTGTTTAATTAATTGGCGATTTTTCGGCGGAAATTACAGTTTTTTAGAAAAAAAAAATGATTTTTCAATTTAAAAAAGATTGCTTTTACCTGCAAATTTCAAACAATCCTTGCGAATTTCAGCATGTAGGCCAAAAAAATGAAGCATTTTGAATTAATTATTCTTCAACTTGTTAACACTTGACCAAAAATACTAAAATAAGGTAATTGTTCAAAAAATAATACATAAATTAGCGACATTAGAGAGTTATTGCATAAGCGTTTGACGCTCAACGTTAACGGTTATGTGACGTCACAATAGAGAGTTTTTGCAACCAGTCCCGTAAACAGTAAAGTTAATTTTTGTGTACGCGTTGCTAGGGTAGTAAACATTTCGTTGGTTGAAATGTGAATAGCGTTAACGCTATAGCGTTAGCGGAACTGTTTGCTAAATCTCTCTAATAAGCGTAACATTCAAGCGTGAACCACACACGCTTAAAGACCAGTATGGAGAGGTGTTTTATGAATTCATTTGAAGCAATTATGAACATCCTTGCTCCTATCATGTGTTCATATTTTAGCGTCACTCTTAATTCAATAACTGTTCTTCCACCGGCACAATCCAAGGTGACTAAACTTTACTATAGGTGCCGCAGATTTCCCCCTGCCCATCGGACAGGAGGGGTGGAGACTGACGTCACCAGCAGTCCTTTGCTCCCGATTGCTCACCCTAGAGCAGCAGAGCAAGTTAATTTTGAAATTGAAGTTTACGAATTCTCAAAAATCACAACCCAATAACAATTAATAATGTACTGGGTCCAGCGCAATGGCGGTTGGGACTGCTCGTGACGTAGGTGAAGGACAGTGATCTGCGGCACCTATAGAAAATTTAGTCACCTTGGGCACAATCGGTACGCTTATGGTGACGTCACATAACCGTAAACGTTAAGCGTCAAAAGGTTATACAATAACTCCCTATTAATTTAACATTTTGGCATTATAAACCAACAAATGCGACTAGGATAATTTAGTGAACTTTTGGAGGGCCCTACTCGGGACACCTTTCACCCAAACCACGTGGGAGATGTGCTTCATATTGGACACCAAGCGTTTCCTTACTTGAAAAATCTAGCGGTGTCAAAAGTAACTTGTTTTACCACGAAATGTTATCTTGGCCGATTGTCTCCCTATCAGCACATGAATCCATTAAATCTCCCTTCAGAGTGCGATATCCATGCAATCAAGATCAATACACTTGTTCAGATGAAAGTGGGAAAGTACGAAAATGGTGGTAGTTGGTGGAGCAGTTCATTTTTTTGAATATGAAGTATAATTTACCACTTAACATCAACTAAATGGAAGAAGCTGACGGGCAGTTCTGCTGAACTTGATGATATTGCCTTCCTCAACCCAGACAACACTAAAAATTACAACAAGATGGCGTCGAAAGTGTCCCCTATGTTGGACACTTCATGCATAAAGCCAGGAAAAACGTGTCCCACCACTATCAGTGAAAGTTTATTCAACTCCTAACCATGCTCTAACCCACTCTATCTATAGTAAAGCCTAATCACTTCTTGTATAGCGCTGTCTCCAATTAGGTGTCCAATATACATGGCTTACAAAGCGTCAGGCCCTAAGACTCATTTGGACCCCCAGTACCTTAAATGGATAATCATCCATGATATTGGGAGTGTCGACGGGTGTAGGACGGCAGTTTTAGGCTACCCCGAAACACGGTGCAACCGTTGTTGGTTTTTTAGCGCGCATCAAAGTGTTTCACCCTTCTTGTTTTGCTTAGTGAGGACGCCCCTTTGTCTCGCGGTGAAAAATCAACGGTGTATTCACCTCTCAGAAATATTTCTCTGCTCCAAAACCGAGGGCGACGTCAATTTTTTTCGTTTTTCTTCTTTAATGCCATTAACATCAATGAAAAGCCTGGGCCGTCCCTGGCACGGGAAAAAAAATATTCCTCTTGGCAATGGTTGCCTTGCCCAAATTGGTGGCTCTCCTTGCCTCGCTATACTCGCCTTAATTGTTTAGCTTAATGTAAACACCTGTATTCGCGCATACTGTATTCGCGAAACTGTTTCGCGCAGTGTAAAGGCACCTTCATAAGAGGTTTCTCAATTGTCTAGGAAATTAATCGCTGGGATATTGAGGGAGCTTGACTTTTCCGCTGCTACAACATTTAGAATAGTGCGGTTTAACTTTGTTCTCTCTTGAAGGAAGTATTTGGTCGAGCAGTTGGGGCCTAGATGGGAAATTAGACCGCAGTTTAACTCCTGGACGGTCCGCCAAGAATCATTAATGCCTAAGTAATTGGACGGATGTCGAACAATCGGCTGGGCAGCGGCCTGCTCGGCTTCTACATCGACGTCTGGCCGTAATTCAACACCTATCGCTTGATTTTCGACTACTTCTACTCCGATGTTTATTTCCTCCGCTTTTTCATGCAATATATTCTGAGGAGGGGGGTCAACGGATTGTAAATCTAGTGGGACATGTGCGCTAACATCAATGGGAAGCACTGTGGCCAATTCTTGATCCACGATTTCTACTTGGCTCCCCGCAATTGCCGCCTCATCACCACCCATTGGCAATTGATGGACGGCTGATTAAATCTGTTCATGGTGGGACGCTTGAATATCAGCCGGCCCTGAAACCAATGGTGTGGTATGAGAGGGCTCGTAAGAGGTAGGGGCAGTGGAGCGTATTTGAAATTCCTCAACGGAAATAGGTACCCAATTTTTCGGCTTTCTTTTTGAGACGGTTGTTATGTTATTTCAAAAACATTAATTAACTTGTCATTTATTTAAGTCACAATCACAAGTGTTAATGACCCGCTTTTGGTTCCGCCAAGGAAGGTAAGGAAACCGTACACGTTACGATAAGGGACCTCCCCAATCACGTAATCACGTCATACTTAACAGACGGTACAGTCTGCTTTTTTCAGGCTTCTTTTCTCTGGCCAATCTCTTTTTGTCTTTTAATTCTGGGTGAAGTACATGAGACGGTTCTGGGACTGGTGAACTGAGTGACTCGACCTGAGTTTGGGCTTGGCCACGGAGTACGGGCTGAGAAGAATGGGCATCAGTTTTTTTTTCGCCTGGCAACCTCATCCATTCTGCAGTCTTTTCTTCTCGTGTTTTTGGAGTTGATATTAATTGAATTTGGTCGGTTTGTTGCGCGGAAGAGCCACGAATTGAGAGATGGCTGTTGAATATTCCTGTTGATCACGGATGTCTGTTGAGCTACATTCTCCCAAATACAACCGTTTCTTTTTAATTTGAGGACTTGTCGATGGGCTATCGTCTGACTCTCCCCCCTCCCCTTCATCATCACTGTGAAATAATGGAACCGGTGGTAATTTTTTTTTTTTCAACGAAAGCTGCACTCTACTGCTGCTTGGAACGATATATCAGGAGTCACGGACTGAACAGCCTCAAACCGGGAAGTCAACGGTTGAGGCTGAAAATCAATCCTCCCCGTTGGAATTTGGACGGTGTCTGATGGTGGCAATGGGTTCTTATTGGCTAAAGTAAGGGTGAAATGATAAAACCTTTCGTAGAATAAGGCTTTAATTGACAAAATAAACCGTGTGAGAAACGAACTGAACTTTTAAAACAATTGTAAACAAAAAGTCATAAGGTTGGAGGGTATTTAAATAACATAAAGTGGAATTGATAATTATAACATTCTTCCGTCCGAGAACGAACCGGAGAAGTCTTCATCCAGAGCCTTGGTATTAAATAATATATAGTCCGAGAGATAAGCCAGCGGTTTTCTCGGTCTTGTACTTCTTCTCATTTCGGGTATAGTGGGAGGAGAAGATGGTATGTTTTGAATTAGTTCAGGAGAGTCTCTTTCGTCCGTGATAGCGTTTTTTAAAGAGAGGTCGAGAGGTGTACAGGCGTCGATAATTGGTGAAGACGAATCAAGGGAGTCCAAATTATTTTGAACGGGGATGGGTGCGATGTCTCTAGTGGATACCACCGTTACTCTTCCGTCTTTCAATTCGATCTGAGCGTACTCAGTGTTTCCTTCGAGGAGCGTAGCTTCTTCCACCAGCGGGTCGAATTTCGAAGCTCTTACGTGCTTACGTACAAATAATGGACCTGGGGTTGTCAACCAATTGGTGTCGATGTCCCGTTCCCCGTTCAGAGCCGTGCAGAGCAATGAACGTATGGAGTGAAGGGCTGTGTCGAGGACGTCTTCCCAATGAGTGACTGGCAGAGATTGGCTTTTTAGAGCCAGTTGGACAGATTTCCAAATTATACCGTTGTACCGTTCATCTTGACCATTACCTATTGGGTTGTAAGGAATTGTTTTACCACTTGAAATCCCATGGGAACTAAGAAAAGACCGCAGTTCGAGAGACATGAAAGATGATCCCTGATCAGAATGAATGTACGCAGGAGTTCCGACCATATGAAAAATAGACTCTAAAGCTCTTTCAACTGTGACTGTTGTCATGTCTGAACAAGGAATAGCGAAAGGGAATCTGGAATATTCATCAATAATTGTCAAGATGTAACGATTTCGGGATTTCGAAGGTAAAGGGCCCTTGAAATCCATATTGAGTCTTTCCACCGGGAATGTCGCTTTTATCAACGTTCCTTGATGCTTGAAAAATTTTGGCTTGATTTCCGAACAAAGTCTACAATTATTTACAATTTGACGAACTTCTTCAACAGAGAAGGGTAAATTTTTATTCTTTACCCAATGGTGAAAACGTGTTATACCTGGATGACACAAAGTTTCGTGGTATTTTCTCAGATTGTCCTTCGAATTAGATACATGGGCGCCAATCCTTGAAAAAGCATCAGCGGCTACACTTTCTTTACCGGGCCGGTACATAATTTCGTATGAATAACACGAAAGCTCTAGCCTCCAGCGCATCATTTTTTCATTTTTTATTTTACTAGTATGATCCTTCGAAAAAATGAATGATACGGAACGCTGATCAGTTATGAGTTGAAACTGTCGACCCATTAAATAGTGGCGCCATTTCCGTACCGCCTCAATTATAGCACACGCTTCCTTTTCGATTGACGCATGCCGCTGTTCAGTTTTTGTCAACATTCTAGAGTAAAATGCGACTGGGCGGCCCTGCTGAGATAAGGTGAAGCGTCCGTTTCGACGGTGAAGGGGGAATCGGGGTCTACTGCAGTAATTGTTGCGTCAGTGATGACTCTCTTGATATTTTCAAATGCCTGAAGTGATTCTTGATCGAGGTGAAATTTGCATACGACTAGTGCCCGTTGGTCCGTTGACATAGTTAGTGGTTTGACTGAAAGGCGTGATTAATGTCAGAGAGCGTTTCTCATTGGTTCTCAGCAGAAAGGAAACTTATGTTGAATTGAGTTGTGAAGTTGTTGCTTGTAAAACTCTTAATGAGCGCCATGGCGGGAGAAGAAGAAGACTTGTCGCTATTCGGAGAAAGATTATGGGCTTAGTGCAAAGTGACAGTTCTGCAGACTAGCGGGGGACTAGCGCAATACTTGTTCTAACTCCTGTGCCTCTCCTATTGAATCCCTACGAAGAACGTGTTCTGACTTTAAAAAAGAACGACAAAGATGTCGTTGGAGCAGGACTCACCAAACAATCACGAAAAATTGCACTGAGGGTGCGGTCCAGTTTCCGTTTCGACCTCAGACCTTCAGCTACCTGAGCTACTAGGTCCTGGCCTCATCAGTCCGGCGATTGAGGGGGGGGGGGTCCATCGGCTCCGTACTCGGTTCAATTGCCAGGCTAATGCGACCAGGATTCATGCACTTATCCTCAACATTTTTGAAAATGTAAAGTTACGTTTCTTATTATCCTCGTCGCCACTTGTTATATCTTTTAGATTGAATCTTGGAAATTGGGTGCATGGTGAGTCCGCGTATAAAACCAGGGTTTTGAAAGCAGTAGTGGATCTACACACCTTTCGGGCCCCAGGGCAAGGCCCCTTAAAGGCTCTAGAAAAACGAGGAGACCCTACGATGCAGGATTAAATTAAGTATTTTCCTCAATTGTAGCTCGTTATTGCCTCCGGAAACCGGGAGTTGGCGTTTTCTCAATTTTAGCTAATGCGAATGAGCATCTTTTAGCAATTTCAGCCACCATCTAGCGCTTTTCTTAGTTTTAACTTCGAATTAGGCACATTTTCTCCATTTTAGCTGCGAGTTAGCGATTTTTCTCAATTGAACTTGAAGTTGAAGTTGAAGTTGAACTTGAGTTATGAAGTTGCCTCTTGAAACCAGGAATTAGGGGTTTTCTCAACTAACTTTTCTCTCTAATTTCACCCAAGAAAAAGCACTTTTCTCCATTTCAGCAGCGAATTTACCTCAAGAATCCGCGAATTGGCTTTTTCTCAATTGCATCCACTAGTTAGCAATTTTTCTGCACTGCTGCCGCAAATTAGCGTTTTTTTCCACTTTCATAACGAAATACGTTTGTCTACGTAGCAAAGGGAAATTAGCAATTTTCTCAATTTCACACGAAAATTGGGGCGTTTTCTTCATTTTAGCCTAAATTATCTGTGGATAAGTTATTTTTGCCCGCGAATTATAAATGTTTCTCAATTTTATCCACAAACTAGCACATTTTTTCGATTTTAGCTGCGAATTACTGAAATTGTCTTCAATTTTAGCCGCGAACTAGCGTTTTTCTCCATTTTAGCTGCGACTCGGCACTTTTCCTGGAATATTAGCTATGAATTAGCGTTTTTTAAAAAAATTTAAGCCATTGGTGCGAATTGGCGTTTTATCAATAAGTTTTGTGGATGGGTGCTCTTTCACCATTTATGTCCAGGAATAAGCAATTTCTTCTCAATTTTGTAGCTGTGGATGAGCGTTTTTCTTCATTTGAGCCATGTATTCGCGTTTTTCTTTATTTCACTCGTGAATTCGCGTTATCGTCTATTTTACCCGCGAATGAGTGCAGCGAATTAGCGCATTTTCTTTATTCTATCCGTGAATTTGCGTTGTTTCCATCTAATTTATCCTACGAATGAGCGTTTTTCCCTTATCAGCCGCAACGTTGCCTCAAATTTTCTAAATCTCTCCAACGTTGTGGCGCTTTGTCTTAATTTCAGCCGCGAATTAGCGTTTTTCTGAATCTTAGTAAAGAAAAAAAAACGCTTTTTCTCAATTTCGGACGGGACTTTGCACAGTCACTTATCCGCGAAACAACGCATTTTCTCATTTTCAGCTACAGATTAACGCTTTTTCGCTATTTTAGAAGTAAGATAGCGATTTTTTAAGTCTTGTCAACCTAAAGAACCCCATATACAGGGTGTACAAAAAGCAACTGGACAGAGAAAAACCAGTGAAGGGGCAACTCATTTCTGATCGAAATGACCATTTGCACTTTTCCGAAATTCCGCTTTGTTTCCGAGATATCCGCCATTTTTTTTTCTTTTTCAGAAACAGCTCGTTGCACACGCAATAATTGTTGCAATAGCAAAAATGATGAGCCCATTGGAAAGAGCACAAAATTTTCTATTCAAGAAGCCTATTTTTATCCAGATCAGACGGCATATAATAATGTTTTGAATAATTTTATTAGCGAAGAAACTTGATTCCGGAAGTATTGGTGATAATGGTGAAACAGTCAGAATATTAAGTTTTTACGAGCCACGCGTTAGTGGCTCGTGTGAACGTTCCCTTATAGTCTTGTCTCGTGAATCATTAAAATTTTTCGAGGTTTGCTCGATCAAAAACAAACAATATCGCTGTTTTGGCATCTTCAACAACGACATTATTCATGGATTTGGTTCAGTAGTTCTTCAATGCTGTAGCTTCCTTTGTCCCCTACATTTATGAGTTCAGTCAAATGCGGTCAGATGTTTGAAGCAAAGTACAAGCATTTTTGAATTTATTTTTAATGAATTGAGCGTACTTATTTGTTTAAAAACTTAACTTATTCAAGGAGAAAGAAGACAAACATAAAAGCATAAAAAAAGATTAAGTATCAAAACATGGGGGACACAAACGTATCAAATGTTTCGCTTCCGCGAGATGAGCGAGGAAGCAGCTTTTTGGATTTTTTCTCAAATATGCCGTTCATGCCTGGTAATTAAAAATTGAATAATGTCGCTAATTTCAATTAAAACAAGAATTCCTCAAACCTCAGGAAAATTTGACTTTGGCCTATTCGTTTCGATGTTAACAACCATCTTGTTCATGGTTGGCGTCGGAGTCTACATGATTTTCGACAAAATTCACCCGGTTATATACAAGGCCTTCATGATACTCCTCGGTTTTTGCATCGGCTTCATTGTCGTCTCTGTCGATCCTACGCTGTCGTCAAAAACCCTCACCGTCTGCCCTCCTGGCCTCCTCTACTCGATCCTTCCTGTTCTTCTTTTCTGTCACACGTTGAGCATCGACTATCACACTTTGTGTCGAAATTTGAAACACGTAACTATATTTTTCAGGAAGCGAGAAGTTTTAATTGGGAACTTCCAATAAACCTCAAATTACATTTTTAAAGATTTTGATAATAAGCATCTCCACTTTTGTGGGCCACATGTTCATTGTGGCGTTAGTCTCATACCCGGTGCTAAGGTTGAGCTTCAGCTGGCCTTCCGCGTTAATTGTTATGTTTACCGCGATGACCTCGGCTGTAATGTCTGAATACACCGTCGATGAACTCAGTCGTGTTCAGGGTAGACACGAAGCTACTAAAGAAAAACAAAATGTCAGTATAATATTGATATTGTTTAGGGCAAGTTCGTCAACTACAGCTTCTCGTCCAGGGCGATAAATTGATTTCAACGACCCTCGCTCTGTTTGTCCTAGCGACAGCGTCTAAATACATGAATATCAATCTTGAATATCAAAATGTACCAAGTTCGTACAGTTTCATTCCCCCCCCCCCCACAATTGGCTCTGATTGAAACCACAAATTCAATTTTTCACAGTATCATACACAGTACAATACGCCGCCTTACAAGTGATTTTGGGCATCGGAATTGGCCTACTATGCGGTGTTTCAATTCGCTACCCGTTCAAGTACGCGTACAAGGACATCACGGTCCAATTGATGCTCATTCTATCGGCAATTTATATTTCGTATTTCGCTTCTGAAGTCTTTGGTTTGTAATTTACGTAAAAACCCACTTTTTCAAGTCTATCGCTTACACAATTTCGTTCTGAAGGTGGAAGCGGACCTTTTGCCGTCACATTCTTCGGTATTATGCTGTCTTCGACCAAAATTAAGATGAGTGGCGCCGCGGAGAATTTCTTTCGACACTTTTGGCCTCTTGTTTTATTCGTCGTCGACACTCTAATATTTTTTGAAGTCGGCTTTCTTCACGGCATAGTCCCAGAAAATATGACGGTTACAGACGCTGCCTTATTCATAATTTTGTACCTATTGATAGTTATAAATAGGTAAATCTCACCAAGTGCTTCCGCCAAAATCCCTTTATAATTATTTTAATTTTTAAAGAGCGATAGTTTACCTAATTCTGAGCCCGTTTATCACGAAATCAGGACCGCAGCTTTCGTTCCAGCACGTCTTCGTCGCCATTTGGGGTGTCTACCGCGGCTCACCAACAATCATTTTCGCCATGATATTCTTCATTAATTTCCAGCACGTAAAATCCAGAATGGCCCTACAAGTTAGCCCACCTCCACCGCCTCGCTAGCAGCCTATTTATTCAATTTGAATTCACGTTGGTCAGGTATTAATGTATTCGACTCTTATTGTTTTGATGTCGATGTTTTTCAACGTGGTTCTCCTGAAAAACGTTCTGAGAATACTGGGAATGTACGAATTATCGAGAACTCGCCTCGTCAATATGAATCGAGCCATGGCTCAAGTTCATAACTGTAGAGAGAAGTAATTATACCCCCCCTCCCACACCGTAACTCTAATCTAATTATTCACTCATCCCCTCCAACGAACGTTCGTCAATTTACATTATTACTCGCAGGGGAATATTCTCTTTGAAAATGGATCGAGTAATCGCCGACGCCAATTGGCAAGTGGTGGAACATATTACCAAGCTCAGCCATCCCTACCGAAAAAGAATCGAAGTGAGTGTTTCCTGCTCATTCGAATTAAATTTCCGGCCGTTGGTTGGAACAAAGTGGAAGGGTGACATCTGAAAAGTGATAATGTAATTCCGGTGGAAAGCTGATCAGAACTTGGGGCGTACAATTTATTGAAACGAGATTGCGAATACAGAAAGTATCCGTCTCAAGATCAAACAGACAAGTCTAGCGGTCTAACGCCCATTTTGAGCGCAGTTTTAGGCGATTCGTAGTTTTAGGCTCGCGGGTTACTGAGACCCTAACGCTTTCTCAGCTTATCGTCAAAGATTTAAACCGAATTCAATACCCTCTAGTTGATCGATTGGTCATTTGTCTCATTTTTACCCTTACATTAGAAAAATTTTTTTCAACATGTGCCATGAATTAACGAATAGTTGCCCTGAGAAGCTGCGAATTGAGTTTTTCTCATTGTTAACAGTGAATAAGGTTTTTTTTCTTTTCATTTTTGGCCGTTGATTAGCTTTTTCCACACTTAAGACACCCTTACACGTACAATAAATACTGCGCAAACTAGGGGTTGTAGAATAAAATTGAACGATTGTGGGTTGTATTGATGTATTGTATTGAATGTACAACTCATTTTAATTCCGTATAATAACAAAACCGGGAAACAATAAAATATTGCGCAAAATAGTTTGTGCAATAATATTGTACATCCGTGGACCCCTTTAGGCCCACTTTATCAATTGTCGGTTAAGAAATTTAATGAACCGATTAAGAAAAATCATCTGCGAAGCATGACAAATTATTTGATCATATAAAAGATTACTTTTTTAGTCAACGATTGATACAGCAAGCCTAAATCTGGGAATTAGCGCTCGTTCTATTCACTAATTGGGGATTTTTTCTGAATGTAAGCCTCTAATAATTAATCGTTTTTCCTTATTTTAGCAGCAAAATAGCGCTGTTCCTCAATTTTACCTTTACATTAGAGCTTTTCTTACATATATTTCAGCCACAAAGCAGCCTTTCTATTCCGTGAATTAGCGATTTTACTCAAAGGTGTGATTTAGCGATTTTTATCAATTTTAGGCATAGATTAGTAGGTTTTTTCACTTCTTTCCGCGAATTGTTCATTTTTCTCGAGCCACAAACTTGGAGGGGTTTCTTCTTCTAAATCTTAGTCGTAAAATGACCCCCTTACAGTGGAAATCAGCGTTTTTCCCACAAAATTGCAATGAACGGCGAATTTTATCTTTTTCGTAGTCTTAACTACGAATATCAGCGCTTTTTCTGAACTCCTCAGCTACTTGCCTCAAGAACAGCAGTCCAGTGTGGCTTTTCAATTTTAGACTCCTAAGGCCCTAAAAAAAATTAGAAGCCACGAAGTTGTCTCTGCCTTACTAACGATGCGATGTAGGAGCGGTGACCAAAGAGGTGAGCTGCGAGAAAAGCAGAGTAGAGAAAAATTTTCATATTTTTTTTTTTCGGTGGAAACGTTTATGTCGAAGCTTCGTGACCTTGAGTGTAAGAGTGGTGTAATTTCTAGGCTCACTAATCAGCCTAGAGGGGCTCTCCTCTTTGCTCTTTTCTTCATTCACCGCTCCTAGACACCCTTAGACTCCTAAAATAACAAAATTCGGATGGCTGGATCATTGAAGAAAAAAAAAACAATTTCGCTGATTATTTGGCTCAATCAAAAGTCAATTTTCCAGGGTTGTAAAGTTTGTGTTATTAAAAAAAATAAATTTCTCCAGTTCAGCTACTGAAACCCCCATCTCGGGATTTGGTAATCTAAGGCGGCGTTCATACTGTATGTGATAAGTTATTGTTTCCACATCACTATCAAACATTTCCAGTTGTTTCTATCTGCTTTAGACACTTAAATTGCGTCGGAGATGTGGAAACTGTATCGTATCGCTATCGCTCTACTCATTAGCCTAAAAAGCAAATTTTTCGATTTCGCTCTTCAAAAGACAAGATTTTTTAATTTTTTTTGGACAGTGGGGAGGGGTCCATGTATCAGGTACCCCTTCCCCACCGAGAACTCATTAGTCATCACTCAACAGAAACATCTTTAATGTTGGCATGAGTACATAATAGACAACAAAGAGTTACAAAATTATTCCTGCGTTCCTTTTTCTCAGAGATAGAAACGTTCTACCTTGGCGTTGCTGTGTTGGGGGTTAGCAAAAAGTGGCAAAACTATTTATCCAAGTGGTCAGGGCCGTGGAAAGGGGCAACGCACCCCCGCGGCAACTACACGGTTGCTGCGCTTTCTTTGAGCGTATTTGCTCCCTTACTCTTGGATACTCAGCAAAATGTATCCTCTAATGATCCTCCCCCAACCATAAATTTCATTGGTTAGGAGCCGGGCCCACCAAATTGGGTTTTCTAATGGGTCCACGCACGAAATAGGTTTGGGTGTTAACCAATCTCGCGGAGTGGGCCAACCCTGCAAAATTTTCTTTTTGAAAAGGCTCGGCGATCTCGCGAAATTGCTCTTTAGAATGACATCTTTAGACTGCAAATTATATTTTGATTGGGTGCAAGCAGGGCTTGATCTTGCTTTTTGCCGTCCCACACGGCTACCTCCCCCCCCCCCCCCGGCGAACTTCCTCCAAGACTTGTGGAGTCACGAATGGATTCTACAAGTTACTAGAGGAAAACTATGTTTCCTCAACCTGCCGAAAAACCTCGAGTTAACGGACACTCCAGAAATATGATATTGCGTTGTTGGTTTTTCGTGATGAGCGTTTCAGGGCAATCCAGAGTGCCTGGGTTTTAATCCCGCATGCCGAGGTAGTGTCAGACCACCCCGCGCCACTGTTCTCAGAGGGCCCCGAAAAGCTTAAAACATGGAAAAAAGAGGATTTTTAAGTTTCATGCTCATGGATGGAGAATCGTCAAAAATAGATGTGGTATCCGCTTGGAAAACGCTTTGGCCCCATCCGTCGAAGAGAATAGAACAAATCAGGTGACCAGCAGTTTTTGTGACTAAATATTCGATTCTGCCTTCAATTCGGATTCGATTTTTGTATACTTCTGGGAATAATCCGTGCCGTGTGGTGACCAAGGTTCAAAATAATGACCTCAGTGCTACTTTTGAGTCTTTGAGTGTGTCAACGTCGTCGCCATCAGGAACCATTCTGCCAGGAAGGGGCTTGCCAAAAACGGTGGCATCGGAGGTGAAGCCGCTTAAACGGTTCGTCTTAACGGCTCGTTTATTCGATTGTTGGATTCCCCGGGTCGAAACCCCCAGATATGTGCGATACCTTCCAATTCTAAATTTTCGGCCATTTTTACCTAACCCGCCGAGAGCTTTAGTAGGTGACTTTCAGGTCCTTTTAAACCATCCTCAGCCAAAAACGCCCCCATAAGGGGTCGTCGGCAATAGCCTATTGAGTCCCATGTGCGCAGTTCCTTTCTCTGAGCAAGCTTACGGGCAAGTCTAAGTCTGAAATTAAGGGACCACGCTCATTTTTCGCTGTACTGCGGACTATTACTCGGCTAAAAGTTTTGGAAAACTCTAATATTCCCGGCTAAAATTGAGAAAAAACGATAATTCGTAGCTAAAATTGAGAAATTCATGGTTTCTGATCCAAATTCCTGGCCAAAAATTAAAAAAACAACGTTGTTGTGTAGTTCCGACAAATATGTGACTATAGTTGAGAAAAGCGTTAATTCATATTTAAAAGTTGGAAACATTGCTCATTCGCGATAAAAATTGAGAAAAAGCGTCAAATATCCGCTAAAATTGAACTAAAAACACGCTAACTCACGGCTAAAACTATAGAAAAGCTCTAGTTAGCTGCTAAAATTGAGAAAAAGTGGTCATTAAGCGATCAAGTAAACCGCCATATTGGGGTTGAAAGAGCTACACAGGCATAAAATTGTTTTTGGAAGCTCCAAATTCGTGAAATTTGTGAAGTGCCAAACCACGAAATTTTATTTTTTGGAAGAACCAAGTCCTTGAATTCGGTAATTTGGGCAAACAAAGGATGATAAGGGGCCTCGTGGAGATTTCCGCTCCGGGCCCCGATTAATGGAGCGTGGAGGTCAGCGACTGATCCTGCTATTGCATAATTCACTATGAGGCTGCGGCGGCTTCGTTTGAGCGTTGCTGGCGGTGCGTGGAGGAGCTCTGTTAGTACGGGCACGCAGTATGACAAGAGGGGAAAAAAGGGAGAGAGAAAAAAAAAACAAAAAAAAAAAAACATTTTTTTCTTTCTCTTTTCATCTCTTCTGGTTCAAGTTGTCTTATCCCCCTCCATCGCCTAAAAAGATTTCTAACATTATGCTGCCCTTAGAAATATGCTGCCCAGGGCTATAGCCCCGGTAGCCCCCCCCCCAAGATACGGCCCTGGGTGCAAGTGAAATCCATGAAGTTCTCTTTTCAAGGGTACAATTCGCGAAATTTGTTTTTTGAAAGAGCCAAACCGGCGAAATGCCTTTTCTGGAGCTAATGGTGGAATTGGTTAGTCAAAACCGTGAAATTGGATTCAGAGAGGGCCAAATTCAAGGAATTTGAATCTTAAGTTTCAGTGGATTAGAAAATCCCGTGAAATTGAACTTTTCGCCTTTTGATGGATTCCATCCTGGGAAATCAGATTTTTGAGTAAATATACAACCCGTGATATTGGGGTTTGTGGGCGCCAATTCCTCCAAATTTAATAGCGTTCCCCATTTGCACAAAATTCTGCATTTGGGCAGTTCATTTCCACCCGTCTTCACTGAATTAAATCATATGTTAGTGGAGAAGACGGGTGGAAATGAATAGCCCCGTTGCAGAATTTTATGCAAATGGGGAACGCTATAAGTTTTTAATGGGTCAAATCAACGACATTGATTTATTCATTGGCTGAACGGAATTTGGGTCAAAATGTCGAGTAAATCCGCAAATTCACGTCATCGTCCATCGACGTTACCAAGACCGGTGAAGGTGACTGAGGAACTAGCTGTTTCGTCACAGCAGGTACCACTATTATGAATCACCAAGAATCAGTTGCGGTGGTGAGCGGGGGATCTGGCCCGCTTAAAGAAAATCTAACGCTCGCATTAGAGCGCACGAATTCAACATCTGAGTTCGCCAAGAATGTTGTGTTGACCGAGAAAAAAAAAATTGCAATACAATTGATTGTTTCCAGGGCGAAAGCGGATCAGAATGGAAAGCCATGGAAAAAGTCATGGTCCGGGAGCCCACTGCTTGGAAAATCCCGATCATTAGATCCTTATAGATTTTTTTTTTTTTTTCACATTTCAACAACAATTCTAATTCCCAGGAAATTACAGGCTAATTTGTAAATAGACCGAATAAACAAGGTAAATCCCGTCTAAAATAGATATAATGCGCTCATTCACAGCTAAAATGAATTGAGAACAAGCGTTAATTCTCGGCTAAAAGATGAAAAATAACGCTCATTCGCGGCGAAAATCGATAAAAAAAACGTTAGTTTGTGGTTGAAGTTGAGAACCACAAACTTCTGCTGTGTCTTTTTGCACGCTGATGCGTGCAAAAAGATGTAGCCGTAGCAGCCTACATTGTCTCTGTCTGTCTTCCCTCGTTGAGGTGCGTCAAAAACGAACCGGTTTCGGCTGCTTGCCATCTTCAGCGCCTGGAAGTACAACTGAAACTTTGTTTCAGCACCTCAACGAGGGAAGACAGACAATGTAGGGTTCTACGGCTGCAGCTTTTTGCATGCATCACCTACTAACCTCTAAGCGACCTCTCTAACAATATAACAACACTAATTGACAGTTCCTGTAGCGCAAGTTTATGGCTAACATTTAGAAAAAATGATAATTAATTTAACGGAACGTGCATTATGATGGTCCTCACATAACAATCATGGGGCCTCATAGAGACGCCCGACTCAGGGTCCCCGTAGAGGTGTAGGTCCGCCACTAGCGTCGGCCCTACTGATTATCGGTGAATCGCTGGTTTCCGCGGGATTAATTCTTGCAAAACTGAATGTTTCAGCGGTATTGATTTCTGCAAAATTTCTAGTTTATTGGGTATCTTTCTTAGTGATCGCAGAACCCGCCGGCAACCTTGCGACGGCAGTACCCATAGAGTCTTCAGACGATCGTAGCCGCTAAGTTGAAACATTTTGAAAGTAAATATCCGTGAATGAGGAATTTTTCTAGTTGAATAGTTGCGATGTTGGTTGTTTTACGTCTCAATTTCAGTGAGGTTTTCTGTTTTTAAAGGATTTTTTAAAGGCCTTGGATTCCCAGGCAAGCCAGCTCCAACAGCACTCAAAGCCTGCTCCACCATTTTTACGTTGTGGTCTGCTGTATCCGCCTACGGTCCCATCTCCAACATAGCCCCCTCCTCTTCTTTGACACGATCATTCATTGTCATCCCTCAAACCACACCCAGGTGGCTGATATGGACGACGATTTCGGTGATGAAACACAGAAAAGGGTCATATCGTGCGGTGGATGCGGCACTGAAGTTATGGCTCCACCCACTAAGAAAGAATTGGCGGACATTACGCTCGAAGCGAAGCACCGTATTTTGAAAGCGCAGCTAGTACGTTTTTTAAAAGTTCAATTAGCATTTGAAACTTTTTCAAATTTGCTTTAATATCACAGGTGTCATTTTGGAGGCAGTATGACAATGGAACACTCTCCCGTCACGGCATTCGAATTCTAGCCAATCTTGTCGAATCGGCCATTGTTCTCCAATATCTTACTTCCAATAGCGAACACAGAAACGTATAGACGCTCTGCATTTTATTCATCCTTGAAATATCTGTTTGATGAGAAAATTGATGTCAAATGTTTCCGAAGTTTAAAGCCATTTAAAAGACGCATTTTAGCCTTAATAGAGAATGCATAATATAATTTTTCTTATTTTAGTTATTTTCTAGTTTTGTTAAATGGTCGGAGCAACTCGGCCTCTTAGCACAAGTTCTAGGACTCTTAAGGGGCTGGCTGGCAAGTTAATTTAATTTTTTGCTAACTCTAATTTTTTTCATGTTGCTAAACAAACAAATAAATTTAAAAAAAAATATGTTAGTGGAGAAGACGGGTGGAAATGAATAGCCCCGTTGCAGAATTTTATGCAAATGGGGAACGCTATAAGTTTTTAATGGGTCAAATCAACGACATTGATTTATTCATTGGCTGAACGGAATTTGGGTCAAAATGTCGAGTAAATCCGCAAATTCACGTCATCGTCCATCGACGTTACCAAGACCGGTGAAGGTGACTGAGGAACTAGCTGTTTCGTCACAGCAGGTACCACTATTATGAATCACCAAGAATCAGTTGCGGTGGTGAGCGGGGGATCTGGCCCGCTTAAAGAAAATCTAACGCTCGCATTAGAGCGCACGAATTCAACATCTGAGTTCGCCAAGAATGTTGTGTTGACCGAGAAAAAAAAAATTGCAATACAATTGATTGTTTCCAGGGCGAAAGCGGATCAGAATGGAAAGCCATGGAAAAAGTCATGGTCCGGGAGCCCACTGCTTGGAAAATCCCGATCATTAGATCCTTATAGATTTTTTTTTTTTTTTTCACATTTCAACAACAATTCTAATTCCCAGGAAATTACAGGCTAATTTGTAAATAGACCGAATAAACAAGGTAAATCCCGTCTAAAATAGATATAATGCGCTCATTCACAGCTAAAATGAATTGAGAACAAGCGTTAATTCTCGGCTAAAAGATGAAAAATAACGCTCATTCGCGGCGAAAATCGATAAAAAAAACGTTAGTTTGTGGTTGAAGTTGAGAACCACAAACTTCTGCTGTGTCTTTTTGCACGCTGATGCGTGCAAAAAGATGTAGCCGTAGCAGCCTACATTGTCTCTGTCTGTCTTCCCTCGTTGAGGTGCGTCAAAAACGAACCGGTTTCGGCTGCTTGCCATCTTCAGCGCCTGGAAGTACAACTGAAACTCTGTTTCAGCACCTCAACGAGGGAAGACAGACAATGTAGGGTTCTACGGCTACAGCTTTTTGCATGCATCACCTACTAACCTCTAAGCGACCTCTCTAAAAATATAAAAACACTAATTTACAGTTCCTGTAGCGCAAGTTTATGGCTAACATTTAGAAAAAATGATAATTAATTTAACGGAACGTGCATTATGATGGTCCTCACATAACAATCATGGGGCCTCATAGAGACGCCCGACTCAGGGTCCCCGTAGGTGTAGGTCCGCCACTAGCGTCGGCCCTACTGATTATCGGTGAATCGCTGGTTTCCGCAGGATTAATTCTTGCAAAACTGAATGTTTCAGCGGTATTGATTTCTGCAAAATTTCTAGTTTATTGGGTATCTTTCTTAGTGATCGCAGAACCCGCCGGCAACCTGGCGACTGCAGTACCCATAGAGTCTTCAGACGATCGTAGCCGCTAAATTGAAACATTTTGAAAGTAAATATCCGTGAATGAGGAATTTTTCTAATTGAATAGTTGCGATGTTGGTTGTTTTACGTCTCAATTTCAGTGAGGTTTTCTGTTTTTAAAGGATTTTTTAAAGGCCTTGGATTCCCAGACAAGCCAGCTCCAACAGCACTCAAAGCCTGCTCCACCATTTTACGTTGTGGTCTGCTGTATCCGCCTACGGTCCCATCTCCAACATAGCCCCCTCCTCTTCTTTGACACGATCATTCATTGTCATCCCTCAAACCACACCCAGGTGGCTGATATGGACGACGATTTCGGTGATGAAACACAGAAAAGGGTCATATCGTGCGGTGGATGCGGCACTGAAGTTATGGCTCCACCCACTAAGAAAGAATTGGCGGACATTACGCTCGAAGCGAAGCACCGTATTTTGAAAGCGCAGCTAGTACGTTTTTTAAAAGTTCAATTAGCATTTGAAACTTTTTCAAATTTGCTTTAATATCACAGGTGTCATTTTGGAGGCAGTATGACAATGGAACACTCTCCCGTCACGGCATTCGAATTCTAGCCAATCTTGTCGAATCGGCCATTGTTCGCGAAGATCCTGTTCTATATTCGAGCGACCTGAAAATACAACGGGAAGGCACCGCTGCTCTTCGCTGTCTCAAGAAATTCTTCGGTTCCCTACTCACTGTCACGTCCAAAACTCACCGTTTTATTCCCACCAATTGGTTTCGCGCCATTTGTTTTAGAATTTGTACGTCGCGAAGCTTTCAAATCACCATGGCCTGTCTCGCCCTGCTCGACTTGATCCTTTTACTTCACCTGCTCATGACTTTTTTCTTCAGAGACTTCACGATGCAGGACAATATGAGCTACGGTCTTGTGTACCAGTATTTCGACTTGGTGTTTTACAGTATTTTTACGACTGAGTTTTGGCTTCAAGTGTCCGGGATTGGAATGATTCAGTACTTTATCAGTCACATCAGTAAAATTGAGTTCGCCGCTAGTATTATAGTTCGAACGAGTGAAGTGTTCATGTACTCTGATACATGTCTCCAACTGGGTCATATGATTAGCGTGTACGAAACGGACTACATAATCATGTACATGAAAGTTTTGCTAGTGTTCAGAGTTACTCGAATTTACATTTTCATTGTGGCTTTAATCCCTAAACTTTTGAACATGGTGGACAGGCAAATGGATGACGATTTAATGAGAAGCTACGACATCGGCAAGGCGTATCTCATTAGTCTCGATAGAGTTATAAAATTTTTGACTCATATAGTGAGCAACGAGACTGTTTACAATAATTTGAAGAATATGATGGAACAAGATCGTCAGAAAGTGACACAAGAGTTGGGGTTGATTCAAAAAGATAGGCCTACGATCGCGATTACAATTAAAACGAAACACGCCATTCGAAACGTGATTAATACTATGAACGGTTGTATCACTGAGATGAAGGAGGAGGGGATTTTGGATTCGATTGAAAACAAAGCTCTTTTAGAATCGATTGACCGGATCAAGAAGAAACTTCGTGATCTATCACTGGTGCATCCTTGTTCCCCTGACTTTATCCTGCGAGAATTACCGTGGCTGAACGGTGATCCTGATAGTACAAATTTCCTGTTGGAGCATGCTCGCCTTTCAAGTTATGACGCCGAAGAAGTTATAATTCATTATGGGGACAATCCAAACGGACTTTACATTCTAGTTACTGGCATGGTAAAAACTTTTTACAAACCTTCGAAATTCACGACAATACAGTCTAATAAGCTTGGAGTTCTACCCAATTATGACTTTTTCATCAACCTGCGCTTTGAATTACCTCAGGAAGAGTACGTCGTAGGTGGAAATGTAATTGGAGAGATGGGCATTGTTACTGCAAGACCGTACGACATGCAAGTTGTCTGTGAGACGGCCGTTCATTTATACTACATTCCGTGGAATGTCGTCAAAGCCGTCGTACATGATTCAGGGAGTTCCCCTGTTATTCAGGCACGAATTTGGAAGGTGATCTCCATAAGGATTTGTTTGAATCTCCTGCACCATACGCCTCATTTTCAAGGATGGCCCAGGGAACGTCTTCTCCTCTATTTACAATACGGTCTCGTTCCAATTCTAACGGGCGTTCACTCGGTTCATATTAATGAATTTGTGGACGACGTCCTACTCGTTGAAGGCGTAGCAATGGACCACGCGACGCGGACAATTTTCTATGCGCCATTTTATGTACCAAGAACGATTCAAAAAATTTTACTCCCAACCCACCCTTTATGGAATTTTAAAACGGAATTTCAAACAAGAATCATGATCATACCGAGTCCTCACTGTGATCAAGAGGATATTATGGGTCCTGACGGGATTTTCAAAGACCAGTACGGGGCGTCATTAGCGGCTCAGAACGAGCCATGTCTCGAAGAAGATAATGTATTAGGGGACGTGGTTGAGGGTTGTGAGCACGGATCAGTGAAAGCGATCCGAGCCATGGCGAATCGATTGCTACAAGTTCAAAAAAGACGACAACGTCAGATCGGCTTCATGGACTATACACCTCACATTGCGGGACCGATCGAGGGTATACCGGCCAAGACGACTTATATAATTAAAAAAGATAAAAAGAACAAAGATATCGAGGTTGCCGGTCACCCTCGAACGATGCTCGACTCTATAATTAATTACGTTCAAGATATTAAAGAGGAGAGCGAGACCGGGTCAATGCGTGGCGACGAGGATGACGAGGAGGAGGAGGCAAAGAGAAAGAAACGAACCAGTCGACACAGGAGTTCAACCAAGAGACTGGGAAGATACAAGATGAGCGAATCGTTTGACAGGATCAGCAGTAATTTTGGCATGCCCGGAGATCAGGATTTGTCGGAGAAAAAGCTTGAGATTCACGTCATCGAGTCGAGTTCCGAGGAGGTTTTGGACGTGTTGACGAAAGAGGCGCAGACGACTTTGCAAATGGACGACGCGTTCTTGACCGAGTGGCGTGAAAAGTCACCCGAGCGTCAATTCAGAAGCTTCGGGAGCCTGTCAATTGGAAAACTCAGTACTAGGTCAATCAGTTTGAATCGATAGGAACTAGTTGGTTGCACCCATCAATAATTTTAATTAAACAAGTCTCCTTACAATGCTATTTTTATATACACTCCAATGCTGACGAAAAGAGCAAAAACGCACTTCAAATGTTTATGGCTGGTTTCATCTTAACCCAGAGGAAAAAGTAAGTAAGAAAATTACTTTATGGGTACTCCTCAGCAGTTACGTGATAAGAATAAATATATTATAGCGGGTGTGGCATCAGGCAGGGAGTGTCAATAGGAATGTGTGTGTGTGTGGGGGGGGGGGAGAATCAGCAGATTCTCAGAAACCGGTTCACACTTAAACTTGGGCCCCCCAAGGGGGCCTCTTAAGTGACATGAGTGGACGCCGAGGTACGCAATACCACGTATTATGCGATTTGTCCAATTTATACGACTTTCTAGAGCTTAGCCTTGACTTTCGATTGAATCCGCCTTGCCGAGAAAGAAGGGAAAAGGTTTAAAGAGAAGTCTATGATGCTAGGTGATGGGTTTTGAACGGGTGGGGTGGTAGGGGGTGAATTGAAACCACGGAATGTAAATGGTGGAGACATTGGAACTATTCATAATATTCGCCAACCACTTTTCCCAAGTTCCTCTTGAAATAAAAGTCGCATATTCGTGATGCTTCTTAGCATATAAATGAAAATTCCTGGGTCGATACGTGAATGTACAACTGAAATATTCCCTCGCTGATCAAAAGTTATTCGTAAAAAAACAATGTATTGCTTGCTTTTCAGAACTTGACGCTCACGCGTTTACCACCAGTTTCTCTACCCCGCCCCCGCGAAGTACGTATAAGAAGACGAAAACGAAATCAAGGATTTCCAGGATTTCCTTCGACTCTCATTCGATTTCCTTATTTTATCAAGATATCCGAGTTGGAAATTGACAGGTTGCTCGTATCTTTCAAGGTAATTTCTGAGTGATAAAGAGGAGGAAGGGAGGGAGCTCGTGATTTACACTGTCGGCGTACTCTTTATGCCGTCTAAAATACGAGGCAATGTGCTTAGGAGAGGGGGTGAGGATAAATCTGAGTTTTCACGAGAGATCTCGTTTTCTGATATCTACTTTTTTTCTCAAATGCGTTGTAATTAAAAAAAGGGGTTGCGGGGTTGAAAAGATCCATGAATATTTATAATAAAGTATGAATACAAAACGGTAGAAAGGAGATGCTTAAGTTTCCTTCTATAGCGTTAATATTCCGACGAATATTAGGATATTGCGTTAAGAAAAAGCCCCCCACCCCTCTCTCTTCATCGCCGAAAAAAGAGCTGTGCCTTTATTCCACGGATTTGAATTTCCTGTAGAATCTAACCGACTGAATAACTGTAAAGAAACGAGAATTTACAGTTACAGAATTGGAAGGTTGTGCTAGGATTCTTGTAGGCTATAACCGCAAGGCTCTTCGAGTCGTGCGGGCTGTTGCATAACTTTAATTTTCTCGTTTCCTTCGTTTCGTTCGGTCCTCATTTCCACTCTTACGAGAACACTATTGAAGGGGGGGGGGAGGAGGGGCTCACATCAGTATTTTTTCATAGGCGTTGAAATGTTTTCTACATGGTGATGTTCTAAAAAGGTGACCGGGCGTCCTACATTTCCCGAACCTGGGACATCCGGGCTAATTTTTAAGCTGCCCCGGGAAAAGTCAAAATTGCTTTCTTTTTGCCCCTATCCTAACATGTAATGTCCAAATATTGTGACTGCATTAATTTATCGATTGCGGGGCTTCTAGCAAAAACAAAATTAGTCAAAAAAGCTGATTTTTTAGGAAATGAAAAAAACTCTTTACTGTGTTTACACACTAGACTAGAAATTTGAATTTCGTTCCGTTCTTGATGTTTACAGTCAGGATGAATGCCAGGTAAGCGCATATTCAGGATCGTAGGTATCTTCAGTGGCCACTGGATTGGATGGCATCACAAACTCAAAACTCGATTTTTGTGACTTATCGTATTTTTGCCAGAAACCCCTCAATTGAACATTGTCCGAGTTAAGCATCGAAAGAATTTGAAAAAAAAAAAAAAAATGTACAAACCCGCCGCCCACATATCTTGTAGTTTCTTGAGGCGCGATAAACCGAAATCAAGACAAGTTTCCTACCAGACGAGCCACTAGTGGGGTTCTCATCGTGATGCCATCGTTTTTGCCCACTTGCGCACGTTTGAAAGGCCGAATACATTTTCCTAAGAGACAGGGGCTCACAACATGAGCTAGCCGTTGGCAAACACACTTTTGCCAGTATGAAAACTACTGGCGAGAGTAAAAGTCCTTTTCCGCGACCAATGAGTTGCGAAGCCATAACGTAGCTGTCGAATTTAATTGTTAAGGAAAGAGCTTTAAAAATTTGAAATCTCGAGGCTTACTAGTAGCCGCAAGGATTCATTTGAAATAGGATAGCGATTGTGGTTTTCTAGGAGGAAATGGCTGGCGATCTCAGAAGTGTCATCTCCTACCTAGACCATAAAAAAGCTTAACATTTAATAATAATATATTAATATTGCTTACCTACCTATTATTAATGATGGCTTATTATTGAGTGAGCCCCCCAGCAGAGTGGGCGAGGTCGTTAGACGTCGACTCTCATGTCCAGTTATCGTCTGCTGCGTTTGTTCGATTCCCACTATAGGCTGGATTATTTGAACAAAAATGATATCTCACGTTTAAATAAGTAAAGAGTGTGCTTTCGCCCTCGCCCACGACACCTGATGGTAGTTGGACGTAAAGCCCCGTTGGATTACCACTCCTACTTATTTATTATTATTGAGTGAGCCAAATTCACGGAATTTGGTTCTCGAAAGACCTAGACCAAGGGTGACAACCCAGGTCTCGCTGAGTTTTTCCACAATGGCCCGCTCCGTGGCCTGCGTTATCATTTGTAATGTTGGATTTTAGCACCGCTCGAATTTTTGTGCAAATGGAAAACGCTACAATTCTAGCCTCCTCGAGGGCGGCTAAAATTGAGAATACGCACTTAAGTGCTGTTCTTGGGGCAAGTAAGCGGATGAAAGTGTGGAAAGTGCTAATATTCGTGCCCACTTAATCCAGATCAAAATTGAAAATAACGCTTATTTGGGGATGAAATTGAGATAAATGGCTAATTCACGACTGAAATTATTGAAAAAATCTCTGATTCACTGATTCTGGTGAGAAAAAGTGCTAAATCACGGCTAAAATTAAGAAAAATACTTGGCTAATTCGCAGGGTAAAATGTTACTTCACTGCTAAATTTGTGAAAAAGCAGTAATTCGAAGTTAAAATTACAATACACGTTAATTAACGGATAAATTCGCGCCTAAAATTATGAAAACATAAATTCTCGGCACATTCACGCGTGCTCGTGGCTCAATATGAGAAAAAGCGCTAATTTTTGGCTAAAAGTGAAAAAGTTGCATATTCGCGGGGAAAAATCGCACATTAGCGGCTAAAATCATGAATTCACAGCTAAATTGGAGGAAAGCGCTAATTCCTATAGGAAAAAAATCGCTAAATCACTGTTAAAGTTGAGAAGAAGCGGTGAAGTGTGGAAAAAGCGATAATTCACGGTTAAAGTAGGGAAAACGCCAATTAGCGGCTTTTGAAGGTAACATCGTTGGTGAAAGTGAACAAAAACGCATATCAACGGGTAATGTGGGAAATGCCGTAATTTGCGGATAAAATCCAGAAAAAGCATTAATTTGCGGCGAAAATTGGGAAAAACTGTCATTCGAGGCTCGCAAGGAGGTTGAAATTAGTTAAAACGCTAATTCACGACTGAAATAAAGATAAATGGCTATTTAGGAGGTTAAATAGATAAAATTTGCTATTTCTCAGAAATGAATTAAGTAAAAATGGTGGTTTCCGGAGGCAACTGCGTGGCTGAAATTAAGAAATAGCGCTGATTCACGGTTGAAATTGGTAAAAATCGCTTAATAGCGGCTAAAATCGAGATAAACACAAATTCATTGCAAGAAAAATCGCTGATTCGCGGCTCCTGAAGACAGTCATGGTGAATGATGGTGAAAAATTGGCCAAATGTCTAAGGCCGGCACTACAATGAGCTGCCCCAGGGCACATTTTTGTGCAAATGAAAAACACTATTTTACTGTCATCAGATGCTTCAAAAGTGGTCATTGACGTCGTTGCCCCTCGTACCATCTATTCCCTCTTCAAGAACTTTGAAATTTATTTAAAAATCACCAAATGCACCAATCGGGCGGCAACTACCGTTGATATCCTTCTGTCCATGAGCCAATTCACCGGTAAACTTTTCTCCCAAATCGGGCATCCATGCAAGTTCCCCATTCAAAAGAAAATTTTGCAGATTTTTCTCGCCAGCTCCTTTTCGCGGTTTCGTCTCACTAAAAAGTCATTTTAGCGGGTTTCTTTATAGCCAATTAATCATTTTTGCAGGTCGGGTTTTCACAAAGCTGGTGCTAGCCGTCTTCGCCAATTCTCCCCGAATTCTTCTATCATAAGCTTGCTTATTGCTAAATGCCTGGAAAGTCTACGCAATCGAACAAAATGCTTCGTTTTTTGATCAGGGGCATACCTCTGAAATGATGAGACGCGGGGGGGGGGGAGGTAAAACTATAGCAGCCAGGTCGTAAAATTAACTCTCACACCCCTCCAAAATATTTTGCTAATTGCGCCCCTGCCTCACTCTTTAGTCTTTCTATCGGGAGGTCAGCAAAAGGAGCCTGAAGCGCCTTTGACCTGTAACGACGACAAACAACACACTGACGGATAACGGACTTGACGGCTCGTCGTCCCTGTAGAATCCAAAATTTTTCTCCAAGTAGCGCTAACAGTGCTTGCGTACCAGAATGTTGACTTTCTCTATGTTCCCTTCGAACGAGACTCAGAACTACGGAATATCGACTAGGTAGCACTATAGGAAAAATGAGAAAGATCCAGCATCTTGACGCCGTGACAACTGTGTTTTTAGACTGATTAAGCCTTTCGCGTCAGTGAACACGCCAATACTTCTCAGGCGTTCTCCTTTGGGCTCTAGCGTTTCTAGCTGAACGGCAAGAAGTAACCAGTTTTCCGCCGACGTGAACGCTTCCGCTGTTAACTCACACGTTTTGCGCTCCCGATTCCGATAGTTGTAGCGAAATCGTCGTACCCACGCAATCGAAAGAACGATCTGCGGGTAACGTGAAAAGTAACGATACGTCCATGATAATGTCCGGTGCGCCCGACGAAAAAGATGTGACATTAACTAGCGAGATTTGACGTGTCTCAGCCCTGATCGAGTCCTCGTTCGGAGGCTCCTCGCCCATCGGCCACTTTGAATTAGGTAGTCTCAGCCAAGAGGGGGCCCTCCCACCATTTCGAGTTGAAAAGTTGTCTTTCGTCGCCACCACGAGAGGGTAGATCGGTGGGATTACACTCCCGATTTATTGAGGAACAGAACACGTCTCTTTTCTGGGCAAGTGAACGTGAATAAATGTATTTATCCGCAAGTTCCGAACCATGAAACTTCCTCATTCGAAAGACAATCGTGAAAAGCTAAAACCACGTTTATCACCTCAATACGCCCTCAATCACTACAAGCTTACATGCCCAGTACAAAAGTTCATAATCGATAATAATTTATTAACAAATACTATTTGAAGTAATTCGCCATTGTTCGAGAATTCACATCGAGTTTTTTCTTGTTTTTTGTTTTTGTTTTTCAAGGATACATAAAACGAAAGAATGAGTGAAATGAAAAGCGAGGGTTGCCTACCTCTTTTCTTTTTCCCCTCTTTTGGTGACTTATACCCGGCGGGCTTCGGTGGTTTTCAAATTTATAGCTTAAAGCTGAACGTTAATCTTTGGCTGAAGATGAAGAAGAAAAAAGAAAGTCAAACGGTCGCCACGCAATTATTTTACTCACGAATTGCAGGGAATATTCTCTCGTACTAAATAGAAAATTCTCCTGCTAAGTGTACGTCAACATATGACCGAAAAATCAGGAAAACTCGCGAATTCAGGATTTTACCAGGCATGCGGGTAGTAAAAAAAAATTAAAAATTCACGTGAATTCTGGTCGATCGAGCCCTCGATCCCCCATATACCTACCCTAGATTTCTGGGTGCTGCTGTGTTTCTCAAAATGGATGGTGTTGGAGCGCACGTGGCTCAAATCAGGGGCTGCTCTTATTTCCGCTTGAATTTCTTCTTAATTTCGCAAGAGAAATATCAAGGGTTTCATCTTCTTATAACCCCTTTAAAATGCTTCCATTTTTGTTTCGAACGGTTAAGCCTTTCCTCCCTGCCCCACCTCACACATCATCGCCACTGTAGTGAACTATAGAGAACCAATAACTATTAGGCTGGGGGAATGGTGTCCGTGGGTGGGTGGGGAGGGTGGAGGAAGCGTTGCGAGAGAAATGAGTATCACTGAGAAGGATGAATTGGAGAGGGAACGGAAAAAGTGGACCGAGTGTGCGAACAGGGAAAAGCAATCATTGGACTGAATTCGGAGAAGACAAAAGCGGCTTTTTCAGGAAGCTCATGCCTGATAATTAGGGGGCTTGATGAGTTTTCCTTCGTTGTGACCTTCCCCTCCCCCCGACTCTTTTCCTTCACAGCTTTGGTATGAGCACATACTTCACGGACTTTTGAGGTGACTATTTCGAGGGATTTGGTGTCGAGTGGGAAATAGGCTCGTTATCTGGGAAATGAAATAGGTGGAAAGATACAGAATTAAAGAGATACCAAGTTTCACCCCCCTTCCATGCCTTGTATTTTCTCACTTATATTTAAAAAAAAAATATTTTCAGCGTTGTATTGAAGTGTTAGTTGCAGCCAAAAAACCACGAAAAACCCAAAAGTATCCACACTTAAGTTTTTCCATTTCTTAAAAAATATACAGTCAGACAAAAAGTTCAACGTTAAAGCTTATTAATTATTAATGTTGTTTTAAATACAGTTGGTTTAAATACAGTGAAGTTCTGCGACGGGTAAAACTATTTTGCATTCCATTTTCGAGCAACAGGGTATTGTGAAGACGTCGTGGAACGGTTATTATAACGGGTACCCACTCCCCTCACACCCCGCATTCACACCCCAGAAGAGGAGTGGTTTCTGCAGCCAGCGCTTTTCTAATGATTTGCTAAGTGCCCTCCGGGTAGGCTTGTTTCCTCTGCGTTTATAAAATAATTTACTCCAGTTTTTATTAAAACTCTTATAGAAGAGGTAGTTGAAGAGCTAGCGTGTTATAACTAGCGCCCCACTCACTGCAAATTAATCAGCTCGAGAAGTGGGTTTTGTCTCCTTTGAAACTTACCGTGCGTGGTGAATCTTTTAATTGTGGGCCACTTGTCGGATTTCATTTACCTCACGAGGACTCAAATATTTAAAAAGTCATTGCCTTTCACGGACGAAAAAAAAAAACAACGTTTTATTCGAAGTGAAACCTCGCCAGACCCGCTCAAGTTAATGTCAGACTGAGGCGTGGAGCAATAAAGATGAAAAATGAGGAGAGCCGTGTGTCTCGGCTCAAAACGCCATCGTTTTCATTTTCGAAAACGTTAGCTGATGCGGAGGATTTTCTGTTGATGGAGGGGTGTTTTTCGGTTGGAGGGGGGGGGGGTGCTTCGTACCACTTCAAATATACCTAAACGCCCTTAGGAGTGCCCCAAGCCATCATCAGCTTATATAACAGTTTACGTTTGATTTATGCTCGACTTTCTACAGTCTACTCGTAATTCATACTTACAACCTTGTAAATGCAGGAGTGAGGCATGAGACTTATACCTCGTACCCCCGTCCCCCTTAAGAAAAAGACAAACTCATCTAGCACAACATCCTACATCTTTTTTTTAGTTTTTCTTTTCTCCTAACTGTATATCCTTGCCACTCGTTTGTAGTTGCCACTTGTCACACCTCCCCCCTCTTTTCTACTTGTTCTTACGAGAGGATAAGCAACAATAATTTCTCAGTCGGTACCTGACAGGTTAAAATTAGTCCGAAAAAGGAAAGAAAGTGGTAAATTACCGTGTAATTTTCCAGAGTCTTAACGAGCTGGCTTTACCTTGAGTTTCGAAGTCCATGACAAATTCTAGTTCTTTCTTCTATAAGCTCTGGACCAACGCCTCTTCACTGTACAAACAGCGATGGAATAACCAAGAGTTTCATTTATTCAGTGCTCGAACAATCCATTCTTCATTAGACAGTACAAGGCGCATACAGGGAATACAATAATTACCCCTCTGATTGGTATACCGGGGTTGCCGGTATTAGTTTTCCAGCCTTTGTTCACTGTTGCTTTTGTTCACTGAGGAGCAGATTGTTACTTAGCAGTGGAGTTTAACTATATGCGGTGCAAATTACAAGTTCGGGGTAAGATATTGAGCTCTGCTCACGACAGAGGTGTTTCTAGGTGAAAATTATCAAGTATTTCATTTTCATGCAAACTATAATTAATTTCGAGAGTCAAGTCGATTCGATTGAGGTTAAGAAGCGATTTTCATCAGGTATGCGTATGAATTTGAAAGTGCCACACGCGCAAAATTGGAGTTTGATCCACTCAATTAGGAAAAACGTACGACCCTCATAGGTTGAAACTACCTGCCTTAACTGCGAGTTAAAAAGTGCTAATTTTCAACTAATTTTCAAATCGGAGAAGGGCCCAATTTCTCCGAGTATATGGGATCGAGACATTAAGATCTTGGTGGGACTGAAAACGGTTCATTGTGCCCTTCGATACACCTTAAGACTGCTGAAGGCCAAGGATATGGACATTTGCAGATTCTGCGACTTGGCCGTCGAAGCGTCCAGAGCACGTACTGGGTGAGTGTGAGGCTCTGAGGTGATTACGCTTTCACATCTTGGAAGTGATGTACTTGAACCGAAGGATATCTCCAGGGAACTTCGTTACAAAATGGGGGGGGGGGGGCAAAGGTTGAAAATTAGCGTCCTCCTTTTGCAGGGCTGCCTGAGGGGACACCATCATAATAGATCTTATAGGTCGCGCAGGCAGGAGATAGTTTCCCAGTCTTTAACGGATTAAAACTATTTTAAACTAGTTATTGACCCGGATGAAACTGTTAATGACACTGAACACTGAACAGGAAAGTTTCATGAAGATTGCACCCAAGGTGCGGTTCAGTCTACTTTTCGACCGCCAGACCTTCAGCCACCAGGGCTACTCAGTCCTGGCATCCTGGCCCTGGTCTCATCAGCCCGGCAATCGAGTCGAGTACGGAGCCGAAGGAACGCCCCTCGCCGGGAGCGGAGGTGCTACTGCTCTACGATCCCCGCCCCCGGCTCTCAACCCGTTCTGGCTAACTGATCATTCGCACCCTTTTGAAAAGCGTTTTGTTCCTTGAAAGTGGCTGAACTGCGACTGATCTGCGCTCAAAAACGACCCAAAGGGTCATGTTCACGCTCTAAAAGTGGCTATACAGGCCGTACTGACACTTCTCAACCCTAAAAATGATTGAACTGACAGGTAAGTCAGCTTTGAAAATGCATTGACGATCAATGAGACCTTAAAATGGCAAAAACGACCATTCGCGCTCCAAAAATAGCCAAACTGACCATTCATGCATTGAAAACGGCTGAACTGATGATTCGTATCCTGTAAGGACCACCAAACTGACTATTCGCGCTCTGAAAATTGTAATCGCAATCATTGACGGGAATTTGGGTTCAGAACAATTTGGATTTTCAAAGCCCTTCCTTCGAAAAAGAAACTGAAGGAAGGGAAGTTTTCTTCAAAAACTGTCAATTTTGTCCTTTACAGTCAATTTCATCTTAAAAAACTATCAATGTCACCCTAGGAACTGACAGTTTTGACTTCAAACAGTCGATTTCCTCCTACATAACAAAATGTCCCAAATGTTGATTTCGAGATTCAGCATCAGACAATTTTAGTGCAGACTATGAGGTTTTTAATAACCTTCACCGGAAACAGTCGAGTACTAGAAAATGAATGTCAATTCCATCCTCTACAGTTTAGACTATAAACTGTCAATTTCGTCCTGGACATTTCAATTTCGTCATAAAAACTTTCAATTTCATTCTTGAAACAGTAAATTTTGAACTATGAACTGTCAATTTAGTCCGTGAACCTGTCAGTTTCATCCTGGAAATGTCATTTTCGTCATTCAAAACTGTCCATTTCGTCCTCGTAACTGCATGTCAATTTATTCATATGAATGTCAACTGCCCACTGAGTTAGCTTTTCACTTTGATTCTGATCTAACCGAGACACTACACCATTTTCCGACTATACAGTTTTGTCCTGGGTCGTGTATATTTAACTTTGAGTAATCCTTGATTTGTATTGGGGTTTTTGGTATTCTCTCAGCTGGGAGGGGGGGGATCTGGTAGAGTTTCAATTTACGCCTGTACGCGTGACCTGAGCCCCGGGAAAAGTTCTCATTTCCATTTTGGGATCGCTAGGCATAAACTTTTCTGACATAACAAATTAATTTAATTGAATGGAATGGAATGGAATTGAATTCAACTAGAATACACTCGAAATGAAGGAAACATTAGACGGTTATCATTCATTGCATTAATTGAGGGTATATGAAAAGTGATATGCGCTCTTTTAGCTTCTACTAAATAAGCAAACAACCTATACAAGCGAAGTTTAATTTCGTAGAACTTATTCGCATGATCTCTTCTGGGGAGTATTTTGGTAATATAAGCTTTACTTCTCAATGTAGGTAATCCTTTCAAACGTGATGGGGCAATGCCAATTTCCAGATCTATTGTTCTTGCCTGAAATAACGATGGTTAAAGGAAAAAAAGCTTTGGTTTAGGAGTTTTTCAATTTAAAAAATATTTAGAAACTGACATTACACGGGAAGGAGAGGAGGACAGGGAGCGTATTTCAAAAGTGTTTCAAAAGTTAAAAAAATACCACAGGGTCCGGCAGTCAAACCTGACGGTTTTTGAAATGGGATAAATAAACAAGTTGTAGAGATATTTTAATTATTATATTTTTATTGTGAAGAGGAGAATTGGAAATTTAACATTCATAATAAAAAAGCACAAAAATAACTTATGCAGCAAAAATCATGTCACTTAAATGATGACTTGTCCCCTTGTGACTTTTATCTATGGGGTACCTCAAGGGAAGAGTTTATGTTGACAGACCAAATAATTTGAACCAACTGAAGGAGAACATTCGACGAGAAATTCGTGAGATCCCGCGCCAAACATTGGAGAGAGTCATGACTAACTTCTCTAGGAGACTCGTACAGTGTAGAGAAAATGGTGGTCATCATTTAAGTGACATAATTTTTGCTACATAAGTTATTTTTGTGCTTTTTTAATGAATGTTAAATTTCCAATTCTCCTCTTTACAATAAAAAAAATAATTAAAATATCTCAACAACTTTTTATTTATCCCATTTCAAAAACCGTCAGGTTTGACTGCCGGACCCTGTATAATTCCGCATTGTTTGGCTCTTTTTGGAGTTCTCGAAAAAAACTGGTTGCGGGGTTAATATTACTGATGAATTTACATATTTCACAGAGTTTTCAACTCAAAATTAAGTGAAATAAATCTCTAATAAAATATGACGGGCATCGAGAGGTCAACTACAGTTGAAAAAAAGAGAAAACAAGTATGTAGGCCGTTCCCCTATCCCTTGGTAAACTCGTGTATGCAAGACGACTCACAAAAATCTAATTTCAAGTCATTTACGAACGTTTACTTTTGTTTTCATTGTAGATAAATCATTTAGTGGTAGTACAGGTTTGTTAGACCGTGTGGCCGAAACACAACGACCATCAATACATTTTCCACGAATATAAAGAAAAAGGTCCCCAGCGTATCTTCTTTTCCAAGGAGATCGTTCTTACCGTCATGTATGCCGTATTTTTGGTAGACTATTGTGTTGTTACTATTGGTGGAAGAGGGATTGAAGTGGAAAAATAAAAGCCATGCGGAAAATGCAATCTAGCCGATAAGAATATAGGGAAGAAGAAATCGTTTTCACGGTCGAAGGATTCAAGTAGTGACAATGATACGGTGAAGGGGGAGCGCCTTGCTGATGAAAGCCCACATTGAAACCGAGCCTGCAGCTGTTCAATCGACACGTGTAGGATCCATTAAAAGCTCAATTAAAAACATGAAAACCACCTTTTCTGATTTTTTGACACATCACTCCCTTCCTTCTCATGCGGAGGAATGGTTGCATTCACGAGATTGACATCTGAAAGCGTACCTAATTTTATACGAAAGGCAACCGTCAGGAGTGTGCGAACCTCACGTTTTTCAGTAGAAACTCAAGAATTTATATTTTTAAAATTCATCTTAAAGTAACAATTACAGTAGCTTTGAAGGGTTAGTAGTTCCCTTGGATGGCTACGCTGGAACTTGAAAGGTCGTGATGGGTGGTTGTTCTATACTAATACCTTCAAACTTTTCTTCATTATTTCTAGGATCGGGAAACCCGTGCTATAAAGCTTGTGTTCTCAATTTTAACCAGGTCATTACACATTTTATACCTATACTAACAAACTTAAAAACTAGCTTCAGGCTGTGAGAACCTGAGCACTCACAAAATCAACAGACTAGCCTCTGCCAAAACAAAGATTTTAATGGTCTAAACATCAACAGGTTCTCTCCGTTATTAATGATTTCCGATACTCTCGAAGTAAGAGCTTTTCCATTTTTCACATGTCCTATAAGAGGGACGTTTAAAGAAGGGAGACTATTGAAAGGCGGGCGTGGGGAGCTAAAATAGCTTTCCTTCTCGTCGGTCCTTTCTTCTTATTAATTGTTTTCGTTATCCTAGAGCGGTCTCGTCGAGTCCGATGTGCTTGCTCGTACGCGAGGCTCCTAGTTTTGGTTCGGCCTTGGGAGGCGGTAAGACCTATAGTGCACCGCAGCGCTGCTAAAGTGGCACAGTGTATTGATATCGATTCGATTTAATGTTTCACCAATAGCAGTGCCACTCATTGGCGCTTCAAGGTAGCCCAGTAAGCGGAATAGCCCTTAAGGCTCGTGTCACACCTACGAGGTATCAAGAGGCTCCCGTTCAAACGGTTTCTTGAGACACCTTAGTGGCTGAAGAAGATAAAAAGCGCTAATTCTAATTTATGGCTAAAAAAAGAATAAAATGGCTACTTCATGGCTGAAATTGTGACAAGAGCTATAATTTCCTGTTCTTTCCGCGGCTAAAATTAGAAAATCTGCTAATTCAACACTAAAACTGAAAAAAAAAACAACAAAAAAAAGCCAATTTGCATCTAAAATAGTGAAAATTGCTAAATCTCTGATAACATTGGGAAAGAGCAATAATTCACATCTAAAATTGACAAAAAGCGCTAACTCACGCTTCAAGTGTACCTACTTTTGCAGGTAATATGGAGAGAAATTCCAGCAAAATAACATCATTCTGAGCTAAGTATATCTGATGTTGTAAGTCTCGCCTCTAAATATCCTAAAAATTGCAATTTTATGTTCTTAAGCAGCAAGATAAAGAACAGATTTGCCGCCGTGCGTGCCCCAGTGAAATCGCAACATTTTGGAGTCAAATATCTGTATAGTTGGAGGCTAGCCAGCCTCGTTAATCACTTTGAGACATCAGTCTGCCAGTTATGGGTCTAATTATATTGAAATTTCTGGTTTCCGGTATTTATTCTCGTGAAATTGCCAGTTTCTGCTCTTCAAAATTATTTCCGCAAAATTTTGAGTTTCGGGTATCTTTTTTAGTGACCGCGGTACTAGGGCTAGCTGCTCACGACTGTGCCCAACGTATTATGTAGCACAGCCGCATAATACATAATTGCAAAATTTTAAAGGTAAATGTACGCGAAATTTGAATTTTCCTGGCTGAATATTCATGATTGTGCAAGTTCCTCTCCCTAATTTCAGCGAAACTGCATGTTTCGCTTGGAAAATTGGTCCCTACTGTGTCCTCAACTTTAAATTTGAGTTTATTAGCTTCAGAATTGAACGCCTTTGCGTGTTTGCTTCCTCATTTGGCCGATTGCGTGCCCTAATTTTAGCGAAATTACGAGTTCCCAGAGTGAGTACACTTGAAATGAACAGTTTCGGGCCTTCGAGTCTTGATTCTTGCGAACATGTAAGTTTTAGGTCTTAATTTCAGAAAAATTGCAAGTTAGGGGTAGCTGAATTTCGGATAAATTACAAGGTTTGGTGCTAAATATCCGTGAAATTTCAAACTTACAATTGTTTTTTGAGAGCGCGGACCCCTGAATATCCGGTCATGACAAACCGGTTCGTAGGCTAGCGAGGTCCTTACGCCGCATATATCTGTATAGTTGTAGGTTCCCCCCAGGCTCATTTTTCGCGAAAGTACTACTTTCAGGTCCTAATTTCAGTGGAATTGTCAGTTTCAGGGCCCATTTTTTTCCGGTCGGCTAACTGGCCCCGATTGCGCCATCCCCTTACGAATAGCCTTGTAATTGCATCAATTAGAGGTGAATATTTTCAAGTCTATATTTGGGTCCTAAATTAAGCACAATTTCAAGTTTCTTGGTTGAATAACCGTAAAATTGAAAGTTTCGGGGTTTCGGGTGTAAATTTAGGCGAAATCTCAAGTTCAGAGCACTAGTTTAAGAAAAATAGCAAGTTTCGGGCCTTTTCGTAGTGGAAGATCCAGTAGTCTAGCCAAAGGTAACAAACAAAAGTAACAACAAAAGTAAAAGCCTGTTTTAAGTGGCCACTTTCCCCTGCGATCCAGCCGGCCCAGATCTTGATGCACATCCGCAAAGTTACATCATTTGGAGATATATATTAGTGAATTCCTGGCTGAATATCCGTGAAATGGACACGTTCGGGTCATAATTTCAGTGAAATTGCCAGTTAACGGTCTCAATTCAAGCAAAATTTCCAGTTTATAGGCCTATTTTGTGACGACGGAACACAGGCTAGCAGCAACCCGCATCAATAGCCTGATGAATACCCATGAAATTGGAAATTTCCTGACGATTGCAAGTTTTAATTGAGGAAAAATTGCAAGTTTTGGAGATCGATAAAACCAGCACCCCCCCCCCCCACTATCACTTTCATTATCAAACGCGTTCTTTGCTGAAGCCAATAAGCTCGAGGGCTCGCGTTGTGTAGTTTCTACACTGCAGATAGACTCAGGGTCTATATGCAAAGCCTGAGACCCGAGGCCAGATATTAACTGATTGAGACCAGAAATTGCAAGTTTGTAATTTTTACCGCGCATTCCGATTATGATTTTAATGAAATCATGATTTTTCGCTGATTTGCGCTCAAAAATTGATGTGCTAACGGGTAATAATTGTCTATGGAACTATTAGCCCGGGAGCCCACAGTCTCAAAAATCCGGGTCATTTCATCGTGTCTGGCGCCTGCACAGGACGTTCATACTCCAGTGTCTGCCAACACAGACACACTACGATGCTCATTCACTCCTAAACGGTATAGAGAATACGGTCAGAAAACGTTCTATTTCACGGCGGTCTGAAAAGTGCGTTGTCCCAAACAGTGGTCTTCCTAAACTGCTGGAGGTTTTGCTTCAGAGACGAGCTCGTCGGCTCTCTGGGAGGGGAGGGGGCAATAAAGCCTCAGACATTAACTGACCGTAACTGAAAACTGTCGTCAACAAACGGAACTGTATAAAATTCACCACGCATTCTGACGAATTCTGGCTGATCTTTTCAGCTGGGTACAAAAGTTTGCATAGTGTGATGCCGATAATAATGTGCTGTGCTATGAATTGCCGTTTTCTCGATTTTAGCTGCAAATTAGCTCTTCATTCTATCAATTTTAGCCGTGAAATAGAGTTTTTTTCTCAATTTCAGTCACGAATTAGCGCTATTTTGCAGGGGCGTGCCAGCACTTGATCCAGGGGGTCCAGGGGTGGTCAGTTCCACTGTAGAAAATTTCAGATGTACCACTGCCTTTTTGCAGGCCCATATTCGGGTATCAGGACCCGGAAATCGTCAATTCATGATCATCAGATACTGAATTTGCACAGAAACGATAATTATTTTGCATTGGAAACTAAATCTCTGCTGGAAAAATGTCGTTTGTAGCCTTCTATTCCGGATTTTCTGTCCAAAACCTGATAACTTTTCCTTCAGAAATTGATACTCATTGGGCCTAATTTCAAATCCCCTCTCACCATCGTTTCGAAAAAGATTGTGATGTTTCGCGTTAATTTTGCCCCTGGCGTGACCTGTCGCGTAAATATCCAAGACGTGGTGATCCACGCATAAATTTCACATATTTTGCTCACTGAACAGGCTAATTTCAGGGATTTTGGTTGCCATGCAAAGCAATATTCGCTGGGAGAGCCCAATTCAGAGACCGAACGCGATCTGAGTTGTGGGTGACAAGGGAAATTGGTTTGCTCGCCACAATTCCCGCGAAATGTAATTTTATTCCATAGTGAGCCAGATCCGGGAAAACGTTTTTCTTTTGCGAGAGAAACCGGCGAAATTTGGTATTTTAAAGAGCAAAATCCAAGAAATTGATTTTTCGGTGAGTCCAAACTGTGAACACTCGAGGAATTTGTTTTTCTGTTAGCCAGATCCAGGAAAATGGCTAATTTTTGGCAAGAAAATCAGGAGAATTGGTGTTTTACAGATAGAAATAGGGAAAATTGATTTTGTTAGTAGGGCAGATCTGCGAAAATGGTTTTTTAGTGAGCGAAATCCTGGAAATTGGCTTTTGGCGAAACAAAATGTGACGACGCTGTTGGATTTTACATTTTTGATGAATTCTGTGATTGGGGACACCCGCCCCCCCGCACAAAGTCTGTGCTTTTGTGTTTAGGGAAGGGCAACTGCCTAACCCCTGCCTCCTCTGGCCACGCCTATGGTATTTCACGTGTTTTGTTTCAAAGATACCTATGGGGAATCTAAAATTGACGTGTTCTCAATTTTGCCGCAAATTAGCGATTTATCAAAATTTAAGTCGAGAACTAGCGCTTATCCTTCATCTTTAGCGAATTGGAGATTTCCTCAATTTTAGCAGCGAATGAACGGGTACATGTGATTTAATTCTGGGCGGACGGGTGGAAAAGGATGTTCCTAGGAACACTGAAATCTTACAGAACAGCCCCCAGATACCAATCAAAATTTCATCTATTTTTATTTTCCAGGTACTGGGATTTTTATTTTTGTATTAAAGAATTATCAATAAATTTACATTTCATTTTTATGAGATAAGCCTTGTAAGGGTCTGCATGGAACTGGGCATGCGCGCTTTTTCTCAATTTCAGGCTCGGTATTGCATGAATAAGGGGAATAACACACTAGACGACTGTCGTCACGACTGGTGACTTGGAAAGTCACGCGACTGCCGGGGCGACTCTTTTTTCCACTCAACTCGTACTCCCAAACCCCCACTCTTTCCCGCGACCGTCGAGAGTCGCTGGTAGTGTGTGGTCCCCTCAGAGTTCAATAGAAACCAACGACTTCTCCATCGCGGGGTCGCGGCAATTGTCGTCTATAGTGTGTTATGCCTCTAAGAACAGAGCACATTGAAACAAACGACAATACAAAATGTTCCATTCTCAGCATTAAAGAGGCCCTTAAAACCTTCAACATCATCGGTGGTTTTCACAAAAAAATAGCCAACCCCAACACGGTAATATGGGACTACTTCCGATGTAAACCGGGGCTCCCAGCTAAATCCACACGTGATTGGGCTGAACCGTGAGGGCTCTTCAGTGCCCAGAAAACGGGACCAAAAATGAGCGATTCGCGATGTCGCCAGTTTCAGCTGATTTTTTCTACATTGAACCGAGTTCTAGGTCGAGGGACTTTTTGTTGATTCGACATCTTTAGAGATCCTCCCGCCGGAACATTGGTAACGCGTGGTCGCGTGTATTGTTGAATTATGATGTTGTGGGGGGGGGTTATAGGAGGGGTATGGGAGGGGTGGTAGGGGCATAGTTGAGCGCAGTGGTGGATGTAGGATTTCATCTTAGAAGAGGTTCTGTCATAAATTTGCTTTACTCTTTCTTTTTTCTGAGTTTTAGCCACAAACTTGCCTTAATAGAAAACGCAAATTGGCGTTTTTCAATATTTACCATGATTTAGCGATTTTTCCTAACTTTTGCTGCGATCTAACCGTTTTTTCTCAATTTAGTCGCGAATTATATGTCAATTTTAGTCGCGAATCACCGCGTTTATTCAATTTTAGATGTAAATTAGCGGATTTTCTCAAATTTGATCCGCTATTTATCGTTAAAATCGGTTTCAGCAGCGAATGATCCGCAGCTTCTTATCCACTAATTTTCCGATAATTTTCCAAGTTTCAGCAGGCAGCGAATGAGCTCTTTACCTACATTTAAGACAAGAATTAGCGGGTTTCTCAGTTTTAGGCGTGATTTCACGTTTGTTGTTGTTGTTGTTGTTGTTGTAGTTATTGTTGTTTTTTGTTTGTTTGTTTTTTTTTCCAATTTTAAATTTTTTCTCCACATCTTAGCCATGCGCATTAGCGTTTTATCTCCATTTTAGCCGCGAGTTACTGTGTTTCCTCAATTTTAGTCACGAATCAGCAGATTTTCTCAAATCGATATCCGTGACATTAGCGTTTTTTTGTTAATTTCATTTTATAGCATTTTCCATTCATTGCAATACACAACTTGTGGGGTGTAAGTTTTTCCACCCGTCTTTTCCGAATGGAAACATTATGGAGAGGACGGTACACTACACTTGCGTGGTTTGTTGAATGGAAAACGCTATTATTAGCGGCACTTCACTTAAGCTGCAGTAGTGCGATGCACTACTGGCTGCATTGTAGACGAGGGACGAATAGAGGGGGGGGGGTTCGAGGAAAGATCTGCTCTCGTCAAGCAGCTCCCGCTTCAACAGTCCTTTGGATTGGATTGGAATGACCTATCGACAAATTATAGTAGACGCAATCTTCTTATGGGGGGGGGGGTTAAACCCCATAAATCTGCCACTGGTTGAGCGTGAATAATAATTACAAGTCAGAAGTAGTAAAACAAGTCACACGATGGCTCTAACTGGCAAGTAAGTCGAGCTCAGGGTTGGTGAGCTGCTCACTACCATCAGAAGCGAAGGTGCCTCTGTCTGTAGTCTGTACTGCGATCTTCTTCCCACGATTTCGACCAACCCTATACGCACCCAGTCATGGCAGGGAGTATCCCTCTGAACTCTCACTCATTCCATTTCTCTCTCTCTCTCTCTCCCTCTTCATGTTTGAAGCTCGCACAGATTCGAAAATACAACTAAAGCTTTTCATGACGTATTTTCCTTTAACAACTACATCGCATTCCACTTAACGGGTCCACCTCGAGACCATGTTGTTTCGCCCACCAATATGGGAGCCTGCCCACGTTAAAGGAAAGGGGGAAAACACACATCGCACTATAAAATAATTCATAAATTTAAAAAGTTGATATATTATGTAGTAGCGAAATGACATTTTTTTCACACGTCCTTGTGTATGTCTTGAAGGCTCGAATGCATTCGAATTTGCAATCATTATTTGAACCTTTGTTCACTTTAAAGCGTTTTCCTTGATTGCTACCGTACATAGACAAAGGAGAATCGAGGACCTGGTCATTGCGAACGCAGAACGCGCGGCCACCCAGATTGTCACGTGGCATCGAGGCACAAAGCACGCGGGTGGTGTATAAAAGACTTGAAAGCTTTGTCGTGGAACAATTATGTGACCTATGGGAGATGAGAAGGGGTGGGTAGGGCCACTGTTATATTTACACAGTCCTTTCAATTAACGCCGCTCTGCCACCACCAGCCCGCTACCACGTTATCAACGTATTATCAAGCAATAGGGGCTTCCGAATTGAATTTTGTGGTCCGTGCAAGCGAGGGGAGAGCCGAGAGGGATCTGCAAGACCACTACATAAATGATTTATAATCAATTTGAAGATAGCCCAAGTTATTCGGTTTTAGCGATTTTTGAAGTAGACAACGAAAAATAATGGAAACCTCAGAAATATACGGTGTAAGTAAGTTGACTCTTCTCCATAATGCCCTCGTTTACTTCTTTCAACACTTTTTTTTCTTTCCTTGACGAAAATCGAATTTCTTCCCTCACCCCTCCTTTCCACTCCTCTTCGTCCGTCGCGTGCGCCCCTTACATCCGCCTTTAGAGAGAGACTTCTGATAAAAACACAATAGCGCCCCCCTCACCTCATGTCATTCATGTCCAATGACACCAATCCTGGTGGTGAAAAGACAATTTTGAAAAAAAAAAAAAAAAACGTAAGTTGGAAAAATCAAACAATCCCCCCCCCTTCCCCATTCCTATCACATGCAACCCGTGAAAGAAGATAACGCGAAGGAGTGAAGCTGGCGTGTTGAAAGAGGGTGGATCCGCTGGAGATTTTTTTCGGTCTGCAAGCTTCAACGCGAAATATTCACCAAAACGAAATGGAATTGTGGTAGACGGGGTTTTCTTAGCTAAAAATGAAGAAAAAATGAATGTCTTGTATAATAAAGAGTTGGGGGGTGGGGAGATAACTGTGTTAGATTCCTTTGGAAGATTTCAAGATGGTTGAAATTATGGTGAAGGGGTTACGAGGATTTATCTCCTCAGAACAGGATTACTTCATGACGACTTGGTTTGAAATAGAGACACGAATAATCTAATTTTATCTTTCACGCAAAACTAATTTTTTTTTCTTTTATACAGCCGTGGGATCCAGCTGCGTTGCCCTTCTACTGGCTTCTTCCCATCTGCCTCAGTGGCACAGTCATCACCACAGTTGCCTGGAACATCGTCTACATGGCCATACGACGGTTCTCAAACATCGAGAACAGTCTGGCCCATCGACTTATGGCGGTGAGTCATGCGATTATAGCGGTCGTCTCGGCTTGGCAATTTGGCTACGCGACAAAGAACGCCTTCAAACATCCGACGGGGAACACTTGGCTTCAAACGATCGCTATACTGATATCGAACGGTTATTTTATTCACGACTCGCTGTACTGGAGGTAATTTGTTGTTATAAGGCACCTTCTTTGTCGTGTGTTATAATACGGCGGGTTGTTTTGTAGCTACGAAGGTTTTGACGATCTCATCATGATTTCACACCACGTAGCAACCGTGCTCACTTTTATTTACGTCTTGACCATGGGCAGGTACGCGACGTTTTTGAGTGTCTTCATCTGGACGTTCGAATCTTCAACAGTTAATTTGAACTTGAGGTGCTGATTACCTTATGACCACCTAGATTTTAAGTACTGCAGCTTAGATTTTATCAAAAAAGGTGAGATCACGTTTGTTTCGTCCCGTTTCTTGACGGTCAGGTAAAATCCTCACTAGAAGATGATCTCAGGAGCACATTGGAATGGGCAAAAACGGAGTAAATGTTCGAAGGGGCTTCTTCATAGTTCTTCATAGAAATAGTTCTTCATAGAAAACTGAAAGAGAATCAGGACAGTTTTTTGAGAAAATTATTAGTTCTCGATTTTCCGTTCTTATAGGGGCAAAATGAAGAAAAGTAGTATTTCCGACCGTGAAAAACCCGCTTTAAGTCTAGAGATTACCGTCAATCGAGCTAAACGAGAGTTTGGATCTGAAAAATTGTCCGTTTCACCCCTTAAAATTAATTTACATTTATAGGAGCCGAATGCTCGATCAATTTAGAACCAAATTCAGAACTTATTTTGCATGAATGCCTGAGTACACGGGTTGAAAATAGTTGGCATACAGTGCGAATGAAGAACGCCCGTTCCGACAGAGATTTTCCGCTAATTACTTCTTTTTTTTTCGAGTGAATGACAAAATGTGTTAGCTTCAATGGCTTAGTCACCTTTAAACAGTGGGCAAAAATACCATTTCACGTTGAACAAAGAAGGAGGTGAAGAAGAAGAAGAAATAAAGAGTAACACATTGCGTGCTGTCAACAAAAGAAAAACAGCGTAAATGGAAGGGCAAACAATGCTTTCTCACATTCCCCCACCTTCACACCACGCGGGGTCAGTGCGGAACCCTCGTAAATATCACCTTTTCCGGTTTTTTCTTTCAGCTCCGGCCAACCAAGGTGATAGGGATGTGAGCGTGTGAGGGGAGAAGGAACTTGAAATGAAAAATTTCCCATTTTTAGTCCACTTAAGCCCTCTTTCTTGTACAAACAATATTATCCCTAACATATATGTTTCAAGGATCGCGAACCTACAGCCCATTTTGAGAAATTTAAGGCAATATTTTTTCATTTTTCAAGGTACCTCATGAGGAGTCAACGCCTCCAGAGAAAAAGCCCTTTCCTGTATCAAATGAACGAGTTCATTTTCGTCATCGGGTTCGTCCTGGAGCGCTTTATCATCGTCATGCATTTCTCATATCTGCTTCTAATGGACAGCAAGATCGTCACATTTTTCATGAAAATCAGTTGCATCACGTTGAACATAATCAGTTGTATATTCTATCAGGGCGTGTACAGAATGTTCAGGCGGCGCTACGGCAACCGTGTGGCCTTTGAGGATAGTTTAAGCGTGATACGCTCGTTTCACCTTCATTTTCACAGATGAATAAAACTAATAAACAATTTTTGATTATTTTTTTTTGGAGTTCATAATTTGATATTCAGTTCACTTCGCAACGTTGATGGACGTGCAAGAATTCAGCATTCAGCTCATGTATTGATAAACATTACCACTGCTACTTTCAGTAGTACGTTCCCCTGACCTTTCATTCATCTTTTATTGTTTAAGTTGCGCCATTTAATGAAGTGGAGCACTGAGATGGCGAGAGGTAGAGATAATTGCTCATAAAACAAGCCAAATGGTACACGCTTCATCTTTACAAATAATTCATTGCTGAAGCGGGTGGATTTCTCAGCTAAGTGACAGTTTTAATTTGCTGGCAACTATAAATTATCGCATGCATTTTTGAGAACCGAGTAAGAGCTAGGGAAAAGAGAATGAAGCCCTAGGTTGTTGAGTTGAGGCGGCTCGGCTGCCGCATCAAGTTTTTTTTGTTTTTGTTTTGTTTTTTGTTTCAAATTAAATTAAATTTAAAAAGTGGGGCATAACGTGGCTAACTTGGTTTCGGTGGTCATCAACCCCTGGGCAAGGTTGCCAGATAAAGCTTTGGAAAAAAATCGTGGGAAAATTGTTGGTGGGGGGGGGGGGTGTGATGGGTTTGGTCAAGCTTACAATTATAGAGCGCTTATCGGCCATAAAAAAAAAAAGGTCTCAAAACTTTCAATTTATCAGAAATTAAGACCCGAAACTTGCAATCGCGTGGATATTGAGTCAGGAAACATCCAAATTCGTTGGGAATCGTTAGGCTTTTGGAACCAATTAGTTTGGTTTCCACCACCACAAAATAGGCACACAAACTGGCAATTTAGCTTGAATTAAGAGCCTTTACTGGCAATTTCACTGAAATTAAGACCCGAAAATGTTCATTTCACGGATATTGAGCGTCGAATGATGCAATTAAGTTCAGTTCATCGAGATTTGCGCGTTCTCGGGGCTGGCTGGAGCACGGCCGGCCGCTTGAAAAACAGGTCCTGTAACTTGCAATTTCGCAGAAATTAATAATCAAATATTTTAATTATAAGAGCTAACAGGAAGTTTCAGGTCTTACAAAACGCACAGTTTCGGTAAAACTAAGCTCAGAAACTTTCGCCACGGTCATGCCACGGTTCGCCCATTGAACTGCTACTTTCCACGATATTCGTTGAATCCATCGTCAAGAAATAGGCTCCAAAACTTAAGAATTTTGCTTGTATCAACCCCCGGAACCTGCAATTTCGCTTTAACACTCGAACCTCTCAATAGTTATCTCTGAGTGTTGCAATTACAAGGCCATTCGTCAGGATATAGGTGCACCTAATAATAAACCCCATAAAATACCTACTAATAAAAACCCAACAATGTCACCGATAATTAGTCCCAAAACTGGCAGTTCCTTATACTTTCAGCTTCGATTTGAGCAGAGTACTTCGATTTGATCCTATTACCGTCAATTTGTGCCGCGTACAACTGGAACTCGATCAACGTGGCTACAAGTAGACTTCCTGGGATTATATGAGATGTTCATGTCGAAAACCTCATATCCCATGCACTATGGCATCCAAGCATTTCAAAATGGCATGCGCGACAACGAAAAGTACGACATTACTCGACTGTTTTCCAATGAAAGGAACCACTAACGTGCAGTTCGTTTTTCTTGATTTTAGGGTCTGACACGCAATTAAAAAAAAGGGATGAAATTTACTATAAATTGACTTGATTTAATTGTAATTATTATAACCTTGGGGGTGATTCTGTAACTTGCTAAATTTACGTGTCGTTAAATGGAAGAAGGGCGAGGGGAGGTACCTCATTGCCATGGTTTTTACGGAAAATCGAATTGTTTCGCCTACACCCTGCTAGAGAGGGCATCGTCCATTTCGTACGTAGTCGTACATTTCAAATTGACGCAAAGAAAATCGTATACTATGGCAGTTTGAAGTATTGTCATATACGCCCACAATACCCGCACGCGATATACATTGATGATTAACGCGAACTCTACAGGGACACCGCCCCCTAAATTGGCCATCCACTATTAGGATGATAATTGCTTGCGCCCACCTCCCACCACCTTGGAACCACAGGCCACCACCGTTAAAATTGTTCAGAACTTATTCAACCCTTTAATAAAGTGTCGCGTGTTGAAACGACGATAAGACAAATTTAAATATTTATAACTTCGCTGAAGTCCACCGAATGGTAAACTTGCACATTTTTCAAGCACTATGGTGTTTTTTTGAAGAGGGCTCTTCAACAAGACAAAATTACTCACATTGAACACTGAAATCAATCAAGGTTTTTTTTTTAATGAAATGGATGGTGTTGGAAAGAGGAGGATGACGAGTTTTCTGGGGTTCAATTTTTCTTGTCATTTGTGAAAACCTGGATAGCATTAAAGGTTCGCTTTCATGCGATTAAGTTACGGCTGAACTGCCTAAAATCGATACAAACATCCACTATCTGACTGCAGGAAAAGCACGACATACTTTTGGCGATAACTGGGCCAATCCCACAGAAAAATGTCCCCTATTTCTGCTAGTGCCATCAGATTGCATGTACGTGCAACCGTTCCCGACCTATAAGCGCTGAATCCTATAAAACCAACGTCATGGCTAAAAATACTAAAATATCCATTATTTTGAAAATGGTCGGAAATCGGACCAATGTCTATGGGGCCTCTTTTGGTCCATTTTGGACGTAGAAAAACCCCCTTCATTTTTGCCGTCGACTTTACAGAACACCCTGTATTTTACCGAGCCCTTCTCAGGAAGGTTTCACTTCACATATACGCATAAAAAACTTCTATAATCCGAACGAATCTTACGTCTGAACAATCCCAATCCCCAATCTGTTCGGATTCGAGAGGTTCGATTGTCTGTCAGGTTATTGAATATAGTTTACCTTTTATTTTCTTATTTTCAATTTTTTGAACCTGTTTATCCTCTCCTTTTTAAAACATCAGACGCCAGTTCACCAGAACTCACAACAACTGGCGACGAGGATGAGATGACAGTGTCGTCGGATAAGGTGAGATGAAAACGCATGCGTTCAGTTTCCACCGAAAGAACAGTGTTGCGTCAACCTTGGGTGGTGGTACGATTCATGTACCGGTTCATGAGCGAGTGAGTATACAAACTCATATTACTCCCTCTCTACAAAAATACTGTTTCCCTCTATTCGAAGTCGCGTCAAAATTACAAACAAACAATATTTATTACGATAAGAGAACAGGCTCATCTTGTGCTCAACTTATTATGGCGCCGATGAGGGGATTCTCTCCCATCTCCGCGACCGCACCGCACCCACACTAACGTCCGATGTCCCCGCTACACAAACCTTGACATTCGAGACATTTAACGAAGAAAAGGTAACTTTTATTGCCTACCGTCAACGTCTCGAGAACTTCTTTGAAATTAAACTGCTGTCGAGAACTTCTCAACAAAAGAAACAGGCACGCCTCAAGGTATTAATCAGTTGTATCGGTAGTAAATATTACCAACTGTTACCAAGTCCCACGGCTGCATACCAAGACTTACGACGACTTGGTTAACCTTCTCGAAAAGTATTTATGCCCTACGTCAAATGCACTAATCGAACAACATAAATTCTTGTTTCAAGTGCAAGCTTGTTTCAAAAGCGTTGCCCCGTACGTCGCAACCCTACAGTTCACCCAGCTTTTGTGGCGTTTCAATCGCCGACATCTTGCGGGCCTAATAACTTTATCCAAAGCCTAATAGACCTGAACATAAAAGAAAAGTTACTACAAGAGGAGGAACTAACGATCGAAAATTCCGTCGATCTTTGCTTTCGATGCGTCAAAGCTTGGGAACCAAATGCTCTCACTAAACGGGTACCCTCACAGGAACAAACCTCTCTGGGTCTGGCCCGAGTCGAAGTCACCTATGGAGACACATCGTCGACGTTCCTGCGCTGATACGCCACAATAGTGGGACGCGTTTGGCTGCTCCACCTCGGCATAGCAACACGTCGAGAGTTGAACGTTATCAACATGATTGACATCGAGCAAACCAAAACTGAAGTAATCAAACGTTACTCCGACGTTTTCCGTGAGCAGGCCCTCTTGTTCAAACTACGGGAACCTGACCTCCACGTCAATCCGAATAAATGCGTACTGTTTGCCCCAAAAATAAAGAACCAAGGGCACGTCATTAGCAGAGAGGGCAACGAAAACCCACCTGAAAAAGTCGAAGCGATCGTCAAGGCCCCTCCCTCGACTCGGTAAGAGCATTTCTCAGATGTGTGTTCTCCAGATTCATTGCTAAAATGACCGACACTTTACACCCTATCCCCCACACGTCATTTCTGCTGGACTGCTCAGTGCCAGAAATTCTTTGAAGAAATCAAAGCATATAACTCGCCGGCAACACAGTCCTCACGAAGTATGACCCTCAAAAACCTTTAATTCATCGTCACGGACGCCAGCCCCTTGGGAATCAGCGCCATTCTGTCCCATGTTATTGACGGCGAAGATCGTCTGATAGCGTACGCTTCCGGATCGCTGACGCCTTCTGAGAAAAATTATTCTCAATTGGACAAAGACGCCACCACCATCTTCTGGGCTTCTCATACATTTTACGTTTATTCATACGGTAGAAAGTTTACCATGATAGCCTATAACCGGACTCTATCGTACATCTTCGACGCCAAAAAGGGGCTACCTTAGATCACTGCTTTGAGGCTATTGCGTTACACAATGTTTCTCAACGGATTTGATTTCCAAATTAAACATCGAAGGGCCAAACTCCACGCAAATGTGGATTACCTGTCCAGGACACCTCTTCCAGACTCCAGCCCCACAAGCGTCGATGACGAATTCGAAATTTACAATATCGCTTGTCTCAAAAATGCACTCTATCACTTTCGATGAGATCCAGGCCACTACTAACACGCACGAACATTTATTCCCCCTAAAAAAACGTCTCCTTTCAGGAGAATACGACAGCCCTGAATTAGCCATCACAGGGGAGTGATCTTTCGTGGTACTCGATTTGGTAAGCGTTTTTTTTTATTGACGACATTCCCTTCTATCCAATATCGCTAGGTTCATTCAATCAGTGTGGCAATGATGTTCAGAAGAAGAACTGGAGGTCTTTCTCAGTTATGGGGCCCTAGTTAGAGTTGTTGGGAAAAAAATCTCGAAAGCGGGATCCAAGGACACTACGTCAGGAATAATACTGTCTCGCTATAGCAACCACCTCACGTGAGTTTTTCCCGACAATTCTAACTATGGGCCATGAACTCTGCTCGTATCGACTGGCTATGTTTGACGAATTTTTGGATGAGAAACAATATTATCATGCATGCATAAACGCATAAACCTGTGCGTTAAAAACGAACCGGTTTCGCCTGTTCGCCATCATCAGCGTCTGGAAGTACAGACGCTATAGTTTCAGTCGTACTTTGTGACGCTGAAGATGGGAACAGCCGAAACCGGTTCGTTTTCAACGCACCACAACGAGGGAAGACAGACAATGTAGGCTCCTTCGGCTACAGCTTTATGCATGCATTACCTACTAACCCTCGTAGCTTAAGCGATCACACTAACAATATCAATACAATATAATTGTCGTTGAACAAGGCTTTTCGACCCATGCTAGATTGTTCACGATTGGACAATGAGACTTTGTATGTTATGGACGAAGAATATACGTTGCATATCGTTGTATTGTCCTTCTGGGACATCCAGCGTTGCTAACAGCGACATTTTGCTTTTCCTGTCAAGCCATGATAAATTGCCGTCAGAAATCCGTCAAAATGAATTCCACGCCGTTGAATAAATTGGTCAAATAAATAATGAATACATCCAACGACCCTGTGAATCTTATAATAATTTTATTATTTTGTTCATAGACGAGTGTTTTAGTTTAGATTTCTCATCGTGTATCGATAGTCGATGCCCAATTGGCACTTGAGGAGGCCAGACGTGAGGCATTTGGCATCGATAAAACCGGGTGGTTATCGACTGCGTCACATTACAACCACGGCATAGTTCAACTGCGACACAGTCATCTGCTCCACAACGTGATAACAGGGTGATAACGTGATCACGTTCAAGTGTGACACACTTGAGGTTACACAAGAAATTCATGATCCCACTCGAGCGCATGCGTGTGGCTTTGTTCGTTAAGTGCTCCATAATAGTGTTCCTCTTCCTCATGGTATGGAACTCAACGCAAAGCTAAGCAAATGTTAAGAACATTGAAATCAAACTAGGTTGTCAAAGTATTTTAAATAAAACCGATAGACGTAAGGACCGTGTTATCAGTGTTTTTCTGAGATTGGAGATACAATTGGTGAATTATTTGATTTTTCGTCAAATGGGGATCGTGCAAAGATAAGGAAAAGAGCGCTCTAGAGGAAGAACTGTAAGTTTAGGAACAATAACAAACGACGGTAGCCATCAATATTTCAATAGAGTTTGGTACGAGAACGATGTCTTGTAGCACACACGTTCGCTCTCCTGAGATGTCATAGATCATAATTTGTAGTCACTCGAAACAAGAGTACTGTGACACATGCCTATAATAAAAGCGAGAGGAATTAAAAATTGAAGTTTGTGGCGCACTTGAACGTGATAACGTTATCAGTCAGTTACCACGGCGAAGCACACTTGAGTGTGGTGTAGTTGAACTGTGGCGCACTTGTAACGGGGCGCAGTTAGACGCATGCCGAGAAAACCAAACCCTTTCTCAAGCTATTGTGCATTGGTTAGGCACTTTGTACTCAAGACCATGCTTTCGTCCTGGTCATTGCCTACCTTCATTCCTCCAGATGTTCCCTTATTTCCTCGATGTCGTAAGTTCAACCGATTTTCTCGTTTCCCAAGAGTGGAGCCCAGCGCAGTCCTAGATGCTGTTTATTGATCTTCAGAGTATTTGTGGCTGCTATTCGAGAGAAAATTCGGATGACACATAACAACGGGCTAAAGCAGCCGTCCCCCTCATCACGAATCACGGGGAGATCCATTTCAACGGTTCGTCTAATCTAAAATTCGTGCTGTGGCTTGGTGCCATCCTGTTACGGGACTCACATCCTATACCGAGTTGAAAGTTTAATTTAAAGTTCTGACAAGTTGACACCTTCATCATTAACATTATTCTCAACAGTGTTATTTATAACTTTCTTGTATACAAACAATGAGAACACAAGCATAAGCTTATAGAAAGAAATAAGAAGCGCCTAGGTTGAGCTCGGGCCAACAGAGCTAGTTCTACCCCCTTCCCACCACTCGCACCCCTTCGAAGGATCCTTTGCCTTTACCACGTACCCCTAACGCCGCAATATTCGAGTATGGCAAGAGGCCAGCCTCAATTTCACTTCCTTAGCAATGAGCGGTTAGCAGGATTTCAGGATCGTGAGATTGTTTGAAATATAACAATGTATTTCTACTTCTATTTCTCCGAATTCAAACTGAATTGTCTGAGGTTTTCCCCTTCCTCCTGCCCTACCTGAAATATTTAATAATATGATAGTGGGAGGGGGTGAAAACTTAAATACCGGGTCCTCTACATTTAATAAATAATTTAAAGGGAACCCTCTGGCAGGATAGGGTGCAAACCGTGACAATCTACGATGAATTATGACCTTTGAAACCTCTATTTGCAGTATATCAAAGATAGTGAGGACAGCAGTAGGCTCTTAGCTGTATTCCGCCAGTAAATTGGAAAAAAAAAAAAAAAAAATGAATAAGGGAAACACTTTCGTTGCCTCTTGGAGGGAAATCTAGGGAAAATGTTAACAGTCTTAGTCATTTGATAAAAATTATAATCCATGTGTTGACTAATTTATTTATTAGACCGTATTAGACTTCAATTGGTTTAAAAGTTTCGGATGTTAATTTTCGTCGGAGGTCCAGATATAGTGAATAAGCGTGTGGGACGATAGGTTCTGAGGAGTCTCTCCATCATTAAATAATAATTAGATCAGAAATTGCATACTCAGAACTTTCTTTCGGTTACATTAATGTAGGTAAGACATAATTGGTCCAAAAGAAAAATATTAAATAAATAAATGAATAGAAGCCAAAAACAATTCGGACACACCCCAGCGTCGAGAAGACAAATGTGCGACCGGAATATATGAGTTTTATTGTTCACTGGCAAACATAAATAAATTGTCGCACTCCCACACCCCTCCATACCAGTCAGACTCCGTTCCTCTTCACTTTGTTCACGTCGTTCCTGTCCTCCTCCTCGTCCAAAAACACTGCAAGCCACACCACCGCCCCTTGCTGCCATCATACTCAATTCTCTCGGTTTAAGCTCCGCATATTTTCCAAAAGCTTGACTGCAGGAGGAGTTTTTCCCACTTAGATATGAAAAGTGACAAACAGCTTGTGTATAATACCATTCGGGAGTGAGCGAGGGTGGTGGAGAACGGAAAATTCGAGTGGAAAGAGTTTTACTTCGAGAAAGGTGCGACGGGGGATGATGAAACTGGGTTGCAAGTAAAATAAAGTTTTGTTTCTTCTCCCCCTCAACCACCCTCTTGCCATCACGGACTTTCTCGTTCAAGTCTTACCAATGCATATGAATTATATTACAAATTGTGTTCGGGTCAACCTATGCTTGGTTGTTGAAAGGATCGGTTGGTGGGTGGGGGGAGGCGTTGGTTTCCAAGTTTGTCTCAAATCGTTCTCCTACTTTTCTCATTCTTCATTCTTGTGTCAACATAATTTCCGGCTGTCAAGTATCAAATCATGGATGGGTGGGGGCAAGCGAGGGGAATGTTTGAGATACAATCGTGAATAGGGCGCGCACACGAGTGAGAACTAGAAGCTTAAGTCGAATTTTTTGTTGGGAATCATACTGGCTACTAATCTTCCTTGAAAGGGTCATAGTGCAATCTCCAGGGGGCCTATTCTAACTTTCAACTGTCACTATCACTGTCTCTTTCCACCCGTCCTCCCCATCAACATGTGATTTAATTCTGGGCGGACAGGTGGAAAAGGATATTCCTTACGAACAATGAAATCTTACAGAACAGGCCCCCAGATGATCACTGAAAATTAAAAATTTTTATAATCACAAAACACAAAGAACCCCCTACACACCATTACACGCGTACACTTCAAACATGCCCATCGAGTGGCGAACCGTGTACACACCGTCTGAATTATACAAACTTCTGGGTGAAATAGAAGGGATCGCCATACCGGACGCTCCACCATCTGAAGAAGAACCGCCACCGTCATCGCAACTACCGACCACACGTCGAAAAGATCGCAGCAGGTCCAGGAGTCAAGAGAGTGGAAAATCAAAAAAGTCGAAGAAATCGAAGAAGTCTAAAAATAAATCGAAAGCATCGTCCGTCAAAACCAAGGGACCAAGGGACCAAGGGGTTCGACGGAAGTCAGCACACTCGAAAAGTTCAAGGAGTTCAAAGAATTCAAAATCGAGTAAGAGTTCAAAAAAAGGGAGAAAGAAAGGCCTTAAAGATACTGAAAAGTCGGCGGATGTTCCGCCTCCTCCACCATGGTGGCAGGGTGGTAAATTTCAAGTGCAAAGCTATATCCTTTTTACTTCGAATCTTCAAGGCGAATTGGGCCGAGAGATTGATCAGAATATTATACAAGGTAATACCTTGAAGTTTTTCGCTTAGGAACAGTTAAATATTCAATTTGAAATTCACCAGTCGAACAAAAAATCAGCGAGTTTCTTAGCTATCTACCCAACAGAAGGAAAATTCTCATGATAACAGTTCGGCTGGGAAAGTCAATGTAAATACTCTTATTCAAAGCCTCGGTCGGCATAAATTAAACACCCTCATCCCTCTCTCCTTAATCCCCATCCCCACCATAGGTTCGGTATTGGCTCTGAATTATACAACGACCCTTTATTTCGAGTCTTTGACATTCCCTATTTGATGCGGTGGAGGGGTCCGCAGCGTCTCTTCAAATCAGAGTGCCTCAAGCCGCGACTCCTTCATTTACTCTTCGAAGACGATTTCAAACACCCCGACCGGTTTCGCGCGGACACCGACTCGTTTTTGGGAAGTCTCGTGTATCCACCGCCGCCACCACCGCTGACGGACGACGTGGGACAAATCAATCGCGTCGAAACGGAGTACGAAGAGTAAGAAGTCGAAAAAATCGAAAAAGGGCAAGAAGGGGTCGGCAAAACGAGCGGGAAGTCGGCCAGGGGGCCTATTCTAACTTTCAACTGTCACTATCACTGTCTCTTTCCACCCGTCCTCCCCATCAACATGTGATTTAATTCTGGGCGGACAGGTGGAAAAGGATATTCCTTACGAACAATGAAATCTTACAGAACAGGCCCCCAGATGATCACTGAAAATTAAAAATTTTTATAATCACAAAACACAAAGAACCCCCTACACACCATTACACGCGTACACTTCAAACATGCCCATCGAGTGGCGAACCGTGTACACACCGGCTGAATTATACAAACTTCTGGGTGAAATAGAAGGGATCGCCATACCGGACGCTCCACCACCTGAAGAAGAACCGCCACCGTCATCGCAACTACCGACCACACGTCGAAAAGATCGCAGCAGGTCCAGGAGTCAAGAGAGTGGAAAATCAAAAAAGTCGAAGAAATCGAAGAAGTCTAAAAATAAATCGAAAGCATCGTCCGTCAAAACCAAGGGACCAAGGGACCAAGGGGTTCGACGGAAGTCAGCACACTCGAAAAGTTCAAGGAGTTCAAAGAATTCAAAATCGAGTAAGAGTTCAAAAAAAGGGAGAAAGAAAGGTCTTAAAGATACTGAAAAGTCGGCGGATGTTCCTCCTCCTCCACCATGGTGGCAGGGTGGTAAATTTCAAGTGCAAAGCTATATCCTTTTTACTTCGAATCTTCAAGGCGAATTGGGCCGAGAGATTGATCAGAATATTATACAAGGTGATACCTTGAAGTTTTCGCTTAGGAACAGTTAAATATTCAATTTGAAATTCACTAGTCGAACGAAAAATCAGCGAGTTTCTTAGCTATCTACCCAACAGAAGGAAAATTCTCATGATAACAGTTCGGCTGGGAAAGTCAATGTAAATACTCTTATTCAAAGCCTCGGTCGGCATAAATTAAACACCCTCATCCCTCTCTCCTTAATCCCCATCCCCACCATAGGTTCGGTATTGGCTCTGAATTATACAACGACCCTTTATTTCGAGTCTTTGACATTCCCTATTTGATGCGGTGGAGGGGTCCGCAGCGTCTCTTCAAATCAGAGTGCCTCAAGCCGCGACTCCTTCATTTACTCTTCGAAGACGATTTCAAACACCCCGACCGGTTTCGCGCGGACACCGACTCGTTTTTGGGAAGTCTCGTGTATCCACCGCCGCCACCACCGCTGACGGACGACGTGGACAAATCAATCGCGTCGAAACGGAGTACGAAGAGTAAGAAGTCGAAAAAATCGAAAAAGGGCAAGAAGGGGTCGGCAAAAGGCGGGAAGTCGGTTAAGAGCGGTAAAGCTGGTAAAAAAGCAAAAACGTCTAAAAAGTAGTCAATGCCTTACACTCATATTTTAAATTTTAATACACAATTTACATAAAAAAAAACCCCAGTTATTTCATTCAAAAGTCCTGCTATATTGAAGCGACGGTGAGACTCAAGATTTCTCTCTTTCCCTCCCGATGTTAAACGTTTTCCCCCTCGAGATGGCACCGTTTTTCATATCATAAAACAAAAGTTGTTGAGCTAGCGGAATTTCCCCAACGTTTTCTTGCATTCCCTCCACCCTTAACCCATTCCCGCGAAAGGAAGTTAATATGTATCCATCGAAAGCGGCGTGAATTGAATCCTATACGATTTTCAATATTGCCGACCATATCTTTTAGTATTCAAATTTGAATAATAACCTAGGAGAAAATATTAAACAAGATAATCCTGCGTCAGTTTGGCTTGTGAGAGCAATGCAGGGGCGAGTTCAGCATCCTTAAATCCTAATTGTTAAAGTATCGTGGAGAACTCAGGAGGAAAACTCAGGAATTAGTCAAAAGTTTTCGGCTGTCGTCGTCCACCCCCATAAACCCCACCATAAATGTTCGTCCACACCATAAATGTTATTCGGCGAAAATGGACAAAATTTTAAAAAATGGACAAAATCGCGTGTCTTTAGGTTCTTTGACACAAGTCCAAAAACTGAAAAGGACTTTGGATCGTGGCGCGATTTTGTTTCGGAAGATATGCCCGCGGGGCGGTGCCGGCGTGCCCCGTTGAACAAGATGACAGATTTCAAGCGTTTCCCCTCCCTATTGAAATGCATTGAGCGTTTCCCAGTGGCAGTGGGAGCGGTATCGAATTGTGGGGTGGAGTAAATGTTATTCCGGCTACTTTACCTGCGTAAAGTTTTTACTGTTCAAACAGTTTTTAAAGGGTAATAACAGCTAATAAGGTATTTTGATTATCCACGAGATACGCATCATGAGGGCAACCCTTTAAACGCCCTCTTCTCATCGAAACCCTGTTACCATTTCAGTACTACAGCCAGCCATGTTATAGAGGTCAAAGGTACGAGTTTTTGAGTATAAAAATGAAATGCACTAAAATAGAGAAGTCTTCCGCAAGCTTGTGCAATTATAATGTAACACAAGGTACAATCTTAATTGTTAGCTGTACTGAAGGACTCGTTTCGGGACGATTATTCATTCAAATTCCGTGTTAAAATGGCCGTACTTTATGTTTTGTTGGGGGGGGGGGGCATGGGCGAGTAGCATGTACTTGAAGTGAAGAAAACTTCAAAGTTCTTTGAAACAAACACTTACTTCGGGCGTATATAACTTTCTAGATGTGTAAAGTTGTGAGAGAGAAGAGTGATGAATGTTGCGTTAGCAAGGTTTTATTTGACACTCAGCCTGGATATGGTCGAAATATCCCGTATTCTCTGCAGTGCGGGTGTTTACTTTTCGTTGGAATCACCACTGTATCTTCATGTGTATAGTCGAGCAGTTGTGGTGATTTTTTTTTTTTTTTTTTAGGTATTTCTGCTTCAACTGGTGGTTGAGGGGGGTTCTTCGGGGATTAACCTATTCAATTTGGAAAAGGAACAAGCTGCTTTTCGGGCTAACACAGCGGGAAAGGATTGATATCCAATTGTAATGGATTTTTCAACAAAACTATAAAGCAATATTCCTCTTGTTATGTTCCTTATAAGAAAAATCGAGAACTATTTCTTCCGGTAATCCGCTTAGACATTTTTTTGTCGTTCGAAACTCCCTCCTATCACTTATCCCATACAAATTAAAAAGAAAAAAAAACGGCGAATTTCTCGTAGCTGATCCCCCAACCTTATAATTGGGTTGCTTTATCACGTTGTTGGAAACTGCACGCTTTACGTTCAGATCTATCCCTGGACGCATAAAGTCTGCTTGGCATTAGCGTTTCCACGAATGCATCAATCAGCTGTCTGCCCCACACGAACTGTGCATTAAAGCTAAAGTTACTCCGCAATGTTCCCCTCGATCACTTTGCTGAAAAATAAAACCGATAAATGTTTTCCCAGTAATGGGTTTTCGTTTCTACTCATCAAAGCTGCAATTTAATCGCATCAAAGAGCAAGTATATCAACATCCTTTTCCTTTATACTGCCACTATAACAGTTTCCCCTGTGTGAGACAAACAACGCCATTCTACTAAATTAAAAATTAAAGAAAAGGGATGGTGTCCTGCAAACTGGAATCCTCGTATCCTGCAAGGCTGGAAACGGGCCGGACGAAAGCCATATTTACATCATTTATTCGCAACGATATAAAATATAAACCTGGATTGCTCACAGCGGACTGGAGGGGGCAGGTCGTCCCCTGATAAACAATCACCCTGTTCCTCTCCTTGTGTAGTTATGGCAAATCAACTCTCTTCCGGTATTTACTTTGAAACTCCACCCCTCTCATTCACTTTGGGAGCTTATTTGATGGCTATTCTTTATCAGCAGTGATGAGCAATCCAGTTCTTTTATATATCGTTGGTCATACGCAGGGCTTTATCACTGTGGAGAAGAATACTGCAGCTTGAGCAGAGCAGATGGCCCAGGGTTTGCTTAGAGTCCCTTATCACACGGTACAAAAAGGACAGGCGTTGCAAAAATGGTAACTGAGCAAACAACTCCACGAGCTTCTCGAGGGATGTAGGGCCTCAGAGACCTCTCTGGAGCTCCTGGTCAGCATCAGACCTCACAATTAGAATGCAGGAGGTAGTGGACAGTATAAAAGAATCAATGGTGCAAGCAAACATGGATTCGGCGGGGATTCAATTTTAGAGTTCCCTCAAATGTTTCACAAGTAAGCATTGACGTCATTTCCCCTCGCATCATCCATTCCCTCCTGAGGAACTTTGAGCCTATTTTTAAAATCTTAAAATTCACCAATCGGGTTGCAACTTCCATTGTTATCCTTCACTTCACGCCGGATCAAATCACGGGTATGCTTTTCTCCCCAACCTGAGATTCATGCTGCGAATCAGCCATTTTTTGTCTTTTCAGCATTGAATGAGCATTTTTTTTTTTTTCTTCTTCAGTTGAGCAGCGTTTATCTTAATTTTAGCCACACTAATTAGTGAATTTTTCTCAATTGTAGCAGTAATTTAATTAGAGATGTCCTCAATTTTTGCCGTGGATGAGCGTTTGTCCAAATTTTAGCTGATAATTGACCATTCTTCTAAATTTCAGTCGTGAATTATCGTTTTTCAAAAACTGACCTGCGGATTAGCGTCTTTTCTCATTTGTATCCGCAAATGGGCGATATTCATCAATTTCAGTTGAGAACTTGGCAATTTTTTTCCAATTTTAGCCGCAATTTTTTTTCTCGCTTTTATAGACTTGAATTTCCGCTTTTTTCCTTTTTTAGCCGTTTTGCGCTTTCAAAAAAAAAGCATGTATCAATTTTAACAAAGAACAGCGAATTAGCGTATTTTTCTTGTTTTAGCTATTAAAATGGCAAATATAATATATTTGTATTATGTGTATATTATACACCGCAAATCAGTGATTTTGGTTTAATTTTGGTCTGGAAGTTTCATCAAAATACATTTTTCACAGTTTTAGCCCTGAATATTAGAACTGTTTCCAAACTTTTCCTGCGTACTTGTCCCAAGAACAGCATATTAGTGTGCCTTCTCATATTTTTCCGCCTAAGGACCTGAAAAAGTGGGAAGCAGCGTATTTTCTCTATTTTAGCCGCTTAGAGCTTTCATGAAAATGAAACCTTAAAGTCCTCATTTTCCCATATTTCAGTTTTTCTGGTGAGGGCCCGAGAAGGCCCGCGCCGTCGCGCCTACCTTGGTAAACTACCGATTCATGTGTTCATAAGTGAGAAAAAGCGCTAAATGACGGCTAAAATTAAGAACAATACATTACAGCTACTTCGAGGCTAAAATTTCCTTGAAGCTTGCGCGGATAAAGTGTTGAAAAAGCTCTAATTAGAGACTAGAAGTATGGAAACGACAATTTTCAGTTTCTGAAAGCCAGTTCGTGACTCCAAGTAAGAAAAAACGCTACTCCATAGCTATTAAGAGCGAAACAAATCTCTATTTTACTGATTTAAGAAAATTGCTAATTCATGGATGAAATTGTGAAAAATCACTAATTAGCGGCTGAAATTAAGAAAAACACGAATTCAGCGCAAAATTAAGATAAATTACTAATTCACGGGGTAAAATTGTTTGAAATCGCTAAAATGAAAAAAAACACTAACTCGCGGCTGAAATGAAGGAAAATTGCTAATTCACCGTTATAGTTGTGAAGAAGCGCGGAAGTAAGAAAAAACTACGATTCGCGGATTAAAATGGAGAAAACGTTAATACGCGGCTTGTGAAGGTGTGCCCAGAAAGTAGAAAAAATTGCTAAGGAGCGGCAAAATATCAGAAAAAAGCTTTAGGTAATGCGTGGCGAAAACTGGGGGAACTCTAATTCGTTGCTGAAAAGTCGAAAAATCCTAATGAAGATCGGTGGGGGGGGGGGGCTTTTGTTCGATGGGCAAATTCTAATTTGCGGCTAAAATAAAAAATGGCTAATTGAGGGGTTAATGTGAGAAAATTGGCTAATTCACTGAAAATTGAGAAAGTGGCAAGCCGCGATTTTCGGAGACAACTTATCGTGGCCAATTAGGAAAAAGCGCTAATTTACGTCACAAATGGAAGAAAATCGCAAATTCGGGGCTCAAATGGAGACAAATAGTTAATTCATCGATGAAATTGAGAAGAAGCGCTGAAGTGTACAAAAATGCAAATTCGCGGTTTCAATGGAAAAAATGGCAAATCGCGGCGTATTCTGAACGGTGACTTCATGATACTGGTACTTCATGATGCTGGTGAAATATTTGAATGAAGGATCGATGGAAATTTAGCTGTGGTAACTTTTTTCCCTAGGTGAACATAGCAGTAAAAAGATGAATGAATTCTGAGATAGTCTCGTTAAAAAAATATAATATAATGGGAAGCATCGTCTTTCACCGCCTTGTAGTCGAAAGCGTTGATCTAGATCCCGTGTTTTTGTCGGCCGGCTCTATTTATTTTGCTGTACTGCGTCCCATTTGATCATCACCAATTTAAAGCTCACGGGGATTCCCCCTCACAACCCGTCCTCAAAATTATTCCAATTACCAACACTAACAAAGTGGTTTCATTTTCAAACAACGTGTTTTAGCCTAGACAGGGCCATTAGTTATTTGGCGTAAAACAGGAGACTGGATTGATGAGTTGAAATAAGCTATTATGCCGCTCACATGTCCGTTGTGTGAAACCCAGGGTCTTATTTTCCTCAAATAACGAGAGAAGTATACAAGGTTTGGAATGATGCGTTACCTAACTGATCGTACGAGGAGACCTACCGTCCGAGCATAAACGCACAAATGGAATGCAGCAGCCAAGGGAGTTGCGCTAATACAAGTATATGTACTATATATTTATTGCGCATTTATTATATTGGAATAAATTATACAAAAAAATCACAGTGCGCTACTCCCCACTAAAAGTCATAGTAGTCTCTTTTTGTATGTGTGTCTCGGCGGGTGTTTTGATAGTTACCTCTGTTTTTTTTTAATGTATTTTCACAGTTTGTTATCGTATTGACGTCATTGTTTACGGTCAAAGGACAGGGGTATCACCTACCGGGGTTTCGGATAGCTTATTAACAGTTGATAATGGTCGCTGAGCGACCGAAACCGGTACTGTAAAAAATAAATGACTTCGCGGAGAGACAACCCCTTCGTTTCTTATTGAATTTGTCGTTCAACTCCGCTACACCTCCCACATATTGTTTCTCTTTTGAGATAAAATAATCATGAAAAGTCATAGACTTTTGCTGCGGGGAGGAGGTGTACATGAAAGATAAACATAGGTACCGATCGCGAAAATAATAGCAATTGGAGAATCGCAATCTTTGGGCATTCGTCGTGCTAGTTAGAGAAAAAAGTCAGTCCAACTATGGATAGACATAAAAAAGCAACTTACTGCGTGAGCTCGCTTGCAAAGACATTGTTTTCCTGTTATCTTAAGATTAGGATGTCGCCATACGAGGAGGCTGGGCCCTTTAAGCTTTAGGTCCATTTTCACTAACAAAATTGATCTCGTCTTCTTGCCAAAAGCGACCCATATGAATTTTGATACAAGTGTTTACATTGTAATCGTGATTAGTTGTTGATCTTGGTTGAAGAAGTTGGTGAAATCGGGCCTTAGTTAATTAGTTCTGTTCTGTTAGCTCTGAGGTCCTTGTTCGTTGGGACGGGCTCCTAATAGATCACGAGTTTCCCCTGCCCTGAACCATGTACGTCTCTTGTTTGTCACAGAACGATAATTTTCCAAAAATATCACGAAAATTCGCGAATTTGTCACCACCGGCACTCAATCCTCAGCGCAGCGGTTACGAAAAAGTCGTGAGTTGTGGCAACATCTGAGTTTAGGGGCACTTTTCCACATCCACTCTCGGCAAAACACAATTATTACTACCCTCTGATAGAACTAGCGGCATCAAATGACAATTATGGAAAAGAAAGTCAACACTTAATTCAAGAAATAAACTCAAAAAAGCTCACAGATTGAATAATTCATCCTTCTTGTCAACTGCCGGTGTCGTTAACAACACACCCAAGGTGTTGCCTTGATACCAACACAAAATCCTAACTGATGATGTATAACGACATTTCAAGTTAGATAAGTAGCCGTAGTTGCCTACGTTGTCAGTCATACCTTGTTGAGGTGTGTCAACAAACACATAAACCTCGACCCATAACTCAAGCCATGACCTTAATACACTCACAAAACAAGGGTAGGAAACTTAACATACTCGAAAATTTAGAAATATACAAACAAAGGACATTCGGGGGGAACATAATCAACGAACAACTCAACACAACGTCAGATACTATCTTCACACCACTAAAGGATTTATACCCGACAAAAAGAAAGGCACATACCATCATCTCACCTGAAGCAAAAAGACACAAAAAGAACACGCACACCACACACAGCATATCGCCACAAAACTCAACACAGCCACCAATCAAGAAACAGAAAATAACGGACTTTTTTGTCAAAACAACACCTGCAAAGTGAAGGGAACAGGGAAAACCCAGGGGGGGAGGGTATATAAGGGGACACACACACGACGGTAACTCAGTTTTCAGTAGACGTTCCAGCACTGAAGATGCCGAACAGGCGAAACCGGTTTGTCTTGGACACACCTCAACAAGGTATGACTGACAACGTAGGCAACTACGGCTACTTATCTAATTTGTATTATTGTACGCCTTGTATATATAATGATGTTACTAATCCTAACATTTCAAGTAGTGTAGATAATTTACAGAACATCTCAGCATGACGTCATTGCTAACGAGTGTTGCTACCAAGTATTGTTTTCAACTGTCGTTAACTTTACAGAACAGGCCCCCTGGGTCTACTAGCTCGCCTGAAGGTGTTGCTACCAGACACATACTACCATTTGACGCAGTCGTACCTTTCTCACCGAACCAACCCCGTCACCCTTTCTCACCGTCAGGTGCAACTCCTACGCGTCTCGGAGTCGCTGCATCACTGCTGGAGTACCTCAAGGAAGCGTTATTGGTCCGCTCCTATACCTACGCTTTGCATCAAACATGCCAACCAGAAATGATGTCAAGACAATGCAGTTTGCAGACGACGCAGCTTTTCTCTGCTCCAACAGCGATATGAAGTCCACCACGGCTAAACTTTACGAACTCTGCGACAAATTAGGAAGATGGGCTCAAGATTAGAGAATCTCACTCAATCCGAATAAGTCACAGGCAGTAACATTCACTTACCGATGCAATTTCCTCACTCCGAACTTACACCTATTAAGCTCTCTTATACCCCAATCAGAGAAAGTGCGATACCAAGGAGCCAACCTGGACAAAAGATTAACGTACAATGCTCACAACACTGAAACATTGAAAACTTGCAGACACAGGTTTCACACCTAAAAACCAATCCTAGGAAATCACTCCCCACTAGCACTGGAAACTAAAAGGCTGATCTACATAATGCTTCTTCGCCCCATCTGGATGTATGGAAGTGAAATCTGGGGTGGAGCTTCACAATCACAAATTCAAAGAATCCAGGTAGGCATACCAAAATCGAGTTAGGCGTTATAATTCTTCGGCTCCACGGTACGTGCGGAATACAAATATCCACAAAGACCTAGATATACTTTCCGTCGAAGACGTGCTCACCACGAACTACAAGCGTCTAATCAACAGAATGGTAGATCATAGCAACGGGCTAATTTCATGAATTCCACGGTTGCTACCACAACCACGGTCAGAAAGAAGACTCAAAAGAAGACAAGAAGTCACAGCGGAATGCTAGACATTTAGCTCCCAATGAATTGTCCCACTCTTTCCGCCATGTACCTAATTTGTCAAATTTTGTTCACCGTTATTAAAATAATTTAATTACTTACAAATATCGAGGCCAAGCAACTGAGCTTGTAATTCATTTTGTATACCAACTATCCCATCAGCAAAACTGTAGTGTACCTAGTACAATAAAGTTATCGACATAATAAATAAATAAATACAAGAATTAGTTACATTTTGGTCAGGTCGCCGATGATTCTCATATCATAACCCACAGTTTTGAGTTTTCGTCGCGCTTCACATAGATCTTTCCATGTTTAGCCCAGACGAATGAAACACCAACTTCCTTTGCCCTCAATCTTCTTCAACTTCCTCCCTCATTTTGGCTTTGCGCATCAGTTCTAACTTGAAGGTTGTTAGAAAATCGTCCAAATAGAACCGAAGTTTCTCCCAAACAGGCGCTAACGCGTTCGTTGTCAATTCCTTTTTTTTTCCTACTCCCGGTGGCGATGATCAAGTTTTTAATGCCCTCTGACCAGACATCAACAATTATTTTTCGAGGAAACTCGAAAACGCCACGTCAACTCGGAAAGTTTTCTTGACAGGGATTTTTTCTTCTAGTAATGAGCCAACCTTTTCGACAATTACTTCGCAGCTCTCGTTTCCTGACTCCGGAATACCACGAATTTAGAAGAAAGTCTTTCACAGTAGTCTCCATTGCGAACTAAAGATGATACCGTCTCTTTGAGGTGTTTGTTCTCAGTTTCTAGTTCTTTAACATTCTTTTCGAAGCCGTCAAACTGGGCACTCATTAATTCGACTGATTCCCGAAGTTCCGTAAACCTTACTCCAAAGCTTTTCATCTTATTTATTTTCGATTCAAGGGCCGTCATTTTGCGCACAAGTCCTTAGCATCTGTGAGTCATTAAGACTTTCATCGACCTGTAATTGCTTCTCCAAGCTTTCGACTGATGAAACACGAATTGAAGGGCTTCTCTCGACTCATTTTCCTTGTGCAATGCAGTTTTGACACTTCCACTTGCCTCTCTGTTCTTTTGACATTTTCCGGTAATTCGCTTCACTTTTACCCACACACCCATAATGGATTACTTTTTTTTTTTTTTTTTTTTTTTTTTTTTTTCTTTCTTACAGTGGACGCAGCCCAACTGCTCCTTCACGATCATGGGGTCCTCACACCTTTGACACGGCACTAACATTATATAGTTCTCACTTAAAAACCGGTCAAGTATTGTAATATAATTAATGTAAAAAAAATATATGCATAGTTACTGGAAAGGCAAAGTATCGTAAGCGCCAATTTTCGTCAATTTGAGTATTTGGGTTTTTTAGATTCCATGGCACGTACATGTACATAAAACAACAACAAATTAAGGCCAAAATTGGGTTAAAACTATTTTTTTTTTAGCTTTGAAATTTGGACGGGAAAACGTAAGCGCCATCAAAAACATCGTATCCACCCTCTCAGCCAAACGTAAACGACATGAGACTCCCGCTTGGGATCGTATGCGCCAAAATTACTGTAGCTTACGATTAATTTCGTGGCGTTTACAATTTCCCTCAAAAATGGCGTTTTATCGTTTTTTCGATATGAAATAGCTTTCTCTTGGTGCTATGACGTCAGTGCTTCGTAAGAAGATAGTGAGGGCCTTGAGTTGCGATCAAAAAAACGCCAGGTTCATGCGTACCTCAGCCCAAACGCAGACTTTTTATGGTCGTCCTGGCCGGAGGTGCCATGTTTTTCATCCTTATTTCCCAGTTAGGTGTATTATTTTGGTCTTATTTTCTGTGTTAGCCGTGGCTTCCATGACCTCAAGAGGCAAAAAAAAAAAAAAAAAAAGCCGCATTGACCAACTTGATCCCAAAAACTCTCCTCGGCGAGGAACTGACCAAGACTCGGCCAATACCGATACCGAAGTGGTACCAAAATTTCCACCGGCGCGCAATTGGCAGCGTGCTGGACTGGTAATCAGAGGTTGCGGGTTCAAATCCCGCCGGGGAGCCATTTTTTCTCGAAACTCCAATTGTGTTGGGCTATGCCCTTCCATCGTCGTCCGGATAACATCAGTTTAATTAATTTATTATTTAAAAATACCGGCGACAGAAATATTCATTATATCCATCTCATTTCCACCTTTCCTCAAATAAGGTGTTCAGTGGCTTCTAAGCGATCAATCAGATGTCAGTTATCATCAATCATTTCGTCGGAGTTCCGCATAATAATCCAACTCGATTGTTGGGCCGCGATTATGAATATGGCCCTGAGTGAAGTGATGCTGTGTTTTCCTGCTTTGGGCGCACGTCGTATTAGGAATTTGAATTAATAACAAATAAATTCTCCCCTGTCGTACTAGATTAGAGAGTCTTCATTTTTTAATTGTCAAAACTTAATTAAATGTCTCTTCTTCCACTCTCACTTTTTCTGGACGTCGAATTCATAGTGACTTCTGACAAATTTATTTTCCCTTTAAATCTTTAAAACCAACCTTGGATCGACATTACTGCATTTTTCTAACGCCTTATCTTGCGTTAGAAAAACGCTCGAGTGCACCGAGCCTTATAGTGCAGTCAAAAAACTTTTTTTGAAAGCCTCCAAGCGGGTAAAACTCGTCCAGCCCGGAGACTTGGTTCAAAAATTTCATGTTAAAGTAGAATAATAGATCCGACGAGTGCAGAGCAACAATATATAAAAGAACTGGATTGCTCATCACGGCTGATAAAGACCATCTGATAATAGCCATCAAATAAGCTCCCATAGAGGATGAAAGGGGTGGAGTTTCAAAATAAGTGCCATATTGCCATAACTACACAGGGAGAGGGACAGGGTGATTGTTTACCAGGGGACGACCTGCCCCCTCCACGCCCCTCCAGTCATTTGTGAGCAATCCAGGTTTGTATATCGTTGGTGCCGAGTTATTACAGAGAAGGGGGAAATTTGTAAAAATGCCTAAATTTGAGATGTTTGATAGAAATAGAATGGTGGTTCCTGGCGTATTTGTGAATGCTGGTGATTGATTTGGTCGAATGAAAGCAAAATCAAGTCGATAGAGGGCTAATAATTTCCGCGTCATGTGAATTATAACCTGACAAGTTTCTAATGGACCCTGAGGGCCCAAATTTCCAGATGGTTCTAGGAACATGTGTTTAGAAATTTAACTGAATTTACCACTTCTTTCTGTCCATAAGAAACTTGTCGATCTATAGTACTAAAAATACTTGTTTTCACCCATAAAGTTGCGACAGTTTTAAATTTGATGAAAATTTCAATGGTAGACCGACGTTACTGTTATTTCTTACGTATTTTTCAACGTGGAATCTCACAAGCCTCACTGTAGTCTTCTTGAGTTATGACCAAAAGTGCACAATAAAACCAGGTTTTTGGGACTGGAATAGCAAGTACTATCTTCTGGCACTTGAAAAACATGTAAATTCTTGGATGAGATCAATGAAACTCATTCTGTCCACGTATTTATACAACAAAAATGCAACCAACACCAGGTCGCTATCATTGATATTTTTCGATGCACGCGAAAATTGGTGACTTTACTGTTGTCATTCTTAAAATAGGGCGTGTAATGCGTTCAATTATGTTTTGTTTTTATGACTTGCCGTAGTCCAAAAACAACCAAACGACTATTTGTTTAAATTTTTTGATGAATTTGACCCTCCAAGGGAAAACGTAAGCGACAGTGAGCTGATTCAGTAAACGTAGCCCCCTAAATCGTATCCACCAAATACAGAAATTGTTTTCCCATGTTCGATCGTAAGCGACAAAACATGTTTAAAAAGTATCTTGCTCACGGTAGAAAGTTTTGAAATTATGAAAATAATTAAAATGAATCACTAGGGTCACGTACACAAATTTTCAAGAGAATCAGACGACATTAAGTTGTCCTAAACGAAAAATGCATCTCCTGTAAAGTTGGCCAAGTGGCGCTTACGATACTTTGCCTTTCCAGTAACGATATAAACCTCTACAGACCCCTACTTTATAAATGCCATAAAAATACAGAACGAAGAGAGAGGAAAGAGGAAAAAAAAAAAAAAAAAAAAAAAATGCTACGTCCGCATTAGTACACGTTAAAACGAGAAGACAAGATAAAGGTCCGCACACTTCGCTGACTTGAAAACAACTGAAATATGCAAAGGTATGTGAAAAATCAAGTCATAAAGCGATGCGTATTCGGATTTCCTAACCAGTGGGAAACCTTTTTAAACGAAGACATTTATTTTCAAAATACGTTCCCAAAAGCATTTGGAGGGGAGAAGATGGAATTTTTTACATGCTAAGTCCCCTACTGAGGTTTTATCAATGAAACCGCAAGGCAGGAGGGCAAGGACGGTGATGGTAGGTGGTGGCTGTGGTAAATACATTCTGAATATCTTTCCCTTCCTTACTAACCCTTTTTGTATCGGAAAAAATATTCAATAAAACTTTTTATCGTTCGAGCTTCCTTTAGCCTTTCTCTATTTCTATTAGTAACTTCTTGCTGGCACATGCGGGGCCTTCCAGGTAAGTCTCTTTTTGTTCTTTTGCACTCCCACCCCCCTCACAGTTTTCTCATTTCAGTTGTCAAGTTACGACTACAACTTTTAAAAGTTCTGGGTAAGAGGACTGTGGCTTTCTTCAAACTGTCGACATGCAATGCTGGACTGAAACAAAATGCGGCTTTCCCGTTCGAGCAAGCATAACAAGCCGCGTTTTGTGAATGTTTATTAAACTAACCCTCCCCCCCCTCCGAAACTTGATTAGTCATAGAGTTAATAATGTTTAAATTTTAGTAACTGCTTAATTTTTTCAATGGAATACTCTCGCATATGTGTATACTGTCCTTCGGGCTTTCTGTTTCTATTGGAGTCTCATTGTCGGTGGTTATACAGTTGGTGATGAGAATTAGCCGAGTGCGTCATTTGATAGCTTGTGAACTGCCAGACAGTCAGTAGCAATTTTATGACGTTTGGTTCCCCTACTTGAGCGAAGGGGGGGGGGGGTATTTTCCTTGATTGAGAAGAACATCGAGTCCTATGTAAAATATGCCGGACCGTTCTCGCCAACAAATTTCCGGAGTTTGAACGCTGAAACACTGATTTCTTTGATTTTTCTTAGTTCAATAACAACCCAATTTCTCTGATTTTGCTTGCAAAGTAATCGATTTTGTGGGGTTGCCTTATTCATAACTCATTTTCACTTATGTTCACACTTGCTAAATACACAATTGCAAAAAGCTGAAGCCCCAGTTTTGCTGGAGGTTTCTTTCTCAAAAACCAATTCCAATAAGGATTTCGCACGTGCACTTAAATGTAGTTTTTGAAATTCTGGCTCGCTAAATTGACAATTTCTGCGGGGTTTGTTCGCTAAAGAACCAATTTTACAGTTGTGGGTCTTCAAAATCTTGATTTCTTGGGTTTTGGCTAACTGAAATTCAAATTTCTCAGGGTGCTTTGACTTTGATGTAACTTTCTATTTTCTTGTTTGCCTAAAAAGTGATGTTAGAAGCTGCTGATGGCACCGTACAACACGAGTACGACAATACACCATCTTTTGTCACCAAAAATCAGTACATTTTGGCGGATACAAGAAAGCGCTATCCTCTACTACTCATTAAAATTCACTTTTCACCCTCATATTCTTTTGTCTCTACTTAGAACTGGCGAATATCTTAGGAAAAGTCAATTTATAAGGCATAATTATGCTAACTGTTTACAGTCCTCATAATCGAATCTGCCATGATCTTATCGTTTTACTTTTAGGCCTTTTGTTTGAATTTCTGATGAAATGACCCATTCTAATTGATGTTTTCGAGCTGTAAAGTAGACTTTACAGCTATGTAATTTGCCTGATGAAAACGTTTCAGGACGAAATTGACAAAGTCGTCGCCACGGGCTGCTCACAATTCACAAAATGCTCTTGCAAAAATTGAAAAAAAAGAAAATAAAATCGAACGAAACTTTGTTAAAATTAAGAATTGTATACGATTTCGGGGCACTGGCAATGTTCCCGTCTGGAGGCATCATATCACAGGTAGGTATAATTGAGCAATTGCGTTTATTCGCGTTTCCGCTGCTAAAACTGAGTATAAACGCTCATTCGCAGCGAAAAAGTGCTGATTATCCGTTTCTTGAAGCAACTTCATGGCTAAAGTTGACAAAATACCGTTGTAAGAGATTTCCGTCTCGCGAGGCCACCGATTTGTGTGTGTCAGCCGCTAGCTACTGGCTAGGGAGGATGCCATCGAACAGAGCTGGAATGTTGATGGGCAGAAGGTATTCGTGAATCTTATGACAGCAGTATCTGCAGAGTATTTTTGGAGTTTATTACATCATGGAAAAGTGTGAGAGCGTGCGAAACTGGGAAATGCAGATTTTGCAGTGCGAGGACCAGTTTGGGACGATTTTCCGCATCGCCATGTAGAGAGTGTTCCACGGGTTGTAAGCAAGTCCATCCGAGACAGTTAATGTTAACCACATTGCTCTTTTTGCAGCACGCGTTGCTGATTTGAATTCGCGGCGTGCCGTGTCAGTTGGGGCTATTGAGTGTGACAGTTCGCAATGCCCTCATATGTAAGCCTCCTCAAGGACTGAAGATAATTACATTTGTTGGTGGATCGACCACAATGTTGATAAATTATGTCGTTTGATTGGGACGGTGGTCAGTTCGGAGTGGTTGAGCTTTTTAAAAAGTCAAGCTACCGTTCATTATATAAACTTCCTCAGGACCTTGACATAAGCAACAATTTACAAACAAAACAATTATATACGGTAATAATAATGAAAATGCCTACTTTAAGGGGTAAAATTAGATCATAAAACACCTACCAGATGAGCCGCTAAACCGCCAAAACGGAAATGGTGGGGGATGGAGATGGATTGATGAAAGCTTCCTCTTATGTCTCGCCTGCGGCGATCACCCTTCATGGGCTGTCAGTCTTCGTATCAAGTACTCGGTTAGAATGGAAATTGTGTGGCACAGGAATTTATCCTTACCAAATGACAAGACTCGACGCGGGAGAAAGTCAGTCGACTTTTGCCTGCGTCCAAGCTCTTTCCTGGACTTCTGGGTTGTTGATGTGTCCACGGTGAAATTGGTATATCCCCTAAAAGTAGGTCCAGAGACCTCTCCAAGGGCTCGTATGGTAGACAATATATTTTCATTTTCGGATTTCCTGTGTCGTGAAACCCAATGATATACGCTGTTCGGCGCCAAATTATAATTTTCCCACGTTTTTCAATAATCGATATTTTTAAGGATTTTGGAGCGAGGGCGTTTCAGAGCTGTTTGATTCGAGTCGACGCAGTTTTTTTTTTTTTTTGAGTCTTAGGGAAATGATGAATATGAATTTTGAATTGCTGTCACCAAAGGAGACATCAGCGCCCCTTAAACAGGGCAAAACGGAGCGTTAAGTGGTGTAGGTTGGCCTGGACAGAATTTCTCGATAGCCTAATATAGTGAGAGCCAATGAGGTCTGCCTGCCTCAAGGTTCTTCTCTGGACTTTATGAGTCTCCCGAGACCCCCTACAAAACAGCCCACAGCTGTTCTGAGGTATGTTCTGATCGAAAATCCACCTCAATTTTGGGATTGTCCGCACCATGAGAGCCCAAGATATTCAGTTTCATACAATATACAATTTTAGCTGGTTTTGCCGGAATAGCTCATCCATAAAAACTATTGTTGTATTATAATTAAACGCTACGTAAAAAATATACCTATACATTAGGGGTATTCATGCTCTGGAGTTTAACATATGTTATCGAAGTAAACCCTGTTATTTCGTATTTTTTGTGTTCAGCTTCTCCGTTTCTATGGCCTTACCCATCTGTTCGGGATTTAGAAAATAACAAATAATACAAGGTTTAACATTTTTCATGAATACCCCTATTGTTTATTTAGGATCTAATGTAAATTTTCGACCAGGGGCCCACTGCGATAGGTGTAGATCCGCCACAGCGGTCCCTCCCTCCATCACTATTTTTGAAGGTTCAAGACCTGAAAGGTTTCAGCTTGAGGCTGAAAAGGGAGATTGAGGGTACTTGAGCTTGGTTTCCTACACGAATTTTCCCTTTCCAAACTAACTTAACGAATCTTTCCAATTTCTAAGAAAAAAAAATCGATGGGGAAAAATACGAAGGGGCAAGTATCAAAACGTTAATTAGCGGTGGACCTCCGATAAAGTTGGTAACTGACGCGTAAAATGTTTTGGTTCTCCACTTATAAAGTTTAAACAAAGTTAGCCCGCACTGTTTGCTTCGATTTCTTGTCAATTATAAATTTCTAAAAGCTGGGGATGAGTGAAACAGAAAGGATGACGGCAGAGGTTTTGTCTACCCCCCTAATTAAGAGAGACAGAGAGTTAAGAAGTTCAGAAAAGGACCTAAGTCACTTTATGTTATACTTGAATTAATAGCACAGAGGGGGGTATTTAATCGACATTATGGGGGAGTTATTTCTTAAAATAAAACGAGCTTTGTGTTGTTAGCATACAAATTATTTCAGTTTACCAGGAAAACCTCTCACCAGTTTTAATTCTGAAGTTATCCTCCGCGCTTCATTGACAGATGCTTCATGTATCTAGCGACCCTTCCACCCCTCTCACAGCCTTGTTGGGCTGACATGTGTTGCAAGATCATCTCTATTTCACGCTTAACTCACGAACGACCCCGAAAGTTTCACGGTAGGTATATCTATACTATACCTTTACGCACGCTTACATTCTCGTCTCCAACTCCGATTCTATTAAGCTTCTCTTGTTAAACATTGGTTCACCTTGACCTTTTTTTTTTCAACACTCAATATTATTAGTTTATTTATTCCTCCCTTTTATTACATTACCGGGTTTTACCCCGCTCATAACTTTGTGAACAAAGTTATAAAGGCCTGAACAAACAAAAGGACTAATACTGTTGAGGAGGGGTGGGGGAAGGATTGTCTCTCCTCACTTAGTTTCATCAAATACAACTTTCTGTATGTATCAAATGCTCGTTTTACTAAGTTACATATTTTCCTTGAAGACACCGCAAAGGACCCCTCCAAGCTCGGACTCAAGGATTATTATGTTTTTTAAAAAACCCTTTTTTATCATTTCCTGGCTTTCAGTCGTCTGTGAACTTACGATTTTAGGGATATTGCAGCGACAAAAGTTGCTTTTCTCCATTCCAATCTGAATACTTCAGATGACGAATCTTTCTTAAGATCGATACAGACTATTCGGACGTGACGTGGGAACACGCTGTCCCACGTGTGATAGCGCTTTTGGCTCTACGTGAAAATATCTCGCAAGTTTGGCACACATAAAAAAAATAAAATAATTTGACAAAATTGGCTCGTTCAAAAACCATTCTGTGGGTCTGGCTCAGACCATATGCGTTCTTATCATCTCTGCAGCAATCAACAGAGGATCGAAACATACTTTTTCCGACAGTTTTTCCAAATTACTTAAAAGACTTGATGACTTGAAACTTATTGAAATATATCTCAAATACCTGTAAGTAGACGGACAATTTAACATGTGTAGCATACGACCACTAACTATACAGGGTGTTCATGAATTAGCTGGACAGAAGAAAACCAGTTATGGGGCACATCATTTGCCATCGAAATTACTATTTGCAGTTTTTGGCAATTCCGCCTTGTTTCCGAAATATCACACATTTTATTATTTTTTCACGAATTCCCTTTTTTTCCACTTAAATGACTTCCATACCCTCATAAAATGGTATTATCCCAAAACTAATCAGCTCATTGGAAAGAGCACAGAATTTCCTATAAAATGTGTCCCCTTTCGGGTGAAAATTATTTTCGTACCAACCGTGAGAGCAGCCGATTTACTAAAGAAACTGGTGACTCACATTTCCATACATTTTTCCGACGCGATTTTCACCTCTTCGCCATAGGGAAGAAAAAATTTGAAATCAGTGGAAAAACTTCCTTATTTTGTAAGTTCTCTGACGGTGCCTTCAGCACAAGAAGGCGAAAGCTCAGGAAACGAAGAAGTAGAAGAAGAAAAAAGCCAAAACCCTAAAAATATAACATTTATCAAGTTATTTTCGAAAACAAACTTTTTTCCAACACATTTTATGGGAAAATTTTGTGGCTATCGTCTCTGATCTTAATTCCATCGAAAATAAAGTTCTGTAGAATTGAATTTCATTTAGAACTTTACGTGTGCCACCAAAAGGGGAGACATAACTCTCCAGGAGAAAAATGTGGAAAAATAAATTACTGTAGAAAGACGACCAGTGGAGGTCTGAGATGGGGTCTAGTATGGACTCAAAAACAAATGACTCGGCGTAATTGCCTACTAAAAAATACCGCTTTTGAGTGTACGTATAGTTGATAGGTAGTCTAATTCATTCATTATTTTTTGGCAGAGACTCCTCTTTTTTTTAGTAAAACTGAAATATCTCTCCTTCCAGCTGTTATAATGGTAATTTTGACGACAAATACTGAAAGAGGACACCTTTTTTCATTGTGGAACGGTCGCATCCAACGGCACAAACCATCATACGCCTTCTCAACGGAGGTTTCAAGTGGAGTTAAATAGCGTTCTTTATATTTTCGCTAAACTATCCATCGAAAATTTGGCAGAATAAGTTCATAACGGAAGGCGCCCATTTTTGCTAAACGTTCTTCAGATGGATGCGTTTAGAATCCCTCCTACTATTTTTTTAGTACTCCCGGATTTCGATGAAATCGTTTTGACATTGAAAAAGTTAGGCACGCCTGTTCAATCTTGCTTGTTGTTCACGCGGCTTTCGCTATACCATACGATCGAGGAAAAACGTGCATGGGACCTTGAAGGGGCTTTTTTGTGGCCTTCAAATTGAGCCTAATAGAATGATTAGTCAGCACCGAGGGTTTTGGAGATATTCAGTAAACGAACAAAATGACCCTCAAATCCAAACTCCAGCTCAAGCACTGGCAACACCCGACGTGAAATATTTGGGAAATTTTTACACAATGGAGGGAGGCGGGTCCGAAAGAGATTGCACCAAATATTTATCAGTTTTTCCAGTTTCCAGACTTCGGCCAATTTTACGTCAGCTTTTAGTTTCCTTCTCCTACTTCTACCAAAAGACGAAGGGAAGGAATGTAGTGGTATGATAGTTTCTTGTGTAAAAATTTGTGCTCTTCAATTTTAGTCTGGAACATTTTTGCGTTAAAACAATTGGTTCAAGAATTATTTCGTGAGAACGATCGAAATGAAACTTCTACCAACAGCTGCTCCTTAACCCGACGCAGAATCGTAGGGAATTTTGTGTGCTGTGTTAGGGGAAGGATATTAAACAGTGTGCACCAAACGTTTTCCTGTTGTTTTGGGTGTTTGGGCAAAATCCTAATTTAACTGTTCTATACCTACGTTTATCTTGTTAACGGTTTGAAATGGCCAAAAAGCCTTAGGATAATAAAAAGTAGAGAATTTTGTGAGCTTTAATTTTGTATACGCATAAATGTTTTGAAAGACCAACCCCCACTAAGACATAGGTAAAAAACCATAAATAAGGACCTTTGACCCTTCCCCCTCCCCTTTTGCGCCAACCATAGGTTCAAGGACTTTTAGTATGTTACACAACTAGGCATCCCAAACAACGTGGCACTGTCGGTTTTTGTACGTTTTGACTTTCCACCTAGAATCATTCATTGACTGGGCTACATGAAATAGTCAAGAAAGTGCAAAATATTCAAGGGCTAAGTATCCGTGAAATTACCAGTTTCAGGGCTAAATAGCCTCGGAAGTTGAAAGGGGTGGCCAAAAATGGATGAATAGCTACGGAATTGCAAGTTTTCAGGACAAATGTTTGTAATATATTCAAGTTTTTGCCTCATTAGTTGCAAAAATGCACGTCTGCGAACATAAAAACGCAAAATCACAATTTTAAAGGAGAAAACAGCGAAATTATAAACTAATAATTTTTTTCTTTTGAACGTGATTAAACGTACCATTGAATGAGGAAATTACACTGCTCATAAACAACCAAATTGCTATACCTACGCACGGAGTTGAAAATATGCAAAATTGTAAGTTTCGGGCTTCTCTTGGTGAACGAGGAATCCGGTCGGCTAGACCACAGTGTCTGAGCGATGTTGCCAAATTGCAATGTTTTAGAGCTAAGTTGCATGAAATTGGTGGCCAAAGTTTGACTAATCACGGAATTGGAAGTCCCGTGGCTGATTATCCGCACAATTGTAAGTTTCAGCTCTTAATTCCTGTGAAAATGCTAGTTTCGGCTCTTTATTTTGGTTAAATATTAAGTTAAGGAAGAGCCGTCACGATGGTTGGTGGCGGTGAATAAGGCTCACGAGTCCCACTCGCTTCGCCAGTCGAACAACTTTTACCTGTCACACGCCTCGCATCTCGTCGCATATAGCTGTGTACACGCCACCTCTGAGCTGTCATCGCTCACAAGAAGCACAGAACAAGCTGTGAGAAAACCGCTAATTAGCACATAAGCTAAATTTTAGCCACGAGCTTACGCTTTTCCTAAACTTTTAAAATCGCGGGACTGGCTCAAAGAACTGCTCAATAGAGCAATTTCTCGATTTCAGACCCGACTTTATATCTAAAACCAGTAATTTTCCCCAGTTTCAGCCACAAATCAATGCCTTTTATCAATTTTAGCAACAAATTGCGATTTTTCGATTTTTTTCGATTAGCCTCGAATTAGCCCTTTTTCTCAATTTTAGTCTCAAATAATGGTTTTCTCAATTTTGTCCTTGAAATAACTTATTTTCCCAATTTCAGGCCAGGACTCGCTGCAAGTGAGAGACTGCCTTTCACGAAGCTAACCCGCGAAGATCGATTTTCCCCGACATGCTCGCGAATAAGCGCCTTTTCTAAATGTTTAGCAGTGAATTTGCGATTCCTACGAGCATTTAACCGTGGACTTGCCTCGTAAGAACCAGTTGTTTTGTCAGTTTCTGATGAAATACGGTCATTTCCAGGCAGTCCTTTTTGAGGGATCAAGTTCCTTTGGGACATAATTTTACGTTTTTCTTAGCCAAAGTGTCATTCTCTGGGGCCAAATTGACGGTTTTTACTTATTGGAAGGGTACACCGACCTTGTACAGGGAAAATGTAAATTTTCAAATTGCCTGTATGGACAAAATTTTGCTGTTTTTAAGCCAAATAAATATTCATGCTGATTCGAGGATGTTACTCGACAGATATAGCTGGCTGAATCTGGTCCACAGTTAGCTGGGTGAAATAGACGATATGGACTCTTTTTGAGTATTGTTTCTTGGGGGAAAATTAACCTTTTTGTGTCAGATAGTTACTTTTTTCCGTGATTTCACTAGCAGAGCGTCTGATGAATCAGCAACATCAAACTACTGTGGACAACTTCCGTTATTTAATTAAATCTTGAAGCAGTACCGCCAATTTATAGGAAAACGTTTACAGTGTGACGTTACATCAGCACAACCCAGCGCAAGGCATTCTCTTTTCGTTGTTACATTCCCGCGAGGCTATCAATCAAGGCGATCACACCCGTCTGCGGGTGGGCGTTGAGTAATTGTTCTCTTCGCGCGTAAAGGAGGCGCTCCTCAAAAAAACACACACACACACACCCACACAAAATCAAATGGAATGAAATCTAAATAGACTGTTTTGTCGTTTATTTCAGCGTTGACACACCAATAAAAAAAAAACTGTTTTGATTCTTCTGTTTTGTTGTTTTCTAACAATGATTTGAGAGGGCATGAGGGAATACAAAAAAATAAGCATTACGCCAGTCCGCACGTACACCGCCCTCGAAGAGAGCAAATTCTACCGGCGGAGCAACCCTCCTCCACCACCATACTCCTTCACCTATCATTCATGCACAACCCTCCGCGCTTACACCAAGCCCTTGTATCAGAAAGCCACGGCTCCCGCTTCTCCGAGCACGCAGTCTTCGCCACAGTCAGTCTGCTTTCCAGTGACGCGTTATAAGGGTTGCCGAATAAAGCGTTACGGTTACGGTGGGGCGGTGCTCGGTGTTTCACTTTCGCGTACGTTTGCGACTTTTTTTCCCCCCAAAAAAATTAATTTCCGAATTTAAGAAAAGAAAAAAATCGGAAAACAAATAAGGATTTGCCAAAGGTTGAAAAAATGTGAAATTGTTACAAGATCCTATTTGTTATAAAGTGAACTTTATGAAGAACTGAAATCACCGCCGGAGTTCCAGGACACTACAGTGAAAAGGTACGTACCATTACCTACCTGAGTGAAACAATGTTTTTTGTCGTGTATCGCGCCAAAATAATTGAACAAATTCAATCAAAGTAATCACGTGAACACCATAATTTTCTGAATTTTCATTACAAATTAATTATTTAGCTGTGCATTATTTCGCATGATTAAAAGCGTATAATTATAGTCCGTCCACTCAGTGATGGACTCTCGAATGCGTTGCTTCATTTTGATAGTTCGATTTGTTCAATCCCACCAAAAATATTTAAAGAACTCAACAAAAAACTTTGCTCTACACATACCCTAGAATAATCCCATTTCCTCTCCCTGAAGCCTCCTCCAGCGTTTAGAAATGGGCCACCTTCTCGCCCATGGGCGAGAATGTTATCCCAGTGCGAGAATGTATTTTATTCTCACACCAGACAAGAAAATGTGAAAAAAAAAAAATAAAATCTGAAGCCTTCCGACCAATAGAATTCAGCTGGGATAAAATAGGCCCCGCCCACTTCGCCTCACTTAAAAGAATTTTGAGGCCTCTCCAATTTACTATTTCTTCCTCCATAGGACTTGTTCTTGTTTGTGTTAGGCTAAGGTTATCGAAAGATGTCGTTCGAAATATCACAATCCTATTCATTAAAATTAGACCATAGGCAGACCTTGGTTTTAGGTTTGTTCTTTTTCTATTTGACCATTGGAACGTGTAGAGAAAATGCCGTGTACGATACACGAATGGAAACTGCTCATTCAGAAGCTCGTACGATTACGCCGCCACTTGACTTCTTCTCGTGTCATGAGCAATTTTCCGTTCACGCATCGTAATATACTGTTACTACGGGCACTATGGTTACTTATAGACGCTACACAGTGATCATATTTTGTTCCGAAATTATTCCCGGAGCTTTATTTTTAGTAGAAGGGGCAAAGGGGAGCTCATTACGCTAAATTCAAGGGCGGGCGAAAGTCCATCCCTAAGAGGACAGGCTATAATTATTTTTTAAACTGTACTTAACATTTATGCGCATTTAAGGCACCCGATTTTATTCTTCTCCATTTTTATAAAGACCCTCAGAACATAAAAACAACATAAACGATAAAGCCCCTCTCGAAGAACGTTAACAGCCCCTCGAGAAGGATTTGGAAAACATTCCCCAGAGGCCAAATAGGTATTTTTTTGTGTGTGTTGGTGGGGTGAGTTAAGACTAAAAGGAAAAGGGGGAAGAAGTGCACAACGAACGTCTGGTCATATGCGGGTCTTATTCTTATCGCCAGGAGACGAGGCTATGGGATTTTGTTTTTAGACATATCGACTTTGGAGGGGCGAAGCTTTATTTCAACGTCTTCAGCGTTTTTTTACTGTTTCATCCAGCCCTTTTTGAGGGATTAAGTTTCTTTTGGGACCGAATTTCTCGTCCGTTTTACCCAAAAGTGTCTTTTTTCACTGTTTGTATGACCGATCGGACGTAAGATCGGAAAAGACTTGGGACGACACCTATCATTCCCAAACCCCATAATTCTTCTGACATCGAATTTTTATAAAAACGAAGCTTGAAAATACTTAATTATAGGGCAATTAAACAAGCGCGTACAGTTTAAAAAGAAGATACTACAAAAAGTGGAAATTTGCGTAATGAAAACACGATGCAAAATTGGCGGATCTCTCAAAAAATTACTAGCGTTAACACTTACTTATTTTCATGGAAAATAGTAAAGAGAGGGGGTAGAGGGAAACACAAAAAAAATCTCTTCAAGATTGTCAATTCCTCGAGCACGCTATAATGGTAAACAACTGAGTTAATACTAACGACTGAGGGTGGGTTTATCAATCACTGGATATCTCATGGTGTAGCTATCTATCTCTCGAATAACTTTTCATTACTGTTTACAAAAAGGCTCATAGCAACCATACTTATCCAAGCTTTGTCTGTAGAATAAGTTCATTGATAAACGCACCCTGAGAGACGTGACACTATATTTTGATCAGGCTAACCATATATGTATAGGGAGAGAAGCTTGGTTTGTTGGAGTTCGAGATGATGGCTCCGTAAGATAAAACAGGGGACACAATTCAACAATTAATTGAAGTTATGGTGCTGATGTCATCCTAGCTTATTCTTTGTATAATAATTGTTTGTCAAACCCGTTAAGCGTCATTGTAGCCCCTGAGGGGATTGGATTACAGTGGTATGCTATGGCGGTAGCGGTGGGGGTGGGGTGTAATAACTGAGTTTACTAAGACCACAATATAGCCCGCTCTATCAAAGGGCTTTTCGCAGGTGTCCTTCTACCGCTAACTAAATTGAGATTCTCAATTTCGAGGTGGAATCTTTCGAAAAATCCTCATTGTGGAACATAAAGTTCGTTAAAAAAAAAAAAAAAAAGTAAAGGGATCCAAAGCTTCAAGGTGAACTGAGGGGACGAAGTCGAAGGGATTTTTTTCTCTGTCGTTTCAAAGCTGAAAACCTCTTTCTCACCCTCCCCATCTTGTCGTAATAGTCTCAAGCCAAAAAAAATATCGCAGCCACCCTACTTGTTTACATTTAATTACTTCTTTTTATCCCATAGATGTTCATTAATCCATTTAATGAATATTCACTGTAAAACAGAGAGAGAAGCGAATAAGATGGTACACTGAAATAGTTGGAGGGGGGGGGGGTATAACACATTTTACTTAGCGTCGTGTCTTTTTTTAAGTTTGTTTAACCTTTTTTTCCTCTGGTGTTTCCTAAAAAGGTTGTCAGAATCGCGTCGAGGCACTCCTTTTCTCCAAGCTAACAACTCGGCTAACTTTTAAAAAGGGTTGATGAGATGTCGCGACCTGGGCCTGTTTGCCTCGCTTGAATAAAAGAGAACTCATTTGCGTTGCAATACACACTTTCCTCTTTTTTTTTTTTAATTTAAATATAACAATTTTTTTGTTAGCTTTTTCGTTGAAAACCCAAACTTTCCTGCAATGTTCCTACTGCTTAAATAATAATTTAATTCTATTCTACTTTTTTTGTTCTTCTTTTGGCTCCTCATTCTAATTTTATGTATTCAAATTTTCGTAATTCACTTACACTAGGAGTTTGAAGGGAATTTAAAAAAGACAAATGAGAGGAGGAAACTGTCGAAAAGGTTCTTATCCGATCATTTCATATAATCGCCTTTCTCCGCGCCTAACCGGCTGGATGAATCATGATTATTATTCATGATGAACAAGACCTTTTTTTAACGTTCATTTAAGCGATAAAAGGTTGTTTTTTTTGTTTTTACGAACATTCAACCACTATTTGACGTCAACAACTTTGCGGCAAATATACCACATCTCAAATAAGTGATATCAATCCTGAAGGAAGGGGGTTGAAGGGTGGTGGGGTTTGGGGGTTCAAACGATGCCTATACTCCCTTGAGTCGAAAGAAAGAACGTGCAATTTCTATAAGTTCAAAGGGTTTTAATTTTTTTGCTCGTGGTGGGCCATTACCAAGTTACTTTGTAAGCTTAAGCGCCCTCACCCCCCATACAACGCAAAACTACAAATCACACTCCTTGGTTTTGCTGAATTGCGTGGTGAGTCTTACAGCTATGGCCCACCCACCACTGACCCACAGCGCATTTTGATGCGAGCACTATTATCTTTAAATTCCACCGCTTCCAGGGCCGCAAAGAGGGATTTCCCATGAAAGGGACAAGATCTCTCCCGCCCTTCCATCGCTCAAGCATAATTAGACAGCTAAGCGTGATTCTTAGTACCTACACGGTGATAAATCGGCTGGTCCTTGGTTGCGTTGATGGCTGGAATTTGCTGGTTTCGACATTGATTCAACGGATTTGAAACCTTTGGAAACCAATTTTACCAGTTTTGCGCTCAAGAACCAAATATTCCCTAATAGCACAAAATTCACATCAACATCATAGTTACGTGGCAAATTCACAACTGAGTCACAGTTGTACTGCAACGTTAAAAATGTTAGTCACTCGTCTCAAAGTGACGTCACTGTGACTTTTCTGCAACGTAATTGTGCTATTAGGGTTTCGCCTTTGGCTCCTTAAAAAACAGAAACAACACAGTTGAAATTGGGAACTTCATGGATTTAACTTTCACACATTCAAACTGGACATTTTCAGGGTTGGTACTGCCACTGACTCATTCTAAAGAGCAATTTTAGATTTTTTGTATATAGGTTTCGCTCACTCGAAACCCCAATTTGGCGGGTCCGGCTCTTTCACAAAGTAAATTTCAGTTGGTTGGATCATTTGGGGATCCATTCTCTGCTGTATATCAAAGAGTGAGGGTAAAAGGACGCCCCACGAAAGTGCTACAAATGTGTGGCTGCCACCGGGGTTGTGTGCCACCCCTCACACCCTGACGGCTTGGGTAAACAGTTTCTTCACATCTCGCTGGTCCCTAACACAGAAGCTTCTGAATTGCAACACTATAGGGCCAAAGTCATTGCAAAATTGCTGGATTTGGACATGAAAGTCTACAAAACTGCCAGTGCAGGATAGCGCACCTTTCTGATCGTCTTATCTTTCTTGAAAAAGCAAGTTTTCTCTATGTATCCCTCTATTATAATATTTAAACCCTCTCCCTCGCCCTCCTTTAAAAATACTTTTTGTACCTAGACGTTGGATAACTAGCCAAGAAATTAGATAATTATGAGTTGAATGTCGGCGATATTGTAAGTTTCAGGCCCGAATTAATATTCTAGAAATTACGAGTTGGTGGTCTAGATCGACCCAAAATTAACAAAAATTGACTCAAACGTCCACTACAACATGACCGCCCACACACCCCAAAATTGAGAGTTTCAGGGCTTTTCATTAGTCAAAATGTTAACATTTTGGATACGAATATCCACCAAATCGAAAATATACCCAGTCTGTCTTCGTTCTTGTGAAATTGCAACTTGCTTGTCTTTATTTTCGCGAACCTGCGAAGTTTCCGTTTTTTTTTTTTTTTTTTTAGTAACCTTGGAACGCGGTCCACCTGGCCGGAGGGGATGGCCGCAAAACAGCAACATTTTAGTGCTAAATATTGTGAAATTAGAAGTTTCTTGGCTGAATACTTCTTAAATTTGTAGTTTTCAGTTCTTTCGTTTTTGAAATTTTCCAATTTCGAGTCCAAACATTCACGAAATGGTGGTTTCAGATCTTTATTTTCGTGAAATTGCAAGTTTCTGGAGTACGTGTTCGCGACATAACTGTTTTCTGGACCTTTTTGTCAGTTAGTGGGCGCGTATTCTGCGGGCAAGCCACTCTGGACACTGCCCACGATCAGACATTTGGGAATTCACGCGGTTTATAGTGGCCCTTGTACGGCTAAAATTTGGAAAACCCGCGAACGCACTGTTTATGGGGCAAGTTCACGGCCAAAATTGACAAAAAAAACGGTAATTCATGGCTAAAAGTGCGAACAAAATCGCTCATTCGTGGCCAAAATGGAGAAAAACGCTAACTCCGAGGTAGAAAAATACGAGAAAACATAAATTCGCGGTTTCTGTGGGCAACATTATATCGTGCCTTAAAATGAGAAAAAGCACCAAAAAAAAAAAAGAAAAAAAGATAAAATTCAATAAATCACTGCTAAAATTTGGAAATAATAATAATTTTAACGGCTAAAAGTGAGAAAGTACTTATATTCCCGGCACACGAAAACGCCGATTCGTGTTTTCTGGAGGACGCTTTATAGCTACAAAATATGAGAAAAGCGCTAAATCATGGGTAAAACAAAGAAACGCTAATTTTTTGCTAAAATTAAGAAAAATCTCACAATTTGCGGCAAAAATTTCACTAGAAAAAACGCTAATTCGTGACTAAAATTTGAGAAAGTGCGTTAATGCGCTGCTAGAATGAAGAAAAAACGCTAATTCATATCTAGAATTGAGATAAAGCGCTAATTTACGGCTGAAATGAAAATAAAGACGCAAATTTGCAGCTGAAAATAGATGAAGCGCTAATTCTGGGCTAAAATTAAGAAAACAGTCAGTTCGTGATGACTAAAATTTAAAAATAATAATTATTTGGTGTTTTTTGACGCAATTGCAAGAACAAAATGTGGAAAAATTCGTCAATTCAAGGTGTAGGGAGGCTCTTCCACGGTTAAATTTTTAGAAAAAACGCTAATTTACTATTCTTGGGGCAAGTCCGTAGCTTTAATTAAGTGAAATCAGTAATTCGCAGCTCAGCTTGACAAAAACGCTAATTCACGGCTAAGTCGAGAAAATGCTAATTCACTGGCTATAATTGATTCAACAGCTAATACGTGGTTGAAATTGAAATAATGCACTAAAATTTAATTGTCCTTTAAGAAGACAGGAGCATAACGTAGGATGAATCCAAAAATTCCTATTTTTTCTAGCCTTCCTTCTCCTACGAATTGTACGGAGGAGCCCAAAACTAAAAGCTACTTCCTCAACATCCATTCCGATACTAAACGAGAGCCACTCGGCTTTGTGGCGCTTCAATGGCGGCCACAGCTGGCCACGCGTTAGTAGAGAACCTTTAAAACACAGGTACTGCAACACGGATTTCATCGCCATATTTGGTCCCTCAGTCGTTAGGGTAAACAAAATATCATGAATGAAAAAATTGTCATCGTAACAGCAAACAAACACAGAATGCGGTCGAAATAAATAAAAATATCCTACTTGTCAATGAGATCAGGTGATAATTATAATCATATGAGGGACCAAGTATGGCGCCGATTTGCGTGTTGCAGTACTCGCGTTTTACATGTAGTGCATTAGCGTTAGTGGCCCGTGTGAACGTACCCTTAGGCACACTTTTTTTCCCGTCAGCCACTTTCGGAAATCTGTCAAATTGGCACCGCTACATTTGAGTCCACGGATCCCTGTCTATCTGTCCCTGAAGGCTCCCAACGATTAATGAGTAGCCGCGAAAAATCCATTATTTGGAGCTAAATATCAGGGGATTCGCAATCGCAAGCACCGGTGAATTTGGAAGTTTACAATTAATTGTTTTTTGTTCATACATCTTCGAGGGTTATTGCATGCAGTTACGAATTGATCAACAACATACTTGGTGGTTTGCTCTTTTCTGCCTTCAACTCTCGAAAATAAAAATACAGTATGAATAAACTGATGCCTTACAACAACAGTACTAATTTCAAGGCAGAATTTTTGACGAACTGGCCTGATGATCCCCCACAAAACTTTCCGGCTGCGATTTCCATCGATCAACTTAAAATATTTCGAATCGTTAAATCGGTACCACTCACGAGAACAAGAGAGAATGGTCGACACTGTGAATTTTAAAGTAACATCTTTCATTTTTCAAGCGGGCTATTTTATTCGATCACCACAAGAGCACTTTCCAGTATCGATAGGCGGCGAAAAGAGTTTGTGCATAGAAAAACAAATCTCATAAAATATTCAACTCCATTGAATGAAGAAGGTCGGGCTTTTTAAATTTTCAACACCACCCCCACCTACACAAATACGAAAAGCCGATTTTTTGCAAGGGAGAGGAAGAGTTGAATAGCGTCTCCCACCCCAGAAAGATTTATTTTTGCCTCTTTTTGGCAACTTCTTTAATTGTTGATACAAATCACTTGCTGAACTAGACAGAAAAGTAGAACGAGCGCATATAGTGGAGGGTTTCGTAGGTTTCCCGGAAGTAATACGTTAGGAGGGAACGTGTTTGGTTTCACCGCCCTGGATGAAAGAGAGCTCTCCCCCCACCGTCAGCCAAGCGGCGGCGGCCCGCTCTGTTCGGAAGAGAGGTGGCTATTTCGCAGCAAATTTTTGTTGGGGGGGGGGGAGAACTCCAATTTTTTTGGGACACGCTCGATTTATTTGCGGAATCTCAGGCCTTATACTCGCCTATATATACACTCAGGGCCTATATACTCGCTCATGTTCAAACAGGCGGGTTGCATTGGCGAATGATCAACAGTATGAGTGTATTGAATAGAACTTCGGGGTGTGTAGGAAGTCATAAATGCGTGGGAAAGGGATGGGAAACTACAAGAAGTAAAATCCGCTCCAATTCGGAAGGAACTGACATTTTTTTATGTTTTTAAGCTCTGCTGTAAACGTGCGTGGGTGAATCTCTCTCAGCCGTATACATGGAAACTTTAAAAATAAAGTACTAGTTGAAACGAGCCGGCGTGGGAGGTGTGTACAGAGGGTTGAGTCTTAAAAAAATAACTATACTCGTAAAAGTTAACAAGATAGAATGAACGTACATTTTTATGACTCAGATCCTTCACCTTTCAGATATCGCTCTATTAAAGAATATTGAAGTTTTTAATGAGAAAACGCAAAATATGTTTGTAAAACGTGTTTCACAATTAAACATTTGTGGTTATTACAGCTAAAATGTGCATGTAATCGTCTCGACCTGACATTCTGTAAGTTGTCGTAGCTCCCTTTAACCGTTACCGAAACGTGACTTTATTGTACGTAGGTACATTACTGTTGTGCGAGCCAATTTTAGAAAAAAAGAAAAAGCAGGCGAAACGTGATGCAATGACACTATCCAGTGATAGGTCAAGCAAAAACAAAAGGGTTAACTGGTGACAACTTCAGTTAAGCAAGTCTGAGGGACGCTTGCGCTTCAGTCTCCTAAGGAGCCTTTCGGGAGGAATGTTATAAAATAACGTGCTGAGAAGCTGATTGGGGTGGTCCTGAAGCCTGGCATGGTGGCGTACGTATATATGGCGGAGGGTGTCGTGAACAAGGGGGATCTTCAAGTCCTTGTGCAGGGTATTGTTTCTCACAAACCAAGGATCACCCGTCATCAGTAGGAGTATTCTATTTTGTACAGTTTGAATTCTTTTGATTTGCGAGTCGGAAGCGGATGACCACATGGCACAACTGTATTGCCAGATGGGCTGGATTAGGGAGAGATACAACAGTCTTTTGGTGTGTAGGGTAATACCCGGGCTAATACGAAGTTGTTTGAGCATGTGCATACGGGCCCTGGTTTTCTGAACCGCTGACGATATATGGGCTCGCCACATTAGCCTTGAGTCAAGCACTAATCCAAGATACCTAGTTTCGCTTGAGTATGGTACGGTAGCACTGTTGAAGTAATTTTGTTATCTTGTGAAGGTTTTAAAAAGAAAAAGAAGAAGGTTAAAAAAGGCGAGAGAGCGAGAACGTGTGAAGAAGTTTAGATAAAGTAAAAAGTAAAATGTGCGAGGTTGGGTTTTCTATGTTTCTCTAAAAAAGTAAAATTAAAACAGACTTTAAAAGACAGTGTGTTGCGTTGTTTCTTCAGATAAAAGAGGGCCTAGAACGCTCCCTGAGAAACACCAGCTCTTATGGCGTGAGATCTGGAAACCGCGTCTTGGCATTTCACGGAGAAAGTTCGGCCTTCGAGATATGACTTGACAACTCTGTAATAAGTGTCAGGTAGGCGGGCTTTTTTTAACTTGTACAGGATAGATCGTCATGCCAAACGCGATCAAAGGCTTTTGCTGTGTCAAGGAAGAGGCCTATGCAGGTTTTTTGCTCTTCATATGTGTCGAGGATTTCGTTGACAACCCTATGTAGCTGCTGTTGGCATGAATGAGAAGATCGGAATCCGAACAGAGAAGTAGGAAGCAAAGGTTCAAGAAGAGGTTTCAGCCTACAGACCAACAATCTTTCGAAAATTTTTGACAGTACTGTTAATAAACTTATAGGTCTATAGTTTGATGGATTGTTCCTTCGTTGCCCTTGTTTCGGGATCAGAATTACTTGTGCGTGCTTCCACTGTTGTGGAAAGTGTGTAAGACGGAGTACAGCGTTATATATTTGTGTACAAAACACTAGTCCTGTGGCGGTTCTGGGCCTCAAATACTGGTGAGGCGTTAGGCGATAACACCCTCCCCCTTCCCTAAGAGTCTTGTGTTTTTTTAATTGCGAAGATGTCGTGTGTGCTGTGTTTATAAAATCTAAAAAAGTTGTCTTCACCAAATGTGTATTATTGAATTATCCCAAAATAGTTTTCATCCACACGTTCTGGTCTTCATCATTGGTTTTCTGGATGGCTCCAGAAATCACTTTTCTGGATCAGGCCAGCCAGACAACCTTTGATGATACCCCGAAGTGAGGGTAAAAATCGGTTTCGGGAAAATTCAATAATTTACACGTGGTGAAGAGCTTCCTAGCGACTAGAAGGAATTACTTGTTCCTACAATACCATCAGAGGAAGGCATACTCGATGAGAACTAGTTGTTAAAAAGAGAGGGCCATAACTGAAGACTTTTTGAGCGAGACAGAAGAACGTCCTGGATGGGGCGGTGAGGAGGCATTATCGGCGGGTAGCCGGGAGGGGGGTACTGAACTGACCTAGCCCAACTGAGGCGAATAGTCTTGTCTCTCTCTTTTCCAGGGGCGAAGCGTCCATGTAAGCAGTGTAAGCATTGCTTACAGTTGCAAACCAAACACTTAATATTTTTGTCATTCTCTTTAAAAGCGTGTATTAAATACATATAAATTAGTAGATCACTAGTTATGGCTGTAATTGACAAAAACTATTATTATTATGGGGTAGTTTTTGTCAATAGCAATTAGCGAACAAATATCGCCTCATGCATTTATTCAGAAGAGCGTGCGTTCTTCACTGCTCTTCAGTAACTCCAGCCCTAAGAGCCTCCCAACAAAACGGTAGGCTAGTAAGCAATCCTAGAAACGAAGACAGGTTGGGGGTTACCCGCTTCATAGCTTTCCCACCCCAACTGTCTTCCCACTACCATCCATCACCCCGCGCTTCAAACCTCTCCTGTAAGCAACTTTGAAAACACATACAAGTCCCGGAGAAAGCCGATAATGAACGAGCCCGTTGTAGAAACTTTTCGGGTGGAAGAAACCATGACTGGCCTGCTGTTTTTCAATATTTTTCAATTCATTTTATTAATTTTGAACAATATTTCACACTTCGTGGTAAATTGTATCTTTTTATTTCCTCGAAATTTAACAGTGAGATAGTATTGGACTCGTGGTTAGTCCGTACGTCCAAAAGCCTAACTTCTAGTAACATTCGACCCAAAAACTATGGATTTACATTATTTTAGCAGAATGTCGGTCTGTCGATTTCTGATGTGAAAATACTCGACCGTTTTTGTTGAAATTGTTGGGTCGGGTTCAGTTTAGATCCCATTGATCGAGTTTTGCTTTACTCGGCAGGTACGTAAGCGAAAAACGGTTAACTAGGCCGAAAGTAACTAATGATCTCTATGGGGATGAGTTATAATTATGTTATATGCAGCAAAGAGATAAGTGTTCGGTACCCCCGGGCCCTAATAGGCCTTCTTCCAACCATACATGTTGGGGGGGGGGGGTTGCTTACACATACAAATAAGGCACGCTTCGCCACTTCTCTTTTCACTTCAGTTTGTACCCTCTCTTTCGCTGTCATAGCTCGAAACATTCAGGCTCAAGTGTCCATCACCCGCTAGAAAGCAGTTAGATAGTTGATCAAGCAAAAACAATTTTTCTCTCTAACGCTCTGTTAGAGGGATTTTAAAATAAAAAGTTAACTTTTATTTTACATAATTTTCTTCACATTTTCATGATGAGGCGATGCCTCACATGCCTCAGCCTGAAAACCGCCACTGCACTAGTCCTTTCCGGGGTAGCTTATAGATAATATTGTCTTGGTGATTAAGTCCTGACCAGGGACTTTCTTATTAGGGAGCTTTTGGATGGTTACTTTAACTTGATTGGGAGTAAATAGTGGGGGCAACGGAGAGAGTTGCAGAGGCCGTCGATCGCCAGCTTTATTTCATCACGCCACTCACTGTTCGTGGTAGGGTTTGGAGCGAATTGGTCAGAATGGTGTTCTGAAAAAAGCTCAGCCTTATCTTGAGGTGACGTGAGCCACTCGCCATTAATTTTTAGAGGAGGGATGGCTTCGAAACTTTTGGTAATTGACTTCGTCTTTCTCCACATTGAACCATCTTGAGAGTCGAGCTGCTCAATTTCAGTCTCCAAGCACTTTGCCCGGTTTATTTTTAGGGCAAGTTGGACATCCTGTGTTGTCTTGTTGTACGACGTCTTGTCAGGTGGATACCGGGTTGCGTATTAACAATCCCTATACCATTACAACACCGTTCCCGTTCAGCCATTCAGAACAGTGTTCTGTTCGACTCCCCTAGGGTTTGTTCACCACTTTTTTTTTCGACTCTGTCGCAAACAAAACACTTATTTTTGTCTTCGTACAATCCCTATGCCATTAAAAATTACAAAGCCTCTTCATCCAGAAAAGTACCGTTTTCCCTCCTAATTTAGCATACGTTTTTCCTCCAGGTTTTAATAATATTGCCGTTCATTTAATTTCTTAATTAAAGAATTCTAATCTTATTTAGTGCACACATACAAAGACAGACTACGAGCGCTTAATTATTATTGAGGAAAACAATCCTACACCAATAATGTTTCATGTAATGCGCTGGAATCTACGAAAACCATGTCGTTTGATTCACGATGTTCAAACACTCTAGACATCAACGGAGTTACAATGGAAACAGTGAAGTTGTCTTCGTCGATGTGTAGTTTAAAACCACTTGCCTCTAGTATTGACCTCTTGGCCTTAAGAGTTTCCAAACTCGAGGTTAAATCTCTGTCACCGTAATTCGACCGTCTCCATGTATAACACAGGAATTTAACTTGATGAAGTGTCGGGTTGTCATGGGGGCGTTCGCCAGCTTTTTTAGAACGGCAGATTCATCATCACAACAATCCGCAAGTTGCATTTCGTGAAAAGATTTTGCAGCTAATGCGGTCATTCCTGCACCGAAATATTCCCAAAACTTTAGCTTGATCTTTTCACTAAAGTGAAGAAAACTGAAAGCTTCCGCATTTTCGACTTTGTGGTTGTGAGAGAACTTAATTTTAATTATACAATTAAGCCCCCTCCTCATGATTCCTCTTAGTTTCTTTGTTGATCATTTTGAACGTGAAGTTGATGGAGGCCGTACATTTTTTGTCTCTTATTCGGTTCTCATAAGTCCTGCTTTTCACAGTTTTATTTTTAGATGAATGATTTTGAGAAGATATTCCTTACAGTTTTCGAATTTCTCTTTGAAACGATCCAGTTCATACTAGTCCATTCCGAGAAAATCTCGACGAAACTCGCACATTTGATCGTCGCAAGTACCATCCTTATTTTTGAGAGTACAGTAAATCGTTGAAGAGAATGATTCACTATCAACGTTTTCGATCACGAATAATGAATTCTACCAATCTCTATTAGTACATACTACAGAGCCTAAAGTATTTTTCTCCGCTGAGAATTGAGGTTCTTTGTCAGCTAGTATCGTTATAGTGAACAATACACAATGTTTTTTCCATGTTTTATACGGAGAAACACTAAAACAAACAGAGTGATCTGCGTCGTTCCGATCTCGAATGGGGTATACTACGTATAGGAGAGTTCTTTAATAAACAATTATAAAAATCCTTGAAACGAATTTGTAATTAAAGGGGGGGGGGGATGTGCTTCTCTTAAATCTAGAGGATGAAGTGGTGTAACGGCATAAGGATTGTATGAAGACTAGAAACCGTTGCCTGGAAGTGATGAACAAACCCTACGCGAGTAGAACACCGCTCTGAACGACTGAACGGGAACGGTGTTGTAATGGTATAGGGATTGTTAATACGCTACCGGGTTCTCTCCCAGCGAGCGCGGCACTCTCTTTTCACACAGAGCAGGTACGGGATGTGTTGAGGCAACGAAGGTTTAGAAGGTTTGTTATTCTCTCTCTTGTTCGGAAAAATTCAGCGTGACTCCGTTACCGCCCTTTGCAACAATCGGGTAAAACTACTAGCCGCCCTGTCAATATCGGATGGCTCCTTGAGACGTATTGCCAGATTGACATTTTCGTTGATAATAGTTTTATATTTATCCCAATTAATGGGATGATTAATCAGTGTCGCAGGTCTGTCGACTGTGCCGATCGAAGCAGCAAGTGTAAGGTGAACAGCGTAATGGTCAGAATGCAGCTCATAATGAACACTTGGCGTGAACAGAGACGATCAACATTTCTTCCGATATAAAAGTCCAGTACATCTGGTATACCGTCGCTATGTGGGAAAAATGTCGGTTCGACAGGATGTAAAAATTCAAGACTAAGATTAGAAACATTAGAACCCCACCTCGGGTGCTTGGAGTTAAAATCACCCCCGAGCAGGAAGTGCTGCTTCAATTAATGAAATACTCCCCAAAGGAGGCTTTCTACAACCTTGTTCTGTGGAGCTGAGTAGAAAGACGCTATTTGATATTTCGTTAGACCCAGATAAATGTTGACTCTGGCAATTTGAACTTCTTTCTCACAGATTATTGGCAATTCATCATGTTTTATGCGTGACCGTATTAGGATCATTGACCCGCCTTTTCTACCCCCATCTGGGTGGTCGGCTCTGTAGCTTTTATAACCTCTTACTTGGAAATTGACATGGGGAGCTAATTTAGTCTCGGTTGCCAGCATTATGTTAATGTTATACTGACTGAGGTAAGTAACTAGTTCGTCATATTTTTGGGCTATCCCTTGACAATTCCAGGTGCTTATTTTAAGATTATTCATTTTTTTAGTAAAATTACGGGGAGTATTTCTTGGTTTAATAGCGAAAGCATAGGTTGAATGGTGGCTAGGAGGACATCAATTTTTTCAATTAAAGTATGAATTAGGCTATTGTTGCTATCATAACTAGTTTGATTAGAGCGTAACATTTGTGCATATGAAGTATCAGGGAATGTGTGGGTTTTATCTTTGCCTCGAGCTGCATTATCTCTTTTTTCCTAACTGGTGACTACCATGGGGTTGATCCGTGAGAGTCACTTCTTTACTTTTCGGAATCGGTTTGGGTTTAGCCAAGTACTGCAGTTTTACAGCTACAGGGCATCCCCTTTAATTTGCAATTGCACATTTGGGTGGTAGTGAGGAAGATTTGGGGCAGTTTTCGGTTAGATGGGGTTCATCGCATTTGACACAACGGGGTTTGCTATGGCAGAAATTTTTTGTGTAATTATAGTCTTGACAACGAGTGCATTGGACACTATTTCTTTTAGGTCTTGGTGGTTCAACTTTGATGACACAGTGGTATAGGCGGTTTAAACTGAATATTTCTTCATTTTGCGGGGAAGGTGACAAATCTAGAAAGAACATGGGCATATATAGGTACTTTATTTACTGGATGGAAGGCAGGAGTCATTCGTACAGGTTGAAAACCAAGTGATTCTAATTCTTTCATCATTGCCGCGATATCACAAGAGTACCTTCTTGTGAGGGGGGCCTCGTACAACTACGCGGAAGTTTCTTTCATGCTTCATTTGAAAAGTGTGGTACACAGCCTTTTCGCTTTCCAGGTATTGGACAACTTTCCTGTAGGCCTCCGGTGTTTCGAGATCGAGCTCAATTTTATTATCTACCGTTTTGTACCTAAAGGGGGATATTTCCATCTCTGTCAATTTTTTTATAACACCATTCATATTATTGATATTGTGAATGTACATGGGCGGAGGCTTTTTTTCTTGGGGCAAAGTAACACTAGTATTATTTGTCTCCATGTTATTATCTTGATCTGCCAAGGGAGAAAAAGGGTTCGCAGTAAGGAACGAAGGTCCATCGTTACTGTTCAACCTTAATCTCTTTTTTTTAAATTATAACTGGATCTTCCGGAATTGAACGTAGGAAACAATTAAATTATATTGGGGGAAGGTTAACGGGTTAATTAATAAATAAATAAGAGGAAAACAATAACAACATTTTAGCGTTAATTAATGAATTCATGAGCAACAAGATTACATTGGCCTCAAAACCGTATTATATCCTTCTAGCCGCACGAACGCTGATATTCTCTGCTATTTTCAAGAGGATTCTGGAACTTTTTCTCGAAAATTACCATAATATTTCAAGCTACTTATCGACAGTTTAAATTACCCGTGCACTTGCCTGAAATAAGAAACACTCGACTATCAATAACTCTTCATCAAAACCCATTCGTTCATTCATTCATTGTTTTGCAGCGTTCGATAATCTTAAGTGCTCTTCCTCATTACTAATTTCATTCCTTGCCCCCTCCCACCAGCCATATTCATGAATGACTTCGCGATTAAATGTATAAATTAATTACGAGTCATCTTAAAAATGATACCGTCAGACCTCGATCGAGGGCTATTTTAGACGAGTACCTATTTAAATTTTCAATCAGAAGAGTTTCCTTTCTGAAATGAGATTCAGTTCAATCAAGGTGTTGTTAAATTTTCTCCGCTAGGCGAGATCATTCCCTTTCATTTTACGTGAGCTTCAAAAGATTTTGCCGTCTACTTGTTTTCAACTTCCTTCATTTAAGTCAAAATCAGCTAAAGTGGTTGAGATTCACTGAATCGTGTTTTTTTTTCTTTCGTTAACGGAATTTGTGTCTCTCATCTCGTTGAGCCAGCTTGCGAACAAGGAGAACTTCTGGGAATTACTGCAGAGGACAGGCGGGCAAGTACGAAGGAGTGTTTCAATTTTAACACGGCGTTATTCTATGACAGTTGTAGGGTTAGATCGGCAATGTCCGTTTAAGCGTTGCTAAGGGTTTATATGATTTTGTATTCATTTACAAGATTATGATTGGGTTTTAAGCTCTTAAGCTTAGCTTGGTGTTAAACGGAACTTTTAACCCATGTCGACCCCAGGTTTTACTGAATATCATTCAGTAAAACCTGGGGTCGATCAGAATATCATTCCAGACTGCGTAAAAATCAGATATCACAAAACAAACGAAAAAACAAAAGAAATACTAAACAAAACAAGCCTTCTACTTCTTTAACAAGAAATTCGAGCTTGTTGTCAAGAACTAGATATCCTTGGGAAGAATATTTTAGAGCTATACTTCTTGCTCACTGAAAATTTAGCGCCGTCAGACTCAGCTAGCGCAGACCGTTTACATCGTTAAATGAAGAAAAATACTTTTCACTCAAGAAATGAAAAACTGAAACAAAAATGTTCCAAGTTTGAAGAGAAGAAAAGAGGCATTTCCAAGAGAAAAGCCTCAGAAGAGACAACCAAAAAGAAAACAGTAATCAATCTCAGCAAAAGAGAACTAAACGTCCACGAAGAAAACGTACTCTCGAAAGGACTTAATTATACCCAAGAATATTCCTGTAGAGGATTTCATCGTAAACATAGAAAACAGAATCACCAAACTATCAGAAAAAGAACAAGAAGAAATAAGACAAGACGTATCATCGGTGATGCGACGCTCAAAACCTCCAAAACGAAATGTGAAAAAAGAAGAATTACAAGCCCTAATGGAACTAAAGAACTGTGAAGAAATCGTTGTACTACCAGCGGACAAGGGAAATTGCACAGTAATCATGGATCAAGACGAATACACGACAATGATGAAGAACATGTTGGAAGAGGACGAATATGAAAAAAACTAAAGACTTAACCAGTAAAACTCAAAGAAAACTTTTGAAAAAGATTAAAAACTCCGTCACGCGAAATAACGAAGAAATAACCAGCCTAAAGGAATCAGATCCCGTAGCCCCTAGAATCTACGGGGTTCCAAAAATTCACAAGAAAGATGCTGCACTTCGCCCAACCGTGAATACAACACGCTCTTCGACACAAAAAACAGCAAGATTCATAGCACAAAAACTTCAGAATCACATAGGAAAAACCAGCTCCTTTGTGTTAAACTCAACGGATTTTGTAAAGAAAATACAAAATATCAAAACCTCTCCAACAGATCTTCTCATAAGCTTTAACGACGTCTCTCTCTTCACAAAAATCCCAATCGAAGAAGTCATAGATATCGTCCGAAATCTTCTACCGGAAGACCTGGCAGATATAACGGAATTCTATCTGAACACAACATACTTCAGTTTTCAAGGACAATTCTATCGACAGAAATCAGGAGCTGCAATGGGCTCTCCACTATCACCAGTAATTGCAAAAGTTCGAAGAGATAGCAATAGAAACAGCAACAATGAAACCAAGAGGAAGTCTATGGCTGCGCTAAGTAGACGACACCTTCGTAATATGGCCACATGGGCTAGAGAATTTAAACACCTTTCTGGACCATTTGAATAATCAACATCAAATTATCAAATTCACCATGGAAATGGAAAATGAAAGACAACTTCCTTTTCTCGACGTCCTAACAAGAAGAAAAGAAGACGGATTCTTGGGACACAGCGTCTACAGAAAACCAACTCACACTGATCGCTATCTACACGCGAATTCGCACCACCACCCAGCTCAAAAGAATGGTATCGTCAGATCGACAGAGCCATCAAAATCTCAGACAATGAATACCTTGAAGAAGAAATAAAACACTTACAAGAAGTTCTACAAAAAATGGATACACGAAGAAAATATTCACGAAAGCAATCAAGAAATCAAGAAAAAAACTTTCTTCAGGTGAAAATACAAAAAACCAAAGATACCAAGAAAAAACTGAAGAAATCAAAGGGAAAGTGGTGCTACTATTCGTCAAAGGGTCTTCAAACAAAATATCAAGAATCCTCAACAAGTACAAAATCAGATCAACGTTCAAACCATCAAGAAAAATAAATTGCTTCCTCAGAAATGTCAAAGATGAAAGAAAACTCGAAAACCCAGGTGACTACGAAATACCTTGCAGCTGTAACAAATCTTACATCGGTGAAACTCCTCGAAATGTCAAAACAAGAATGTAAGAACACATGTCAGCCGTAAAACACCGCAATATTGAAAAAAATCAGCAGTAGCTGAACACATGTACTGCGGACAATAACACGTCATCAAATTTGAAGATACCAAAATACTGGCAATTGAAAGTTCATGGAAGAAACGAAAAATTCAAGAAGCCATCGAAGCGCATTCCTTCGGAAATTGAGCATAATCCTCCTTTGAAAGCTCGTTAAAAAATTGGATCCCGATTTCCCCAATTCTCCCAATTTGCGTCGTGTCTCAAATTAAATTTCCTGATTATTTTGATTTAGTTCGTCACTTGACGGAAGTACATAACACCTTTTTCCGGTGTAATTCAAATTCATACCTCAAAGAATATGCGAAAAGTACATAGATATATTTGTGGGTCGGCCTAAAAATGTGTTTGTTTTAAGGGGGGGGGGTGGTGCTGAAGGGTTGCCTAGACCCCTTCCCATTTATTTATTGGATTGATTGCACATTTGTGAAAAATGTCGGTAGGCCGTTGTTTCTCGTGAAATATAAGCTGGGACATACCTTTCACTGAACTAGGAATTCTCTTTGGGATATTAATGATCCAAGCAATGTGGCGGGAGCAGTGGCGTTGCCAGGAATCTGAGCTGGGGGGAAGGGCTTGGGATATTTACTGACTGAGTTCATTTCCACGCGTTCTCTCAATTTACATGTTTGTGTTTTAACATGGAGCTGTGAGCTGCTGGGTGGGAAGGAACTATCTGTTCGCAGTTTTTTGCGAATGACAACGCTTACTGTTCTTTCATTTAAAGAGCGAAAACTAAGAAGTTAAATGAATACCCCTATTGAAAGACGAAAGGTAATATTTTACTTTGCGTTTGACACTACTACGGTGATAGAAATACGGTAAGAATTCTGTCATTCGGAACGAAGTGTACGGTTTGATCATTGCATGGGGTGGCTGAAGCCCCAAAGTCATGAGGAAGGGGTGGAATTTAATACTTAGGTGCCCAACATTCTGCTGTCTATTACATGTTGCTTTTATGGCTTTTTAGAAAATCACATCACCAAAGAAAATCTTCCTTTCCTATTAACTGAGGACATGGTGAAAGAGCTGATATACCACCGATAGGGCATAGAGCCCAATTTATGGGCCACTGGCAACAATGGAAATCAATAATTAACAGCGCGCAACAAAATTGTTCTACTGAAAATAGTTTGCGACAAGCTGTGAGTATCAATAGAATATTAATAGGTCTGCTCGTTCGTCTGCTTGCTCTGCGGCGGACCTGTTTTACCAACCGACAATTTCCTGTCTGGCAGTACCGGCAGTAAATCCATTAGTTGTTCAAATGTCTCAAAGTAATCTTGTGCAAATCTTGTTCGCATAAAACGACATTATTATTAATATTATAATAGGGGGGGGGGCGTTATATTTTTACCAATTTGTGCAATTCCCTTAAAATTCAACGCAAACAATGCTGTCACAGCGCCCTTTAACTTAAATTTCATTCATCTCAATCGGACCCTATTGAGGGGGGGTGAGGGATCTCGGAAAAGGAGGTGTGTTACTGTGTTCGAAGGCTCACCAATTCGCACCTGTTATGAACTGTTTGGCACGGCTACCGTCGTTCCACAGGAGATTTGGATCGGACTTTTTTTCCATGATTCTACATATACTTATAGAAAATAATTAAATGGGGCCCAAGAATTCCATTGAATGGGGCCTCACAATAGACTTTTCAAGGTTATGTGTTTGAGAGCCCCTGACGGTGCACATACAAAGCAGCGAGGGAGTTTCATACGTGGGAAAAACGGCTCGAAAATTCCGAACGCGGATAAAAGAACACCTCACACGTACTTCGTCGAGGTTCTATCAACACATTACGGACTGTGGGCCTGAGGGTGACCACAAGGTGCAATTCCTTGAGTATGAAGGAGCTGGTAGGTGTTAGGATGTCTTGGAGGCTTTTCACATTCAATGTGAACTGAATGAGCGTCTAGGTGCGTGCGTCAACGAAAGAGCAGAGGTGCCAGTTACTCCTTTCCTATCCCTTCTTGGTCTCCTCCCTACGAGAACCCCCCAAAAGCTTTCTCGGCGAGCTAAATAATTTAAATGGTTCACCACCGTAAAAAACGTAATTTTCCGACTACTTCACCATATCACCAATATTTCCGGAATTAAGGTTCCTCGCTAATAAGCGTAGTAGATGTCGTCTGATCTACTCTAAAAATAGGTCCTTTGAATAGAAAATGTTGTGCTCTTGCCAATGGGCTCATCAGTTTTGCCATTGCAACAATTATAGCGTGTGCAACAAGCTGTTTCTGAAAAAATCAGAAAATGGTGGATATCTCGGAAACAAAGCGGAATTTCGGAAAAGTGCAAATAGTCATTTCGATCAGAAATGAGTTGCCCCTTCACTGGTTTTTCTCTGTCCAGTCGCTTTTTGTACACCCTGTATACGAATTCTGGAGACCAGTGAATTCGTGTTCTAGAGGTTCTGAAACGTGAAAAAAACATGACAAGACCCGTGTTTGCCACCATCACGACGAGACCAATAGTACATTTTCAGAATGAAATGCACTAAAAGGCCAGATTTGTGCTTCTCAAACCAAGAAATAGCCCGGTTTTCATTTTCATTTTCATTGTCAGCGACAGACCGACGGCATGCCGAAAACCACTTTTTTCAACTTTTCTGAGGATGTTTATCATGAATGTGAAGTCAGCACGGACTCGATTTTTTTCACGAACATCATACTTCCATTCCCGTACGGAACAAGGAGGTAAAACGAGACCCAGTCCATGTCTGTATGTACCTCAATTTGAGGGGACACTGTAATTTTTGAAGTGCTATCACAGAAAGAAATGCTTGAAACATTTCTTGAGAGTAATTCTTCTTAAGATGACATAACAAAAAAAAAATCAAGTCGATAGGAATTTTCATTATCAAGGTATTAATTTTTTCTCGCCCGAAATGAGAATTTCAGGCGAATTTTCGTCCATTTTCGAGGGTCACTGGGACGGGAAATAAAAAGCGGTGTTCATTTCGTGTATTATGTGGTTTCTTTAGTGATGGGTCAAGGGAAAAAACCCATTGGGAATATTCCCGTTTTTTGGGAAAAAACCCGGTTTTTTCCCAAGAAAGTATTTTCCCACCCGAATTGGGTTTTTATTAGTTCAATTTGAATAGAACTTATCACTGCAGAAATTGAAGAATTCAGCCTCGAAGCGTGAGTTTTTTTCCTCGCGCAGCCTCTTGTAACCTTTCCCTCAACTCTGAGAAGTCTCTATCTGCTCCATAGAGATAATTCATCTCGCATTACGCCACATTGAGCTAAAGGTCGCTGAAAATTTACCTCGGTCGTCACTTTCCAAGAATGAACAGTCCCTGATTCTACGAAAACTGAAAGACAGAATTGACTCCAGCGTTAAAAGTAGTATTCATTACGCTGCGACACTCCTGGGCCCATCATCATAGGGGACGCTGCTGAGCAAGACGAGCAAATAGAAGGCATTAAAAAATCATAAGGTTGCCACACAGATGAAGGTTAATGTCGACAAAGCGATGGTGGATTTGGCCAACTATCGTTCCAAGGATGGACTCTGGGGGAAGACATTTTTGTGGGAAAGTGCCTCGGCGGTCACGCCAAGTGTTTGGTGTCAAGGACTTTGTTCGACTTCAACTTTGTCTTCCGTTGCGGTTAGAATTTTATCAGCTGCGACAGAAAGATCCTTTAGCACGTTTTCTTGAATGAACAGCAAAAAAAAAAAAAAAAAAAAAGTTTAACGACTGATCAAGCCGGAAAACTGACCTATCTGTCCCACAATTGGAAAATTCAAAATCTTCGAAGAAGCAAAAACAGAAAGCAGTGACTCCTCAAACCTTCTTGGACGCTGGGATACCGAAAACAGGTTCGGCAGGCAAATTCGCACTTCATTTTTCAAAGGTCCAACGAAACTGATGCAACGGCATCTGAATCATCATCATCGTCAACAAACGAGGAAACCTCTGGCGATGAATTCCAATAGAAAAATTAATCGATATTTGGTGGTGCTGAATTAAAAAATGAAGCACATTTCAGTGTTGAAAAATTCGCAAAGGTAGTGCGGTTCGTAGAATGACGTATTGTAGTGTAATTTCCTTCGTTGAATAAAAAAACTGCGGCTCTGGGACTATTTACATTTCTTTTTTCGAGTTTCTCACACTAATTTCCCAACAAGAACATTTTAAATTATTCAGAAAACTAAATTTCGAAATTCCCACTTCACTTTTCCTACTTTTGGGGCCCCCACAGGGGCACATTGGCAAGTTCGGTATATAGGACACAAACGTGTCTAACATTCTTCGATGCAGAACAAACACAAAAATTGGCGATCAATTCGGCGTCGGGCATTACTGACACTCCCCTTGCTAGTTAAATGCGAGTTTGACACCTTCAAGTGCACTTTTTGCATATTTTGACGATGTTTTCAGAAATAGCACACTTTTTATGTCAAATATCAGCCATTTTCAATCAAGTTTACCGTTTTCTGTGGGTAAAAACGGGTTAAAGTGGCCAGAATTTTTCGAGACCCCACAAAGCATAGGTATGAGTGTTTTTTTGTTTTTTGGCAAAAAATCAAAACTTGACGAAACCACGTACCTTGGCTCCGGGCAGCTTGTATTTTCTTGTAGATAGTGGATACATGACACCAGACCGGTTGTCCAAGGAAAAGCCTCGACGCAAGCCTATTGAGATTATGGTCGAGCTATTAGCTTTTATAGTGTCATTAGTGCTGAGTGCCTCTGATTGTTGTTGACATAGTATAGGTACCGTGGTACCGTATTTTATCAATGGCGTTTATGCCAGCAGGAACGTCCTTGGCAGTTGTTTGGAGGAACGAGCCAGCTAAAACTCCACTCGGGGAGTCGATTTTCGTCGAATCGAGCAGAGCTCATCCTTTCCCCAGAATCTCGCTGAAAATAAAATATCGTAATTGAAGAGGGGGGGGGGGATTTCCTGGCCGAAAAATGTGATTCGATCCCATTGCAGTTTATCATACATTTATAATACGACCAAAGATCTCCAGGAGGCAATTCCAAGATATCGTCCTTCGTTTCACATGGCATGTCAGAATGACACGATTTTTGAAAACTCATGTCCTTTCCTCTAGAGTAAACCAAATCGATTTGACATTCAAACTGTTTTCCAAAAGTAGGATCAAACTATGTCCCGATGCAAGTGACACACAATATGTCGATACTGTACAACTTTTCCAATTCAATTCCAGTAAATGCACGCTAGAAATGTTTTCAACGGTAAACGATACGGCCGGGGCATAAAAAACGAGTCACCCCTCCCCACCACGTTCAACGACGGGCCAAGTGAAAAAAATAACAACAAACTTATTTTCTTTGCCCTAAAAAGAAAGTTTTCAGACCGGGATAAATGAGGTGAAAGTCTTGGGGAACTTGAAAGAGTTGAGTTCTTGGTAAATTAAAAACATTAAAAAAAGACGCACACACAGTAAGGGAAGTTTGTTGGGAGATAAGATCGGTGGTTAGTTTAGCAGTCGGTGGTTAGTAGGGGGTGAACAGTCAATGAGAACATGTTTTTAATTACACGATGCGTCAAAACTTTGCCCTTTTTCACCTCAATCCACACCCTGGAAACTTTTAATTATTCATCTCAATTCAGAGGGATTTTGAAGTGGAAAAGAGAATGGTATATTGGATGTTTTATATAACCTTTGTATGCGAGCCATTTTAATTTAAAACAACAACAAGGCCGTTGTGATGGAGATTTCAATATTTAAATGTACTGCAAAATAGGAAAATGTTGATAAAAGTAAATAGGAGTTCATCTCCTACCACAGGATTAGCACGAGGGTGTAGTTTAAAATCGGCTAAAACGAACCACGAAAGAGTTCTCTTCACTATAATTTATTTCCGAGTCGTTCTTCGAATCACCTCCTCTTTCACGCCTGTACCTCACCTTCCGCTTCACGACAATTAAAAATCTCTCATCCCTTCGACCTTTGTATACTTGGCTCGAAAACATTTCACACAGCCCTCTTTTGCTGAGGGGAGGGGGGCTACAAATTTAATATCGGGAGTGTGGATCGAACTTTCTTAATGGACTATTAATCTTCGAAAAGGATTGAAAACGACTTTTATTTATGAGAGAGGATTGTGTTTTAAAATCCAGAATTCGGTGGTGAACTAATGGGCGAAGGTTATCAAGTAATTGTATTTATTTTTATTTTTTTTGTGCGGGGGGGTCGGAGGACGGGTTTGACCCGACTAAAGACTAATGATTCGTGAGGGGTTCGTGAAACGAGGGATGGAGTGTCGAACGTAAGCACAATTTTCTTGTATAGGTAGTCAGGCGATAAGAGGGATTATACGTAGAGCAAAAAGTTAACTGATTCACCGATTAAAGATTGATTGAACGTTCGTTAAATGGCAATTTACCCCGTAAGAGAAAAAAAATTAATTCGCTATATCCTCAAAATAATTCGTTTAAGGATCAAGGTCAATGGGGATCTGTTTGACTTTATCGGTGGTTCCTTCCGGCAAAGCCTTTTTAAAAATTATTTTATGTCACACGTTAATCCTTATTTTCTACAAAATATCCAGTCAACACATTGAAAACCATTGGCTCCCAAAAACTGAAATATTAATACATTATCCATTTTTGATGTGAAGCATTCAACATTTATTTTCTAAAAAGTTCGCCAAACAAGAATGAAAGAAAGAAGTAAGGTGCCACCTCTAATAGGGTTTGATGGGTACCTCCATTGTCTGTAGGCCTAATTTGCAGTTCTCAGAGTTCTGTTTGGGCCTGGAAGTTGTTTGAAAACAAAGAAAGCTTTTTATACTCTACCGAGAGAAAATAATAACAAAAGAAAGAGAAAAATTGAAACGTCAAAGAGCAGGGGAAGGTCCTTTCACAGGCTCACTCTTGTCCCTCTGTCATTAACCAGAAAACAGAAGGAAAAATAAAAACAAGAGCCTCAATTGAGGTGACCCTGACCAGTGGGGCACTTCAGAAGTTACCCACGCTTTAATGTTCCTTTCATTTCACCCGTGAAAAAACGATTTACCGTGATGGTGATGGGAGGGGGTCCTTTTGATAAGAGCATGTAGACATGAAAAGAGAAAAATGGGGTGAAAGGTTTGAATAGTCGGTTCGTGGAGAACAGGGGCGTGCACTCTTTTCCTGCAACCGTACATACACCGTACCAACACGGCCACACAGTTGGCTAATTTTGCAGATTCATCTCGTTCAAATCCCGATTTCGTGTGTATGCACTTTGAAAAACGAATTTCGCAGGTTTTTCTCTTTCAGAAAACAATTTCAAAAACTTTCACTACGTATTCCAAACTATAGCGTTCACTTGGGAAAACCAAACCCCCGGTTGGGGACCCCTATTTTAGAGACCCCAGCAATATAACTGGTAGTTTATTAAATCAGAAATAGGCGCAATGAATTGTTAAATTCTTCCCCGGAAACTGAGTTTTCACAAAAAGGGTCATAATCCATAAAAAAATAACATCTTCGTTTGGAAACTATCGGTTTTAGCCTTCTCTTCCTGATTTTCCACCCAAAAACTGACAATGTTTTCCCTGGAAATCGATACGTGTATAGGAAAGGGCCTTGGCATTCGTCTTGTCTGAGAGACATAAAAATCCAGCATTTTTTAACCAAAAAATAACGATTTTGAACTCAAAACTGACGTTTTTTAACCAAAAACTGGTGGTTTTGTGGCGTCACTTTCAGTAGGACAAAATAAAAATAGCTATTCACCCTGCTAGTCCCTTGGTGAAGTTTGACTGAATGAAACTCTTTTTCCGTTCCATATTTCTTTATTTTATTTTCTCAACGTTCGAGTCCGCTTTTTTTTACATTCGTTCATCTCCACAGTTTCCACTCTATAACTGAATTTTTACTTAAAAACTGACGACTTTACCCCCAAGCCAAAGATTTCAAAGCACAACTGGCAATTTTGAAACCCAAGGTTTTACTCCCAAAACTGAGGATTTCACGCTAAAACAGGCGGGTTTAACCCGAACTGATGAAAAACGAATGATCTTACCAAAACAGACAACTCTGCATTAAAAACTGTCGATTTTATCCCTCAAGTAGCGATTTTTACATAGAAAACGTACATTTTCTCGCCCAAGCTGACGTGTTACCACCTTCTCCCCCACCAAAACTGAAGATGTCACAACGAAACTGGCGATTCTAACCTAAAACTAAAGTTGTTCTGTTCCATTTGAAAAATGAATATTTTACACCCGGCGAAATGACTATTTTCCCTCAAAATTGGATAATTTGCCCCAAAACTGACAATGTCACACTTTAACGAAAGTTTTCCCCAAAACAGATTATTTTAGGCCAAATCAAAGGATGACTCTGCCTCGAAAACTGGTGATTTCACAACATATCTGACGAATTCAACCCGAATGAGACGATTTTATACCAAAACAGACGATTTCCAGCCAAAGCTGTCGAGCTGTACACTATAGTCGAAGACGTGACAACATTAGTGACAATTTCACCCCATTCTGACTGCTTTATTTCCAAAACTTGGATTTCATTCCTAAACTGACGATGTTACACTAAAACTGGCGGTTCCACCCAAAAAATATTATTTTATTATTTTACCCCAAAACGGAATATACTTTACTTCAAAACTGATACTATCACGTTTATTATTATCGCGTTTTTCCGTAAACAGATGATTTCACGCCACATTCAACGAATCTCTCTTGAAAACTGACGATTTCAACACAAAACTAACGGTTTCAAGCCAACGGATATCAAACCTGGGGCCCTAGTTAGAGTTGTCGGGAAATAATCCCGCAAGCGGTATCCAAGGACGCTTCATCAGAAATAGTATTATCTCGCCATAGCAACCACCTCACGTGAGTTTTTCCCGACAACTCGGAATAAGGCCCCTGGTGATTTCACTAAAAAACTGAAAGTGATTTTATCGTTAATCTACAGTTATTTTTCCCTCAAAAAGAAAAATTTATCCTAAAACTGGAAGTTTCATCTAAAAACGGGCAATTTTATCACAAAACTGAAGACTTTTAAGCCAAAATTGAAGCTTTTACCCTAAAATTGTCAGCTGAACACTGATTTTTGCACTGAAAGACTGGAGATTTCACCTTTTAATGCAAGTCGTTGTAAGTTTAGTAGGTACACCTCGAATCTGTGCGATTTTAGCTCAAAATTGCTGCAATTTTAAACTCCCGGGTTGCCGATGAACGGTTTAGTGCGCGAATGTCCATCCTGAAGGACAGAATTGGCTGTTTAGGCATTTTCAAGGCGGTAACAACCACCCATTTAGCTATTTTCAGGGCACATAGAGTCAGTTTTGATGATTGCAAGGCTTGAATAGCCATAATTGTCATTTTTAGGGCGCGTAGAGTCAGTTTTTTCCAGTTATAGGCACGAAAGGTACGCCCCAGAGCCAAGGCTATACAACAGCCAGGTTGGCCATATTTGGTGCTTGATTGGACGATTTCGCCATTTTCAGGGCAGGAGTCTCCTATTTAGGCATTTTTTAGAGCTCGTTCTGTAAGTTTTTCAATTTATAGGGTTCCCCTGTTAAAAATTCCAATCGACTGGTATGAAACTTTACGTACGATATGTTTAATTTTAAACTTGTTATACCTACGTAATTTCTATCTTGACTATGGCCTATGTACTGACGCGGTGTGGCTTAATGGGGGTCGTTCGGACGACTCGAAGATGAGGGTTGAAGATGCAAGAAATTAACGGTCGCCACCTGTTGTTTGCTTTGGGTAACAGGCCCCAATATATTCTCAATATAATACAACTGATTTACAACTTTTGACTCGGAAAAAATAATAACAATTCTTTTCTTTAATGGTTTCTGGTCGTGCCGGTGCGTGGAACTCGCGACTGTCGGTCTGGTAGCGTCCCTTCGCGCTGTTGCAGATCCTCTTGTCGAGCTAACGGTCCGTTAGCATCCTTTGGTGCTGTCCATAGTGTCTTCTTCGCCGGGTTCGGCAAGGACAGGGAAAGGTTCGGACAGATCGGTCTTGCTCGATAAATTCTGGGGCAGACACAAGTGTCGCTAAGCCCCGTAGTATCTATCGAGTTCCACCGGAGGTGAGGGAACGAGAAGAACTGTTGACCGGAGTCGTCTCAACGGTCTGGCACGAATGCCTACAGGGGGTCAGGTCCACAATAGGGTTTCCCATCAACAAGCGTCCGGAGTCTTCTCAACGGATGTGTCGAACTTGGAAGGTTCCCGCAAGGTTATCCTGCCGGTCCGGTTTTATATATGCGTCAAGTGTATGACGACTTTAACAGTGACGGTCTAATCCACAATAGGGTTTTCCTTCAACAAGCGTCCGGAGTCTTCTCAACGGATATGTCGAACTTGGAAGGTTCCCGCAAGGTTATCCGACTGTTCGGTTTAGATCTATGCGTCAGGTTACTGACGACTTAAAAAAAATGACGGTCTAATCCCCAATAGGGTTTCCCTTCAACAAGTGCCCGGAGTCTTCTCGACGGATATGTCGAACTTGGAAGGTTCCCGTAAGGTTATCCGTCCAGCTATGCGTCCGGTTTAGGACGACTTGAGCCAGGGGCGGTTTAATCCACAATAGGGTGTCCACTTCAACAAGCGTCCGGAGTCTTCTCCACGGAGTAGAGCTTGGAAGGTTCCCGTGAGGTTATCCGCACCACTGGTCAGAAAAAAGAAAAAAATACACTGGCTATGGGTAGCCTGTTGGGCTAACCGTCCGTTAGCGTCCCTTGGTGTTGTCCGCAGCGTCTTCTTCGCCGAGTTTGGCAAGGATAGGGAAAGGTTCGGACAGGATCGGTCTTACTCGATGAATTCTGGGGCAGACACAAGTGTCGCTAAGCCCCGTAGTATCTATCAAGCTCCACCGAGGTTAAGGGAATGGATAAAAAGAATAACCGGAGTCTTCTCTGCGGTTTTGGCACGGATGCCTATCGGCGGTCAGGTCCACAATAGGGTTTCCACTTCAACAAGCGTCCGGAGACTTCTCAACGGAGTAGAGCTTGGAAGGTTCCCGTAAGGTTATCCTGCCGGTCCGATTGTATAGATGCGTCAGGTGTATGACGACTTTAACAGTGACGGTCTAATCCACAATAGGGTTTTCCTTCAACAAGCGTCCGGAGTCTTCTCAACGGATCTGTTGAGCTTGGAAGGTTCCTGTAGGGTTATCCGGCTGTTCGATTTTGATATATGCGTCAGGTCACTTACGACTTGAAATAATGACGGTCTAATCCCCAATAGGGTTTCCCTTCAACAAGTGCTCGGAGTCCTCTCGACGGATGTATCGACTTGGAAGGTTCCCGTAAGGTTATCCGTCCCAGAAAAAAAACAAAACAGGGTAAGAGGCCTCGGTCAGGGTCAGCCTTATACCAACCGGTCAGGATCGAATCACTGAAGGGTTGGAAAGGTTCCCAATAGGCTTTGCCCGTGGATGCCTTGGTAGGGTGTGACGTCACGAACGGTCAAGAGTCGTCTCAATTGACCGCTGGACGTTTTCCCGTACGGCGTGATTTTTGGTGAGCGATCCTTCGCTTCGGGAAGACTGCGTCGTCGCTGTTGTACTTCCGGATCGTCGTGGGTTCTGGAGTTCCCAGTCGTTGAAGCCGCTGGAGGGACGTACTGTTTCCCAGTCGAGTGGTCCAATTGCAGGCTGAAGATCTGGTCAGGTTGCTGGGGTGTTTCCCGTTTGACTTCTCGACACGAAGTGAGGCTCTCGGGTGCCGGCGCTCTGGTTATAGGCGGTGGGTGGATTCCACCCGCTCGGGTGGCTCAGTGGGTTAACCGTTGGGTGGTGGGTGGTCCCCTTGCCAACTTTTCCCCCACCTGGAGGGCTCCCTTTTTTTTTTGTAGGGATGTCTTGGAAAAAAATTTTCCCTGGGAGGGGCGACTTATATAATTAATTGCTAGCGGAATTAATTACCCGACGTCAGTACCTTTTCCGTTCCAAACGAAAATCCAGCTCGAAGGACCAATAATGAACTGGAAACGAGGCACGGTTCTTGCCTTGAATTTGCCCAGATGATCAGGGCAATAAAAACTGTGGAAAGAGGCACAGATGGACATTTTGCTTTTGAACCATCAAAATCAAGCATAGGAAAAATGTTTGAAACTGTCGGTTATTGCGTGGCCGTGGAACTGATTCTCCCGTCATTATCATGAGAAATGATTTCGCTGCAATGGGAAAAGTGCTTTCGCTCTATAATTTCGATTAATATTTATCAGGTTTCGTGGCGTGGTGGGGGGCGATTGAACTTTTTTTTTATTACCTCACACACTCCCTCTCTCTCTCTCTTAAACACCGAATAGGAATCGCGAATGGGCCGTAAATTTTTTTTTTTTTTCAGTACCGCGGAAATTGAGCTCTGCACTGGTAAAGCGTCGTGAGATGTTGACCATAAACAGCTTTGTGAGGGGATAAAAAATAGGCTCGTGGTTGTTTTCAATGTCTGTGGAGAGAAACTGTTTTAAGCAATCAGGAAAGAATAAGGTTGGAGCGAGTGAAATCCGAGCAGTGGATCCATAAGTCAAATGTGGTTCAACTGGGGCATTATTCATGCTATCGTTTTCTCATGTTTTCGTTATACGTAAAACTACTCAATCAGAGGTTGCCTGATCAATAATTCATAGTACCTACTTTCGGTGTTTCTCATCGTATTGACTTTCCGCTCTACTGGGTGCGGTTATTGTAGAAATGCACTGTTTTCACAAATGCACATTTGATTCTATTTTTTTCAACTCTTTCCCCACAAAACGAAGTAATTCGCCAATTTTTGGTTCCCCCGGTCGTCTATTTTATAAAACACTCACAGGCCCGTATAGACATCCGGGGCTCTGCGAAGAGCGTATATTCCCTTGTTCACAGGTGCGGGTATCTCATGCACTGGGATCGTAATTCAAACACGGCGTTTTATCGTTGTTGCACAATATACGGCGATCCATAATAAATCGAGTGGTGCGAAGAATGAAAAACAAACATGGGAATGAAGCTTGGGGCTTTGAAGTTCAACGAATTGCGTCGACCGACCACCGCTTTTTACCAAAACCCACTGCAAATTGAGAAGTATAAGAGCCGACTCGGTTGCACGGCACAATATTGTTTTCTTTTATTTGTTTGACCGTTTGATGATAATATATTCCTTCAAAGTTAGTACAAATTGTAATTCAATAGCTGAAACGAGTTGAAAGGAAAAATGAATCGAAGTGTTAGCAACATTATTCACTTTGAAGTCTCCCGTTTTACCGTCTCCAATACTGCAATTCCAAGCTCTTTTACAAGGCCTTCACTTAGCAAAGTGCGTCACACTGCCGTTTACTTCCAGGTATTTATACAAAACGCTGGAGCATTTGCCTTAATTTTAATTTTTTCTTTTCTGCATAAAGGGAATTTGTGTTGAAATTAATCACAAAGCTTGTTTCAGAGAAATTGAACGCATAATATACGCACACTGGCCTGTGCCTCTTAGTTTCTACCTGTCTGCAAAAATCTAAATAGTTATTGCTTTTAGAGAATAAGTACCTACGAATGAATTATAATTTTGAAAACTAATTAAATATAAGCTTTTAGTTATAGAAAGGCACTATAATTACGCGAGGCAGTTGATTAATCAAGTTGATGAAGATTTTGTCTACTCAGTTCCTCTCCATAATAAAAGAGACCTATAAAATTGAGTTTTAGGCGGGTAATTTATCGGAATGGGTCCTTCGGAAAACAGTCATTTCGTGGAATTTTTTCTCTGCTTTCAATTACACCATCGCAGGGAGCTCCCCTTAGCACCCCTTACCCTTTTCACGTATCACCTTCGAACCAATAAACAATAAATACGCTATGGCATCCTCGAAAAGTTCCAGAATTGGGGGGGAAAAAAAAACAAGAATATACGACACGTTTCCCTGAGTTCACCTCCCACCCCCACCGGCAGCCTTTAGCAGCTAGAATCCAATTCACGCTTTAACGACGGTCTGTATATGGTTAAAAACGAGGCCCTCTCTTAAAGCACCGTTTAAAAATCTCGTAATGGCGACCCCTTCACCACTACCATCCTTGTAGTGTCATTTCCCGTACATCGCAATTCACTCTTTGAAAACGGGCCACGACAATTATACGCCCCCTCCCCCTTAACCAACAGCTCAGCACCAAACCACACATGGCGGGGTTTGTGTGCTTCACCAATTAATTTTCTTTCTTTTGAAGCTTCCAATTTTTTACTTGTAGGCTGTCAAAAAAGAGTTTCAATGTATGAATAAAACCCCGATTTTATTTATTTTTAGTATTCGCTTCTATGGTCGTTGATTCCTCTTCTTTTTTTTTCATTATAATTTGTTTCTTCACAGAAGTTTATTGAAGAGAGAAAAAAGGGCTAATTATGGGACGAAAAGAATAGGTCAGTTTCACCAAGAAAACTCCTGACGCCCGAACAAAAATAAGTTTCCTTCCGTCTATAATTAGCAAAATTCAATATTTATTCGTTCGTTTTCTTTCGAAACGAGTCCGACTGCCCGTTTAATTAAACTCGCGGAGAAGTAAAATAAATCAATTGGCATAATTATGGAATGATACTCCAGCACCATTGCTCAATCCCGAAAAGCTGTTATTTCTTCTTGTGTTTGTTAAAGTAATGAATAATACGTCGAATTCGCCTGTGTATAACTTTAAACAATAGGTGTTTGATTGCTTGTGGAGTACACATTTTCCAATTTGTCTTCTTCTGTGCTCTACAGGGTTGAAATAAGTCGCCCAGTGGTAACTTAATTCCCTGTATAGCGTATAATTGCGGTTCCTGCTGTTTCATTTCCCGCGTGTGCGTAATACTCTGATGCTTCTTTATCCGTGGAAATCTCGTCGTATTCACTTTCAAGTCCGCCAGAAACTATTTTGTACACAAATGACTTTGGGACTTTGAAAGGGTATACAACAGTCGAAAAAGCGGTGAAGGCGGGGAAGAGGGTTGGCGAGAAATGAACGACATCCCGAGTGTGGTAGAACACCCTCCTCACCGCACCTATTGCCGAACACCATTACCTCTTCATTTGCATAATCCACTTTACATATCTCTTTCCGCGGATCTCCCTGAATAATTTTCACCTCTCTGGGCATCACACAAACCTCATCCATACCCCTCCACCCCCCAAACCATCACATACACCGCCACTATTCGCGTTCCACCAGCAAACTATTTAGCGTGGGCCAACCTCAGTAAAATGGTTCGTAGATCACGGATGCATCACGATGGCCCACTCGACCTCTTCTTCTACCCTCCCTACACCACGTCCCTGTGGTACCATCTAATTCATTTATTTGCGTGATCAGTTCCTGTTAAAAAAATGGGTGTTTTATTGAGGAAGAGGTGCTGTTCAACTGGCCTAACAGCAGTTTAATGGGGCCAGATTCTAGCTTTCAGGGTCCATATAAAATCATCAGGCCCTTGTGCCCCGAGTTTCAAGGGACGGGAAAAAAAGAGAGCGATTCGATGAGTTTACCACGACGAAGTTTTGATTAAGTACTTTGATAAAACTATTTCCTCTAAAGGAATTTTGGGTTCCTGCCAAGATTGTGGCTAAATACAATCGTGTGATTTTGAAGTTTTTTTAAAAACTATCGATTTTATTGAGTGTTTTACTTTATTTTGTTATAATGTTTATGATTAAAATGCTTTTAAAACAGTGAATTTAGTTGGAAATGCAAAAAAGTGTCGCGCAAAACTTTCCCAATCCAACCCTCACTTCTTTTCCACAACAAGTTCCAACTTTCACGAGTTGTTTCAATAAGTTTCTCTATACATGAAAAATACGTTGTCTTTCTATTTCTTTGCTGTGTTCAGCCATTAGTAATTATTCTGCGAGTCCGGGCAAAAGTATTCATTTATTTGGGAATCGGCCTTTGTGCCGTGCCGCATCCACTCCGAACTTGTGTGATGTAACGGTGGAGGATACTTCTTGTATATTGTGTGATTCCATGAAGAAATGGAAGAGGCTTACACTTTAAAAAGTAATCCTAAACGTATCATTAACTCAGCGAGGTATAACCAAAGTTACCTATCACAGAAAGTCTTACTTGCTTTTTAAGAGCCTCCACACTTATTCGTTACTGGAACGCCAGTAATTCGCCAGTGACTCAGCAATCTCTTACATAAGCTATTAATCTCGCCAATCAATTAGATCTCATCGGGGACCCTTGTGAAAGACAGCAACAGCAGTCCAGTGTAGCGGCCAAGGTCTGGGAACCGATTTCCGGTCTCCGGCCGGGCCGAGAATATCTCCGGGCCAAAATATCTTTCGCTTTAGTTCAGAAAGTAAAAAAAATATAATTAGTTTCTATAGGCGTTGTATTTATTTCGCCTATCTCTTCAAAAGGTTCAATCTACAAAAGAGTCCCGACCACATAAATGTTCCAAACCTAAGAAAGCCAAGTAAGGGCCTGCTCTCGTCCCTTACCGCATGAGAAGAAAATACATTATACAATTTCCCTGAAACACTGTAGAGGCAGCATGATATACAAATTTGAATATAACCAAACGGTCTGCTTTTCCATTTAAATCGTTGACAAATACATTCCAGAAAATTGATACTCGCTGAACTTTAACCGGAAAATTAGCCCGAACATTCGTATGAGAAATTAAAGGATTTTTCTTTCCCCAATAAACAAGATATTTGACCAAGAAATTGCCAATCATGCTTCTGATACGAAAACTGTTAAACAACCACTTAAAATGCTTATTTGGACATGAAATCGCCCCTATTGATTGATCCATGGCCTGTGTCGTAGTGTAACTGTTACCGTCAAAACCCGAAATCAGTCAAAACCCGAATTGCCTAGTCAGAACTAGTTTTATCAATGTCCCTTAGTGAATACTAGTATTCACTAGGCAAAACTAGAATTGTCCAAAGTTGCCAGACAATTCTAGTTTTTACTAAAATTTTTTAAGTAAAAACTAGTTGTAGCCACTTGGAATTAACGTTAAAACCCGAAATTCCTGACGAAAACAATTTTCCAGGCAAAAGGTCTGACAAACCACCAAAACTGAACGAAAAAAGGAATCCAAGAATTTATAAGAATGAAACCAATAACAGATTGAAAATTAAAAGATTCGTATTCGTAAAGACAGTTCATTTGTTGTTGCATGGCATAACTGTTATGGCATTTCGAATCCCAAAATTTAGACGGTTGGCACCAGCGCAACCGAGCAGGAGAGCAAAACTTATTGTTTTGACTGAGCTATTTAGTTGGAACTAGTTTTAAATAGTAAAAACTAATATAAAGTTAAGAAGGAACAATTCATCCGTAAATTCTAGTTTTCCCTGACCTCCATCGTCAATTCTAGATTTACCTAGTAAATACTAGTTTTAGCTAAGGGGCTTTGGTAAAACTAGATATGACTAGGTAATTCGGGTTTTGACTGATTTTGGGTTCTGTCGGTAACATAACCACCGGTGAAACTACACAAATGAGGGCCTAGGACTGTAATCTCAATGAGGCCTCTCCGTCTCTATACAATCAAGGAATATAAATTTGCTTAGCGTTAAATTACGCCATTTTAGCCACTAAGTTAACTCCAGAGATCGTGAATAAGTGATCTCTCAATTTTATCTACGAATGAGACATTTTTCTCTTTAATTTAGCCGTGAATTAGCGTATTCCTTAATTTCAGCAGTGAATTAGCAATTAGGTTCACTTTTAGCGATGAATTAGCGCTTTAATTTTAGCCATTTTAGCGCTTTCTATCAATTTTAGCAGTGATTCAGCGCTTTTTCTCAATTTTAGCAGCGAAATATCTATGTTTTTAGGCACGAGTTAATTTCAGCAGTGAATTAACCATTTTTTACATTTAGCGATGAATTAGCGCTTCTTCTCAATTTTCAAGTTTCCTCCAGATATCGTGACTTTGCGTTTTCTCAATTTTAGCATTGAATAAGCGCTTTATCCTAATTTTAGCGACGAATATGCGCTTTTCTCAACTTCAGCAGTAAATCGATGAAGTCTTCCATTTAGAACTATGAATTAGCGCTATATTGCTTTCAAGTTTAGCAGAGTATTAGCGTATTTCTTTACAATTACCGATGATTTGGATATTTTTCTCCATTTTAGCGGTGAATTAGCAGTTATCTCCAGTTTAAAATCGAATTAGTGCTGTTTCTCAATTTGAGCAGTGAATTATTAGAAATGTATTCACATTTAGCCTTGAATTAGCACTTTTCCCCAATTTTAGCAGCGAATTACACATCGCTCTTTCTCTATATTAGCAGCGAATATGGAGATATTCAGCGCTCAGATTTAGCCACGTATTAGCGTTTTCCCTCAACTTCAGCAGTAAATCAGCGGTGTCTTTACATTTAGCCATGAATTAGTGCTTTTTCTCAATTTTAGCCATGAAGTTGTCCTCAGAAATCGCAAATTGGCGACCTCTCAATTCTCAACTTTAGCTTTAAATGAGCTCTTTTACCCAATCTCCCAGATTGAACAAATCCCAGTTTTTCTCAATTTTGCAGCGAATCAGCACTTATATCCATTTTATATGTATATACATCCACGATATACAGGGTGGAAGGGGATAAGAGTGACAAAATTTTTGGGTGATAGTAGGCCTCATTTGCGACCGAAATTACCATATACACCGTGGTTCGAAAATCAAAACCGTTCGAGATATGATTTTTCTAACGATTTTTAAGGCTTACATCATTTTTTTAAACTAACGGCGAGAAATTCGCATTTAATTTGAATTTTTGCAACTTTTGGTGATGGATTCGGAAAGAGCACACTATGTTCTGTCAGGATTAGCCATTTTCGATAGACGTTAACTATTTTATGTGCCCTTAAATGCGGCTCAAAGTCGTGCAAATCGGGGAATTATTTTTTTTTCAAAAAAAAAGTCAGCTCTTAGAAAAAATTATTATTTTTCTCTTCAAAATCGCTTGTTTTGACCTGAAGAATTTGAACAGGTTTTGTGATTTTAACGTGATACAAAGCACTAAAACCTAATCCAAAGCTATACGCTGAATCAAACTGATTATGCCCGTCTACCAAAGTAACAAAAAATTTTGCTCCGGCCGCCGGCTGTCGGGTTAAGTGCATTCCAGGAGTTTAAACGTTCCGTGGGGGACAAGAGCATGCCTAAAGGGATAAGAAAGGGGGTGCACACCTGACGTCACCAGCGGCAACCGCAAAGCGTTTTCAGAAAACATTTTGTCTCTCACTCACTCACTCACTCTCTCCCTCTTAGGTAGCAGCAGTTATGGGTCTCAACCCTGAATTTCGTTGTTGAAGGTGCCGAATACGCGAAAATGGTTCCAGAAAGGGCCAAACCCATGAAATCCCGGGTTTGAATGAGCTAAATCCGCAGTCAAGTGATTATTTAAATGAGAAAATCCTCGAAATTGCTTTTTGAACAGCACAAATCCCGCGAAAATGCTTGCTTTCTTGGGTGAGTCAACCACGTGAAATTGGTTTTTGGTGGGACACCCAAAACTGCAAAATTTCATTTTTGAAAAAGCCAGGTCCACCAAATTGGCTAAATCCAAAATTATTTATTTTCGGCGAGCGAATCCCACGAAATTCGTTTTGACAATGAGCCAATCCTCCGAAATTTGTTTTTTGAAAATAGACCCATGAAATTTCTCTTCAAAATGAGCGAATGCCCGAAAGTTTTGATTTTGAAGGCATGAAACCCGTGAAGTTGGCTTTTTTAAGAGGGTCGACCGCTTGAAATTGGTTTTTCACGTGCTGATCCGCGAAATCGGCTTTTTGAATGAGCAAACCTCGAGAAATTTGGTTGCGCAAGTGCCAATAATATAGAAATTCGAGTTTAATGGGATGAAAGCCGCGAATTGTAGTCATCTTTGGTTCAAATGTTTTTTTGGGCCAGAATGTTGAATTTCAGAGCTGAACAGCATGGCTGCAAACTTTATTTGGACTAAAATGTCGGTTCTTTGAGCTAATAAATCAAACTTTGAAGATATAATTCTGTTTTGAAGGCGAGCAGGCCATTTTTTGATCACCAGATTGCGGGCCGAAGTTTTCAGTGTTTTCGACTAACCGGAATGCCCGGAGGTGGGTCCGTGCTTCCTCTGGATCGCTGTAGTGTAGACTAGCTCTAACGACTAGAAGCATTGAGCAAAAAGACTCATCACTCCCCAGAGTGTTTGGACAGATGAATATAAAATGAATGGACGAAGTATTTTGGACCTTTGGATTGGCAAGAGCGTGTGTGATGGGGTGAAGATTACTTGCAGATTGGCCGCAAAAACACGTTCGAGAAATTCCAGGTTGGCCCCACCTATTTAGGACCTCAAACGCTTTCAGATTAGCCCTTTGGCCCAATTAATCCAGTTCGGCTCTTTTGTTCAAATAGTGCAGGTGGCCCTTATTTGGGCGCTCAGGTGTCGATATGTACATATATGTAATCCCCCTTCCCAAACCGTATCACCGCATCTTTGATAAATAAAATGAAACAATAGTTGTCCTCTTCAATAGTTTTATAAATGTTTTCGATGGAACCGGTTTTCGGTCACGGGACCATTCTCAACACCTTCATTTTTCCAAGAATACCATTACGTGTCAGGAACATTCGCCTTTAAAAAAAAAAAAAAAAAAAAAAAAAAAAGAAATGAACTACGGTATACTGTACAGTCCAGTCAAATCGTATAAAAAAAATACCATACGCGGACAAAAATCTCGTCTTTGATTTTTTCCCTTTATTATAGGTTTTTTGGGGGTGAGGAACACGAATCTGAAGAGATCCAACAAAATTTCCTTGTGCGTTTGAAGAAAATCGCGAAAAACTGATAATTTTTGGCACTTTTTTTTTAGTTTTTCGCTTGCAACTCCTCAATGGCGCATTCTACGGAAAATTGTACCCTGTTCTTTTTTGAAGAGCATCAAGCTCTGCGTCGAATCATTTTTTCCTTTGTCACAATTGACCTAGCCGTTTCGCCGGTATTGATTGATCAATAAAGTGTGATACGATGAATTGTAAATTCAGATTTATTCTTTTTTTAGTGCAATCCATTCAAAAAATTCACTTTTTTTTTTTTTTTAAGACGCATGTGCCAGGACACATAATGGTATTCTTGGAAAAATGAAGGTGTTGAGAATAGTCCCGTGACCGAAAACCGGTTCCACCGAAAACATTTATAAAACTATCGGAGAGGACAACTATTGTTTCATCTTATTTGTTGTGAACCTCCAAAACGTCGCCACTATGGATGGATTAGATAAGCATCTTTGATATATCTCCATGGGAAGAGCCTTGGCTATCGGGCAACACAGTATCCAACATTGTAGCAACACAGTGCGTCGCACCACCCACGGTTGTAAGCGAGTGTCGAAGAGCTTCCGATAAGCCCAGGAGAATGTGTCGTGATTCAAGGGGCTTAAGGCTGATAAATGCATATTTGACAGGGCATTGAACGCTGCCGTTGGTCACTTGTGGCTCACGCCAGAGAACCCCCCTCCTCTATCTGCCTGGGTGTTTCCCTATTTTGGGGCTAGTAAGATTTCCCAGCAGCAGCGCTTTCTTATTGAGGCGCCATGTCTCTCTACATCATCTCTAGTGATGAGTGTGCAACAGTGCGCAACCCGCAAAATTATGTTCCGTGAATGTAATTCACAAAATTTAGCTTTTTAAAAGGCTGAACCCGTGAACTTGATTTATGAGATTGCCAAACCCATCAAATCCGAGTTTATATGAGGAGGTGAAATCTGAAAATTCTAGCCAGGAAGAGACCATTAGGAAGAGAAAAGCGACTCAGGAAACTGTAATTTCCCTGCAAACTTGATTCCGCGAGCCACTAAAGGATTCTCATCCCGATAAGATCTTTTTTGGTCACTTCCCTACACTTCAATACCCCAAAAGACTTAATTAATATTATTAGTTTTTAAGCCATACAACTTGATTAATATTTTTTTTTTAGGAAACGAAGAAGTAGAAGAAAAAAGCCAAAACCATAAAAATAAAATGTTAACCCCAAAAGACTCTCAAAAATATTCCTGCAGACGGCGGAAGCCGACGGCGGTGATTGGCGTGGTTGTCAAGAAAGCAATTACTCCACAACACTCGAGGGGAATCCGCTCGATACAGGAATCCCTTGAATCTTTGGTACGTTTAAAGCACAAAGTTTGCTGACTATTGACACTCGCACGACGTATCCAAATTTTGCGGGTTTGTCTCACTCAAAACGCCAATTTTTCGAGATAGACTCCCTAAAAAGCCGAGTTTCAGGGGGCAAACTCGCTCAAAAAAGCAGTCTCATGAGTTTGGATCCTTAAAAAGAGAAATTCCGTGGGTTTGGTCACTTTCTAAGTCTAAATTTTATTAATTTAGAACGCAGTCTATGCAGCTTTGGCTAATTTATGAATTTCACCTCTACCTCTTTAAAAACCACTGTTTCAATAACGAAATTTCACGAATTTGTCTGTTGAAAAACAAATTTCACAGTTTTGGATCTACCGAAAACTAAATTACGTTGCTACCACAAACGTCCCGGACTGAAAAAGCTCTAACCACAAAAACCGCTTGCTTACCACAAACAACTTGACCTCGGAACGATAGAACCACAAAAGACTTGAAACACAAACAAATGCTGGAAGCCACAAAGTGTCTTACGGCCACAAATGGTGATTTTCTTCATTTCCCGGACATGAATGGCCCGTCCAGCCATTTTTGGGGCGCGATAAGTCAGTCAGGCAATGTTACAGCGCGAGATTAGTCAGTTTAGTCATTCCTTTGTCAGTGGTCAGTGGTGTGGTGTCATTGGTGGCGGTTTTAACGCGCGAATAAAATTTTTGGCCATTTTTTGGTGCAGATAGCTATTTTAAAGTTGTGAATCGTCATCAACACCACCTGTTTAACACCATTTGTAGGGCGAAAATGTCATTTTTGCCAAGTGAATGGCGGACTTAGCCGTTTTTATAGTGGGAATAATGATCTTCCAGGAATTTTCAGGACCACACAAATAATTGTTGTTTTGCTTAGCTATATTTGGGGCTCGTGAAGTTGGTTTAACTATTTTTAGCTTGTTCTTTCACTTGTTTATAGTTATTCATATCTTATTTACATTTTGTTGTTGTTATAATTTCTCAACTATGGTGGGCTGTACTATGTCAGAAACCTTCCCAACGGAAAACCCTTCCCAACGGAAAACCCTTCCCAATGGCACGCTACTGCTCGGTTCACAGTTCACACGCGAGCGGTAGACTCTTCCCGTTTAGTGTGATAAATGAATAATTATTCGCTTCAACATTTTTATTATTAAATTGAACGTTCTTCTGATTTCAGGTTCGTGATGGTGCTTGGAGAGTCGAGTAATAACTGTTGTGTAGTAAGTTACCATTCCAATAAATCGTCTGATTTTTTCGGCTGAATTTGGTGCGAGGCATGTCTTTTACGGCCCATATTGCGCTCTGACTATTGGAAATATCATCAACGTTGCCTAAATTAAACGTTCTCGCCATATTACTATAGCTATTAATTATCGAAGGGAATATATGCCGGAAACACGAATAAACATTTTTCTCCCCAATGTTACCGATGACCTGTAAGAAGACCCTCGGAAATTATGCGTAAAAGCCTTTGAAGAAAGTTGCACTCAAAGTGGTATTCCTGTGCTGCTACTGTAACGACTGCGGTCGCGCGACTCTAGACGCGTGATCAGAGTCATGCGGTCCAAGCCACTTGCTTAAATTTCTAACACACGATACAGAAGCAGCGACATACGAACCTCACGGGGTGGTGGATCGTTATTTGATGGCGTATTCTCTATTTGAATAGGAAGAAGGAGAATAATTATTACTGGTCCAGTGTCAAAAACACAAACCCAATCCTTTGTACGTCATCAGAAGCGAAGGAGGGAACAAATCAATTTTCTTTCAGAGATATTCTTGACAGATGAATATGAATCCATGTTTGGAATGTTCTTCGCGTTAAACATAAACCAGTTCAATTATGTTTTGTTCTTAATTGAAAGTGTTTCGCATACGTCACTTCATGTTATGAAGTGGTACGGGCCATCAGCTCCGCCGAAAAACTAGTAAACTCTGAAAAACTATTCCAAGCCGCAACGACTGAACTTCTCATGATAATAAGCAAAGAAAAGACGTAGTCACTCCACGATTTCAATTTATTATACTCCAAACCGGTTTCAACCGTACAAGGTCATCTTCAGTGGTCCTAACGATCGACAGCAAATCAGAAACTATGAGCTCACAATAAATCAATAATAAATAACAAGGTAAACGATTAAATAAATAGCCTAAAAACGTGTAAATTGACTAGAAAATTACTAAAACCACCAAAACAAAACCTAGCATTAAATTAAAACAGTGTACTTACTCCAGGGGCAGCGAGTCTGGGAGAAATTCCCTTAGTCAAAATTAATGTAAACATTTTTTGTAAAAAAATGGGCACGGTGAAAATACCACCATGTTCGGTGACTTTTTATTCGGTGTAAAACCACCGAGTAAAATTTCGGTAGTTTGTTTCCGAACTTCGTCTTCAATGAGCCTATGTTCGGTCACCTATGCCTATGTTTGGGACCTAGGTTCTCTGGCTTATCTCCAGAAGTTCGGTGGCTAGTCCCTTGACCTTGACATCGATGCGCAACCGATCATGATCGGAAAATACGCTTCCCTAGTTCGGCAACCCGTCTTTTTGGGCAAGTGCCTTGTTTCTCACGTTCGGTGATATTCAGCATTAGCTCGCCGGTGTTTAGCGTTGAAGTTCGGTATATGGCGGGAAACACCCACAGAAGTTCAGCGAGGGTGGAATGAGTCAGTAGAAAGGGGAATAATGGCCTGTATTTCACAGCGAAGGTCAAACAAGGAGAAGCATGGCTCTATAAACTATGGTACACAGTTTAAAATGCTTGTATTATCCTTTATATCGATAAAAGGGAATAAAATTCATAGCACAATGTACAAGTAAACGGGAATAAATTACATAATCTGAAAATTAGGCTCACAATAACACGCATTCAATCATGCAGCATCACTATTATAATATTCTTGAAATAAGTTCATCCGTCATGATAGTCAGGAAGCGCCGTGAAACTCAATAAAAATTAATTACACCGAACTACACCAATCGAAATAATAATTTTAGATACTTGCCAATAACCGATACTTTCTTACGGTCACCCAACACACACAATCACCACACTGAACACTGAACTCGTGCTCTCCTCTCCCCAACTCAGTTAGAATTAGAAGCTTCATTCCTTCGTCTCGCTCTCTTGGCGTGGGTACTCGGTGGATAGCCAACGACGATGGGCTACTTGTCGCTGGCAGAAGTGACCCGTTCCCTTAGACATGAGATTTGTCACTGAGCATCGGTCATTTATCGATGCTCAGCTAAGGATCGTCCGACGTTCTGTAAAAAAACTACCGAAATAATGTCACCGATCTTCAGTAAATTTTATTCGGCGTGTCATCGAATTTTAAGCCACCGAAGAAATAGTTCAGTGGAGAAGTAATTTCTTCTGCGGTGAATGTTCACCTACGTTCGGCTATACGACCGCAGAACGCTCAACCGCAGAACCATCGGCGGTAATTTTACAATATGGCTGCCTTCTTCGGTGAAGATTAACCACCGAAAAAATGGAATTCTCCACTGAACGAATTTTTCGGTGGAGAGTGAGCTGTTCGGTGGTGGTTTTTTTTTCTCAGTGTTTGGTTACGTATAGACGCTACACAGTGATAATTTGTCCTAAAATCGTTCCCGGAGCGTTATTTTTCGTAGAAGGGGTAAAGGGGAAGCTAATTTTACTAAATTCGGGGGCGGGCGAGAGTCCATCACTAAGTGGACAGACTTTGGGTACCCCTATCGGGCCGTCAAGAGTGGATGAATCGCTTTGTCATAAGAATTCTATAATTTTAAAGCATAATTAGAAAATATTTTCTAAATGGGGAACGGCGAAAAACCGTCCGAAAATCGAAACAGATTTTATGATCAAACAACGAGCCCATCATTGAAGGGGCGCTTATCGTGATGGCGCCATTTGTGATCACTCGCGCACTTGCGAAGTAGCGGCGTCTATCCCCCCTGATGGCTGGACGCGAAATCCCCCAAATGTGAGTTGTGCCCCCCCCCCTCTTCATTATTAAAGGGACGTAGAAGAAATTGTACAGCGAATAACAACATTGACAGAGAGGAGATTTCATTGAATAGTTTTGAAGCATTGAATGAAATCTGATGATTTTCTACACCAAGTACTAGCGAAGCAAATAATAGTATACATATTACGATACAAGGTCGCAATGAAGGATATTTCGGGTGAGGGCGGAAGTTGCCGGCACGAGACGCAAGTCGAGTGCCTACCAAACCTCTAACTAGTGGGAAGGTGCTTATTTTTAAGTGAAAATATTTTCGCTTCCTTCATTATTTTCAAACAAATTAATTTTTATACATGTGATCCTACTGGAAAAATACATTCATAAAGCTTAAACAACAGTGAGACACGGTCTACAATTGCTGTTCTAGTGTACTGAAGTAAGAACATTGCCAGTGGCTTTCATGCATGGATTGAAGGCCGATGGAAAAAGTGGGGGAAGAACCGTGAGAAATCGGCCCATTCCTCACGCTTGGATTTCATGTCGCACAGTCAGGAGCAATAACCCTCGTTGCACCTTCCACGGAATATAGCAAAGTAGGTTATTTCGAACGACTGTAGAAAAAAAGACTTTGCGGCTAAAATAGAGACAGTTTTCAGCTAATCCCAAATTTCTGTGCCTAATAGACGCTGAAATTGAGAAAACGCGTTATAATGAGCTCATCTTGAGGCAAGTACGCTGCAAAAAGTTTTTCAAAAAACGCTAATGCTTATTCGCAGCTAAAATAGCGGAAAAGCGCTAATTCAAAGCAAATGCGAGAAAAAATCATTAATTCACTGCTAAAAATTGGGAAAGACGCTAATTACGTGGCTATAAAAATGGAAAAAAGCAGCGATCAACGCTCATCATGCAAACTCAGCAAAATAAATTTTGAGAAAATGCCAAAACTTGGTTTCTCGTGGCAAGTTTCTTGAATAAAATTAAGATAAAGCGCTAATTCGGAGGTGAAGTTTGTGTAAAGCGCTCATTCACAGCAAAAATAGGCGGAAAAAACACCAATTCGCTGATCAATTTAGGAATATCTGATCCGGGTAAAACTGAGTAACGGCAAAAATTTGCGGCTAAAATTCAAAAATAAATTCGCGACTATAAAAATTTGAAAAAGCGGTGATTCGCAGCAAAAATTGAGGAAACCTCTAATTCGTGGATAAAATTGAGAAAACCTGCTATTCATGGATCTATTTGAGAAAACCCGCTAATAAGCTGCTGAAACTGGCAAGAATCGCTGATTCCCGGATCCCGGCAGAAATTGAGATAGAGATGGTCGTATTCTGAGCATCTGAACATTGGACGCAGGACTATTTCTCGGTTGAAATGTAATTAAGCGCTCATTCATTCGCGGATCAATTTGACAAAATCAAAAGGAGAAAATGAGAAAAAGATAATACTCGGTTAAATTTGAGAAATAATTCGCGGATAAAGTTGAGGAAAAGCCACGATTCGTGTCCAAAATTAAAAAAACGCGGATTGATTTGTTACCATCCACTGATACACGGCTGAAATTCGGTAACACGGTAATGAGTCGTCTCTTCCCTAAGAAAAAATACGCCGACTCGCGCGTCGGCGTCTTTTTTCTCTTAGTGTGCGCCGGGCCTAAGGACCTCATAGTGATTTAGAAACTCTAGACGCTTCTCCTTATGCTGGGTAAACCACGCCAATGCTATCATATCGAGCGGTACGACTACCAAAGGCGTCACTGTGGAGTAATCGGTAGCCCCTCGGACTACAAATCCAGAGGTTATGGGTTCAAATCTCACCGAAGAGTTAATTTGTTTCGAAGCTCGAATCGTCTCCGGAAAAATATAAATTGAATTGAAGTTGTTTACTCAAAAATAGGCTTTGGCACCGCTGGATTTACACCCGGCAACTGTTGAATAATAATAACAACAAAAAACAAGCCCTAAGAACTATTACAGGTACCGCTGCCCCCCCCCCCTACCAGCACATATCATTCTCTGAACTCTCCATTTTGCGTCTGATCACGGGTAGGGCCCTTCGAAAACGTCATCAGCCCCCCTATTCTGTAACTCTTAACGCGTGCGTTAGCGAAATAAACAAGGTGAATAATTAAAAATTATCAGCTGAGAAAATTCGCTAACGCACGCGTTAAGAGTTACAGAATAGCCCCCCTGATAGATTCTATCTTTAAGAAAAATATTTGATGGGTATCTTTGACAAATTTAGGTGGGGAGGGGGGTTGCAACTGTCATCACGGGGGGGGGGGATGATTAAGCAGACGTTGGAAACCCCTGTGATCGAAAGTAACGTATCAATGTGAATGATGAATGAACTGAGTGAAATGTTGCCCCCCTGCCTTTTACAGGGAAGGGAATGTTAGCCCCTCGTTACTAGGGGTGGCGAAATAAACCTTGCCCCCCCTGAGAAACTCTGTACCATAATACTGTGCTTCCCTATATATGCCCTAAATTAGTGGATTATTCGCTCTAGCTGTGTGCACCTTGTGCACACACCAGTCAAAAACATTTGGGCAGCGTCCCCCTCATAATTTTGGACCCCCCCGCCGCCACTATCTATAACTTCTATTTTCCCCCTCATGGCGATTTCATGGCGTCCCCGCCCCCTTGTGTCTGAATTTTTCGCGGACCCAGTGAACAGCACCATGGAGTAGTGCATGGCTGAGCCGTACGCCACTGGTAGCATTGGGTGAGGTTATTCCTCACCACCACTTGTTAAAGTTTTATCACCTGCCTACTAACGACCCTCTTCTCTCTATTCGATATAATTAAAGAGAGATTCAACCATATGCCAGCACAATTCAGCAATGCGTACGATATGCAAGCAAATTTTGTTTTAAATAGTTGTCATTTTAGGGATGAGGATGGTATCTTACTATACTTATTAAAATCTAAGTTCCCCTTGTTAATATATTAAAATTGAACTGTATATATTTACTTATTAAAATTGAACTGTAGAAGGGATGACTCGACTAGAACTTGTTTCATAAAGCTATGAACCCCCTCCTCTCATCCATTTAGATTTAATCCCGTTTTCATTTATTCTTTTTCTACCATTCCTATTGTGTCAGCAACTTACACCGAGTGTCGTTCTCAGAGTGTTTATAGTTTTCATTTACTTTGTGAAGTAGTCACTGGAATTCCTTTCCTTTCTTTTTCCTATTTCAAGTTTCCGTCAATTTGATTTTTTTTTTTTTTTTTTTTTTGTTTTTTTTTTTGTTCTTTGTTTTTCCTTTTTGACCGGCGAGCCTTTTCTCTGTTGACTTCGAATTATTTTCATCCTTTGGTATAAAATAAACCTTTCATGTTGGAGAGAGAGCGAAGAGAGGCGTCTAAAGACTCCATCCCTCAAGGAAACCGTTTGTTTTACTTTTCCTCTTGGAAGATTGGTATAGGCTTTCAACTTAATAGAATTAAATTATTTGAGACTTTTTTGCAGATTAAATGCTCTAAATTACTTACAGTTAAGAGCATTTTTACTCTTTTGTTACTGTCTTTGATCTTATAATGAAATTTCTGAGTTCATATTTACTGAAATGTGGGTCATTTATCAACATTTATCGCATTAACTAATTAATTTTCAAGCGAAGAAGACGTTTACCTCGTGAAACAAAGCTGATTCAAAAGCTCACGTACTTCTTTGGAACTAATTACCGCACACTGAGTTCGTTATCTCGCGGTACGTGGTAAACGAGTATGTATTTACTCTTTCTTTATTCAACCCCACAACTCACTTCAAATATTTCAACATATTCAGACTCTGGTAAGAGAGCATCGTGAAATTTTAAAAAACTAAAAATACCCCGCTAAAAGCAACCCAAGCATTGAAACCTAGTTTTGCCTGGCATCAAAACAAGCGCTTATACGATCTATACAGTAGTATTCCCAACACGTTTAAATTCACACACCCCCTTCCGCATCCAATGTTCCAGTTTTCCAGTCAACGATTTCTAATAAAGGTCCTTTCTTGATCTCTAGAAATACTATTTCCCAGGACTGAAAACAACTTTTCAACGCCACCTCCCCACCACAACCTGCCACCTACGACCATAAAACAACCCCTTTTGAACTCGCCGCTATGGATTAGTTTCCCACCGGTTCGAGGACTTATTGTAGTCCGTGAAATGGGCAAGGCGGAATAAACTGTTTAAGGTCCAATGCATGCGCAAAAGTAAGACTTTCTAAATAAGAATAGCGATGAGAAAGAAGAATGGTAATTGTTTGTGAGGGGGACGGGGATAGAGGTAGAAAGGTATTTAAAGTTACATTATACATCATGAATAATTCCTGCCAGATAAAGAGAGAGCTTGAGCGAGAGGAGAAGAGGGAAAACGATTTAGTAGGGTGGAAAAGGATCGCCGCAAGTTGAAAAGAGGATTTTCTGATGAAGAAATGAGTGAGGTAAACGGATGAAGGTTGGGAGGTGGTAGGAACGAAAAGACGTGCTTTAAAGAGCGGAACGTAAGCACTAATCCTTGTGATTGGTTTCCATCCAGGCTATTGGTTTCCTATCACGATCCCTCTTTCTTTTTATACTATATCACTGGAAATTAATAACTTCTCAATGGTCAAATCGCCCAAACAATTCGGATTTTCATCCAGTTATTTTCAAAACTTTTTTTTGTATTTTATTATTCGAAAGACATTTTTTTTACCTCTTGTAATAATTATGCTCTTATTGATAATAATCATTTATAAATAATAAGCCCGTGAAATTGAATAAGCGTGGAAGGACGCTAAACGGGAGTCATTCCCACGTTTATACAGGAAAGAGTTTCAAGTTTTAGATGCAGCAACCACTCAAAGGGGCTCCATTGCTGCTAACATGAATAACATTAATAATTATTGAGCCATCTGCAGAGCACTATTTTTTTCTCTATCTTATATGAAATGAGCGTTTCACATAACGTCATTGCTTTTGACCTTTATGTCATCAACGTCAGAGCGGTTCCAGAGAGGAGCCTCTGCCTTTGAAGTCAGAGTCTGTCGACTAAGTCAATGCCGTCCACTTCAATCGTCTTTCAGACGTTTTTTAAGTGAGTTTACGGTTTATTGCAACGAAATTATAGTTGAGTGATCGGTCGCTACTCTTTACACGCCGCCCACCATTTCATAACCCGCTGGAAGATAAAGCACGCTGAAAGATAGAGCAGACGTTAGGGTGACAATCCCATGAAATTGGTCTTAGGTAAAACCAGCCAAGGGAACTGCTAATTTGGATATAAAAAAAAAAAAACCTACGAAGTTTGTACTATGCGTGCTCCAAACCAAATAAATTGATATTCTCAAAATAACGGAACCTGTGGAATCGGAGTTTTCAAGAGCAAAAGCTGCGAAATTTCTTCTTTTAATTTATTTATTTTTTATTTTTCAAAAGAAAGGTGCAAGACCCCTTCCTAAAAGGATGTATGTCGACGCAAACTCAAAGTGAGAGCGGTTCCAGAGACGAGCCTCTTCCTTGAAAAAGTCAGAGTCTGTCGATTGCGTGGATGCCGTCCACTTCAATCGTCTTTCAGGGGGGCTAGTACGAAGGGGTGTTATAATTTTAACACGGCGTTATCCTATCATAATTAAAATGGTTGTCACGTGGATACCACCCATGTTATTTCATAAACACCCCTTCGCACTTGCCCTCCCCCCCCCCAGGGGGTCAACCATGAGCTAGCGTTAAAAAATTAACGCAAGCGGTAACTAAGGACGCTCTACCACAAATAATGTTATAACGCCACAGATACCGCGTTTTGACGGTATTTTTACGCTAGCTCATGGTTGACCCCCAGACGTGTTATATGAAATAACACGGGTGGTATCCATCTGACAACCATTTTAATTGTGATCGTATAACGCCGTGTTAAAATGATAACACCCCTTCTTGCCCACCAGTACACTCGAAATTCAGTTTTCCAACCACTGTACTCCGCGAAATTGGTTTTTAGAACAGCCAATCCAATACAATATTGGTTTTATTAAGGTAATGAGATTTATTTCCGAGAATAAACCCACGAATTTTTACCCCGCGTTTGAAGCCAACGACATATTTGTTATTTGAACAGTATCTAAGCTATCGACTATTTACGGGCAAAGGCAAATACATTTTTTCGAAACTACTTCATTCTTTTGCAACGTTTCGTCGACTCAACTACCTTTTGCCTTTGCCCGTAAATAGTCGATAGCTTAGATACTGTTCTAACAATAATGATGGGCGATAACCTCATTGAAAATAGATATTTGTTATTTGTTTGAAAAAAAGCCTCAAAATTGATTTTATGAAAGAGGCAAACCCGTGAAATTTGTTTTTAGAAGAACCGAAGCAACAAAATTAATTTATCTAAGAGCGAAATTCACGGAATTTCATTTGTTTTTTCGACGACTCAGGCACACAAAATTGGGTGCTTGAAGACGGAACCCCACAAAATTGTTTTAGGTCGACCGAAAGGTACAAAAATCAATTTTTCAAAGAACTGAGAACGTGATCATGATTTGGTACGACTGAACCTCACTAAATTTGTTTTCTGAGTGAGCCAATACCTCACTGCTGCGGATCTCCTTAAGATCGGGCCAGTGCCTAGGCCGTTGCCGGGCCCTTACCTGACCTGCACCCCATTTTTGGCCCGGACTTCCCAGCCGAGCCGGTCGCAACACTCAGCTCGACACGTTAGCCGCGACTGGTTTCAGAGCCGAGAATGCTGGCTTCCACCATGGACTGAAACCGGGCAGGGAAGGTGCCCCTGGCTAGGTTGCCGGTCGCGGGCCATTCCTCCCCCATACCACCCACCGTAAAGTTTTGTTATGAATTATGACGCACCGCCACACTGTCCCGCACCGTCCACTGTCTACTCTACGTCAGTTCGCAAGAAATCCGCCAGTTGAACTGTGATGAATCTTTGTGGGCCAATAATTATCACTGTATTGTATACAGTGGAGAGACAGGAACTGTTTAGTTCCTAATCTAATCTCGACGCTCGCAATGTCGTGGCTGATTATTCCCCGAAAGATTCAATTTCTACGCCTATGTAGCCCTGAACGGTCATTTTTTAGCTACCAATCCCCCGTCAAATTCAATTTCTACAGTTTTCATTCGAGCTTAAAATAAACGACTGCTCCCACCCCAGTCCTGCATACGAAGGCCAACGTTTCCCGATACACCAAGCATTATTCCCCCTTGATGTACCGACCTTAGTGCACAGTGCACACACCCCAATGAAGAACTTTCGGGCAGCATCCCCCACCGTTAGAGACTATTTTACACCACCACGACGACCGTGAAAAAATTGCATTTTCTCCCTCACGACTTCTGAGCTCCCTTCCTCCCACCCATATAGCGTCCGATCGAGGCAGAAGACGGCCCCATGCAACAATCCTCGATTTTATTGTCTCATCCAATCTTCAGGAAATTCCGCATTATAATGCAGTTTAAAAAGACAAAATCAAAGGAAGAGCGTGAAATTACAAGGCTGAAGTTCAAGTCAAAGTTATTTTGGAGACGCAAATTGATGAAATTTTGCAGAGTTTCCTGATGGAGATTGAAAATCAGGATTGAAGCAGAAATAAGGCGATCAAAATCATTTATCGAATTTCGCTCTCTAGAAAAAAAAAAAAAAAAAAAAAAATCGAGGATTTTTGCTCCCTAAAAATACATTTTCACAGATCTGACTCAACTCAAAGACAAATTTCTCATGTAGCATCAAAACCCCAATTTTGCTAATTCTTAAAATCGATTTCGCGCATTTTCGTCTCAAAAAACATGTTTGCGTGTTTGGCTCACTTAAAACAAACTGCTCAAATTTCTCTAGGTATCTAAAAAAGCCGTGAGTTTCGGTGGTTTTTTTTAAAGCTTTGAATTAGGTTACCTAATTCATCAACTAATTTTGGATATTTTTCATACCAAATAGACCATTTCCGCAGGTTTAACTCACCCAACTTCTTGGATCGCGCTCCTCCGAAATCTAAAATCGCCAGCATAGTGATGATATTAGAAGTTTTGTGCAATCACGATATCATTATCTTCTATATTCACCATTTTCGTGCTAAAACCACAATTGCTTGCTAACATCGCCATTTTCGATGCACAATGTTTCGTTTTGAGGTATCACATCTTTTGGGGTATCACGTCAGCTTTGGCGCGCAATTGTCCGTTTCGGTGTAATCTCGTCTTATCACTGAAAAATCGTCAGTGTTGTGATGAAATTGTCAGTATTATGGTGATATTGTCAGTTTTGTGTTAAAATCGTCAAATTTTTGAAGGCACAGTTTTAATAGTTTAGGCGTTTTGGGGAAAACGCCAAGTATATTTTGAAATTGTCATTTTTAGAGCAAAGGTTTGGGCCAGTGCCGTCAGTTTTTGTGATGAAACCATAGGAATAACGTTTCTGGGGCCTATTCAGTAAAACTTAGCGCCGGCGCTATCCACCCGTCTTGTCTACAAAACATATGTTCCTATTCTGATGGGACGAATGGATAGCGCAGGCGCTGAATTTTGCAGAATAGGTCGCCAGGTTTGAAGTGAAATCGTCAGTTTTAGAGTCAAATCTCAAATTTGCCAGTTAAAAATCGACAGTTTAGCGGTAAAAAATTAGTTTCGGCATTTTTAAGGTAAAACCGCCGTATTTTTTGGAGTAAAATTGCCAGTTTTATTGTGACATCTCTACTTTTGGTGTAATATCGTCTTATATGTGGAACAAATCATTAGTATTTTGGTAAAATCGTCAGTTTTGTGTTAAAATCGTCAAATTTTTCAAGACAGTCACGAGTTTTGAATAAGTAAAATATCCAGTTTTAGGGTAGAATCACCAGCTGTAATGTATGTCGTGAGTTTTTGGGGGTAAAATCGCCAGTTGTGTTGTGAAAACTTCACTTGGGTAACACTTCGACTTTTGCGTAAAATTGTCTGTTTCGGCGTGTTTCCAGTTTTGTGTTGAAAAATGTCAGTTTTTAACGTCTCTCAGGAAAGAAATTGTAAATTCGGACATCCTGTATTAGAGAGCAATGCCCTTCCTACAAGTATCAATATTTGTAGGGAAAAAATTGTCAGTTTTTGGACAGAAAATCATAAATAGTCGGCTACAAAGATATTTTACAATCTGAAATATTAGTTCATGACGGACTCTGACCATTGTTGTGAAAATTCTGTGTCTGGGGAACAATTTGACGATTTAAAGCTCCTACATCTGAGTAGACGACCTACCAGTTCTCTTGCTGGGCTCTCTGGTGCATCTGACATCTTCTGCCCACCCCAACATCAAGGGCTGGCTATACGCCTCTGATGTGTTCCACCTTGTTAGGATTTTGTCTAGGCGTACCCCCTTGTACTTCCGCGGGCCTGACGGAGAGAGCTAGTGATTGTGAGCAAATTGTATTGTGGTGATAAGCTCACCATGAATGAATCAAAATGTGTCTACGGGAACTCATCATTGCCTGGAGTGTGGAGACAGTTTCAGCGTTTGTAAGAGTCAATTTCCTGACGTGTGAATGCTTTCGCACGCGGTGGCTTCAAGTACCCGCAGTGATTCCAGTGCATGAATATTCTTTAATATGACTTGAAGTAACATTGTTGAATTTTATTTTAACCCTGGATATAATATAAAATAATCCGTTCATCCCGTCTTTTAGAAACCTCTCCGAACACCTTCGTTAAAGTATGAAGAGTTATTCTTCAATTCTGTCAAGTAAAAGTTGTGAAATCGAGTTTTAAGGTTTGTGGAAAGTTTTATAAGGTCGAAACTGGTAGGAAAGGGGGGGGGTAGGGTTCAATTTTAAACATTGAATAATTCCAGTTGATGGAAACACGAATAAAAAACGAAAAATCTTACAGAGGATCGAGCCGTATATCTCAGGAAGGTATACATTTTCAAAAATCCACCGACTTTTTCTTTCGCTCATGCCTCTAAATTTTAGATAATTCAATCATTTGTTGTGAGAAACTTTGAAGGAAGTAATGCAAAAGTTTTGGTAGGAGAAAAACAACTTTTTTTTAAACATTAATTGAACTATAATTCATGTTTCCCTTATGTAAAAGGAGCACGCAGAAGGGGTTTACAACCGGAGCTATCCAAACTTGGCCATTCCCTCCTTTTCCATCAAAAACTATTATACTGGGGGGCCCCGCGAAACTTTATCTTAAGTTTTTTTTTATCCTACAGTCCTCATTATCGTTTTGTAATAATAAGAAAAAAAAGACGCCCTTGGTGGGTAAAAACACGCATTAAAGAAGAGCCGTTTTATAAAGCGATGGAAAAAGATGAAGTGAGGGGTGATGAGGGTCGTTGATAGAGTGATTGTTATAGTTAATTGGGAAATATCGCTTCAAAAGATCCTTTTTAAAAATAAAACCTAGGTAAAAAACGCTCCTTCCATCCATGCTGATCAACAATATAGCATTGTTGAAGGACTGGTTCATGTTAGCTCACTATGTAATACACTTCCAATTTTCTACAGCATTGAAATGTTAAATTACCAGCGCGACAGAGATGAATAGAGCGGAATCCTTATAACTGAAGACGTTTTTTAGATGGGAAATAAACGCCTCGTTTCTAAATTCGATTTTCTTGTGGCTCTGTTATAGTTCAATACGTAGTAATTATTGTTGTTGGTTTTGAGAAATTCGTGTCAAATGATTGTACTGATTCACCATGTTTATCCGGTTGTAATAATAAATCTCTGGTTGGATCAATCCAAGCGGAGAAAAAATTGAATTCCAAACGGGTTTTGAGCCATATTTTCTTAGAGTACTGGAATACTTAAAACAACTGCTCATCAGCATTGCCTATTTTAGCCATTCTCGCTTTCCAGCCGTCAACAAGTAGAAAAATATTCAAAGATTCAATGCGGTTTTGGCTGTCTTTTGAGTTGGTGCCTTGGTGAGATACCGCTCTACCACCCCCATTCCATCCGGCAACGGACGCGCTGTGAGGCCCATTTCGCCACTTCTATTCCGAATTAGTCCCTATACTCCCATAAAACGTACACGTTAATGTTCACGTTAATAATAAAACTTATCTCCATTCTCAGGGCAATATCCAGGAAAATGTTATGCAAATTCTTCAAGCGGAATACGACGCCGATACTCTTTTATTATCACCACCGCAATCAAAAATTGTGCTGATTCATCGGTAGCTGTCGTTGAAGAATACCTGGACTTACCGATCGTACTGGTGTCCATAACTCCACCTGACTATGACATCCTGATATAGACCGAGGCAAAGATAAGGCGTGCACATTTTCCACGTACGAGACGCCGCTCCTTGGCTTTGGTCACGCTCTCTTTCTACACGCCTTCACAGGTTGTGACACGACATCTGCAGCGTTTAGAAAGAGTAAAAATGTCTTCGCCAATTTTTATCTCAAGTCTAAGGAGCTGCAGAATTTTAAAACGTTTCCTCGAAGCAAGAAGACGTAGAGCTGTCTGGTAAAACTTGCTTTTTGAAATGGTACGCCTGCTGAGCATAAATCTCTGTCTAGACGCATTCGGTAAGTCTGTCACAGCCTTAAAGCCTTACGTAATCTCTCTCCCACCGACGGAGGCAGTTTCTAAATAACATTCCCTACGCACGTACCATCAAGTGCACACGTGGCTGGAAAATACATATACTTCCTCCTCAGGAGAGGGAATGGAAAATCTCAAACGTTGCCCTGGCCTCTGTCATTACAAAGGTGACCCACCAGCCCGGCACCAGCACCATCACCGGATGCCCACCTCAAAACCCTATTTTGTCGCTGCATGAAAGACAGTAGAAGCAGCAGTCACTGTGGATGTCGGCGAGTCATACTGAAATGATCGAGTGGATGCCTCCATTGTCAGGGCGAGTGTCTCAATGGGATGCCCATAATGGATTACGAGCCTGATGAATAAGACTGTGGGCTGCCACTGCCGGACTGATGATGAAGCTGCAGGCACTTGATATCCAAATTAATATTTGACTCGTATCAATTCAAAATCAATTGCGCCGGCGTTTTATTTTAAATACTTCCGTTTTTCAATAAACTCTCTTCTTTTGGTGCCCAGTGACTTAACTAAACAAATTGACGACGGAAGACAGGGAACTTGATGTGTGAGACCAATAATTAAAAAAAAAAAACAAAAACAAAAAAAACTGTCAGATCATCATTAGCAGGAATGCAGGTTTACATAAAAATATTTCTACATAATATGTATTGCGCCCACTTCTGATAATCTCGCATATTGTCCACACATCCTAGACTAAGTTTAATTTTCCTTAAATTTCTTCGAGAGATAAGTCTTTCAGACGAGCGGTAGAGAAGGATTTGACCGAAAATATGGTGTGAACTGTGAAAAGCTTATTTTCAGGACATATTGGAATTCCGGGAACGAATAGGAATATATTTATCTGCAGAGAGCATACAACAAAAGTGCTAGTAAATTTTATGAGATTTCTGTTTTTCCAAGTTTTTGCCCTGGGACGTACGGTTCATGAATTATGAGCGAAAAATCAGAAAAAGGCACCTTCTGTAACCTCTCCAGACGTTAGCACACCTCCTAGGAACCAGGACTTTTAGTATGTTCATGTCCCAACCCGAATGATAAAATTTAGGAGATCAATCAAATTCTCCTCCCTATACAGTGCTTTATTGACTGGGAGACTTGGGGGGGGGGGGCTTGGGAGATGAAAACAAATTTAAGTTTGGAGGGAAAATGGACTCCCCGCGGTGAGTTTCGAACCAGCTATATTTTGGAAAATTCATTTTTCAAAATAAAAGAGAGCACCCGCTTGAGTGGCTTTGTAGGGTATTAGAAACATCAATATCGAAATAGTCATGTTACCTCATCATTCACTGAAAAAAAAAAGGAAAAGAAGAAGACATTAATTTCAGCAGAAATCTCTTTCCATAGACTTGTATAGTATGAACGTCACTGTCTCTGAAAATAATATCCTGGAATTATTAGTGAAATCCCATCGCGTTCCCAATGTTTTTAAAATCAACTCAAAAATCACCTCTTGAAGTAAATAATTCGTCGCTTCCGAAATCAAAAGGTAATTTCCCTCGAGTAGGGTCCTAGGCGGTTGTAGGTAGGTCAACGGCGAGAACGCCCGACTGAGGGGTGAGCATTAAAATACAATTTTTAAAAATAAGTTTTTTAGGGTCAATAGTCAACCACAGTGAAATGCAAATCTCCCACCCAATATTTTTAGGTTGAGGAAAACCTTTTGAACAATGAATTTTGGTCGACTTAGGTATAACAGTTATACTAATGAATACGAGAAGGTGAAAATAGGGGAGAAGCTCACAGGCTAAAACCTCTGAAGAGAGGGAAGTCCTCCGGGAGATTGAAAGAGAGCGGAATGTCACCAATTTTTAATGAGCCAACATCTCGTTCACCCCGCCGCTGCCGCCTGTTTTGAAAGAGCTCCATGATGAAGATGTTTCTTCACATTATTTATCCAAATAGAAAAACAGCAAAGCTTGACATTTTGGTCTTTTTTTTTATTCTCAAGAGTCCTAGTTTGCTCGCTGTAATCTTCTCCGCTCATCTTCTTTTTTCCAGAACCAATAAAAGGCTATTACCTTATTCTCTGTTTCTGCCTTTCTCTTTTCTTTTTTTTTGCTGTCTACCGAGGCCCTTTCATATAGTTGAAGACAAAACTAAGGCAATTTTCTTTTTCCCTTTGTTCGCGCTTTCTATAGGGAAATCAAAAACCATGTTAACCGACTGTAGTAATCAACAAGGGTGTTTTTTTTTTTTTTTTTTTTTTTTTTCTTTCCGAATGTGTTCCCTAATGATTTTCAGTACTGAGTTTTTGCGTTGGGTGAGTGAGTTCTAATACGAGGCATAATAGTTGCGTCTTGATATTATTTTGGAATGTATCGCTTTGCCAAGCTCTTCCGCTTTTTATTTATTTATTTTTTTTTTTTTCAGGATTTGAGTAATTTATTACTCCTTAAGGTAAACCATCGTCTAGACGGTTCAACCTATATCAGTTACGTCGGTGTTTTATTTTTGAAAGGATTGGTGTGAAAGAATAATGTGTTGGTTGTCTCTTAAAAGACAATTGAAACCACCAGTTTCTTTCTCACAGCTCTGAAAAAGATGGAACTAGATAGAAGAGGAGAATAAAGTAGACTCCATGTGTGTCAGACAAGACTTTTTGCGGGAATGAACAAGACAGAAAAAAAAAAGATAACGATGAGATAAACCTGAATATGTCTCTCTCTCTCTCTCCCACACTTATACGAAACTTTTCACGTCACATTTCATCATCAATATCTTACTCATGCCCCACTAGTGGTAGTGTGTGTGTGGGGGGGAGGGGGTCGTGACTTGAAAGAGCGGTGGAAGGGGTATGGGTGAAGAGAGAATGGAAGGATTAAAAACCTTGAAAAGGGTGTCAAAAAGGGCATTGAATAGAGCTCGATTTGAATTTCGAATCGTCTTAGTCAGGAGAGCTTGAAATGGAGAACCCTCGTCACGATTCACGTTCGGTGAGAGGAGACATTTTTTTTTTTTTTTTCCAGGCCCTTTATGCCCTTGGATTTTAAAACAGGATCACGAATATTCGAACGCAGGCTTTTTCTGATACTTGGCCAGTCCCTTTAATATTTCAAGGCAGGTTTTGGCAGTCATATCTCATCCGTCGACGAGTTTTCCCTTTCCTATATCAATATAAAACTTTGTCCAATCTGACCACCTGTACTGACCCAGAGGAAGGACGCAGGGATGCTCCCATTCCTGTTAAGTGTCCCTTCTCCCCTTTCATCGCTATTTCGACACCACGGGCCAATTTTTTCATCTTCAGTGTCGAATTGTTGCTTCTTCTTCATCACAGCACTCAGTGCGGTAAGATCCCCAACGAGTGGCTTGTGGCAAAGCACGGATCACCGCGAATTGCACCGTGGGCACCCTGGCTTGATCACGTAGTTAGTCCACATGGGATATCTAGAAATTCGGACAATTTTCTGATTCACGGCCCAAAATCAGGATGCTCCACAGACAAAAATAATTGTAGGCCCTTGAGACCCGGGCCGCCCACGTACGTTTAGCCGTAAGTATAAGCTTAAGATCATAAGAACCAATCATAATTTAGTGTTTTGTACACAAGACATAGTTTATAACCCCTCATTAACATTGAAACAGGCATTGTCGACCTAGACCTAAGGGCCTAAGAGCCGGGCACCCTGAGAGTAAAGTTTCAAATCATTATGAGGGTTTTCCCATAAGAGATGTAAATAATTTGTACGTTTGAGGGTGGCGACTGACCGGAAACGAAAGGCATCATCCCTCGGCAATACAATACCGCGGGCGCACCAAGCTTGTCAGTTTCAGCCTGGCCATTGCCCACAGACATACAATATGAAAACCAATAGGTCGACCCGTCTCTCAGAAATACCATAGGATTCAGCATTATGGGTCAGTCGTGTTCTTGTACAAAACAGAATAAAAACATTACAAAAACGCACCATCCACCCATTGACTAGCGCAGAATAATTAGGAATAAATTGGGAGTTTCCAAGAGATTGACAGAACATTTCAAAAGCTTTATTACAAATGGTACGGCGCGGCGTCCTTACAGTTTTGATGGTTCCTCAAGAAGAGTTACCGTCAGTTGCACCGTGAGATGAAATATTATCTAGATAAAAACAAATGTATTCATATCTTTCGGGACGACGATGGGAGGGCACAGTCCAACACGATTTGAGCTTCGAGAAAAAATTGGCTCCCAGGCAAGATTTGAAACCGCAGTCTCTGGATTACTATTCCAGCACGCGGCCAATTGCGCCACGGTGACGCATTTGGCAGTCGTACTGCGAGGGATAAGTTATAAAGCCAAGCCCCACCAAGTTGGGCTGATGTGCCCTCCTATCGTAGTCCGAAAATATATCAATTTAATTTAATTTATTTAATTATAATGCCAGCGACAACATCAATCGAAATATTATTTATTTTAGTGTCTTTGCCGTGTAGCATGTTTTTGAGTAAAACAACACTGAATTATATTATTAGGAAATATGCCCTGTTTTGTGACTATACGGTCATTTTCCGAGTCTGAGTACTCATTCTCATTGGGATAAACTAATGGCGTTTTCCATTTACATGAAATTTCGCTCTGGAGCCGAGCATTTCCACCCGTCTTCTCCGTTACCATATGATATGGCCATGGGAACAGACATGAGCAGACATGTATAGTTAACACAAAAATTGGGTACATGAGCGCACTGTTCAAATAGCGAGCACAGACAACGTGGTTGTGGTAGTCAGGAATAACTTTTGCGACTCCTGCCGAGCTTGGCTCAGTAATGAAAGCGTTTTGACTAATATTTCCAGGCATTGGTCCAAGTTTTGAATTAGAACGCATATTAGTAGAATGTAAAAAATAAAGCAGACCCCAAAGTAAAGATTCACAACTTGTACTAAACTGTCCCAGATACTTTCGCTCATCACATAAGTTAAATAGGTTGTGTAAGCAATTGGAAAGGGGAACAGAGTCATAAATAAAAGAAAGCTCCAAGGTAAGTTGGCGTAAACCGAGTTGGATAAATTCAAGCTTAGCAATAACTTGACGGACTCAACTATTCCAATACGTTTGTACACGGACCACAGGAAGCAACCACCGACGCAACCCGCAAATTTGATGATATTCATGAGGAACGAGATTTGAAACTTCCTGTGTACAATGACGGCGGGTGGACATAGCACTAGTAAAATTTTGGTTAATTAAAGCACGAACATTGTGTGTCGGGGCACCATCCGAAGTCCGTTGTCAAAATAGAACGGAAACTGTACTATGAAACGAAAATACTGAATGAGTGAGCGTAAGTATTATTTCATGTTAGCAACTTCACTGCTAGTGGTCAACAAGGATTCTAGAAATGGTCATTACTTCGATAGTATTGAAAGCACTCTCGCTACACTTCAATTTGATTTGAAATTGACATATTAATAACTTTATAACTGCTCAATAAGAAAGAGTTTGTGTTGGAATCAAAATCTACATTAATTTTCTCATGAATGAATTATACAAAAAAGGAACACGTTTTTGAAACAGTTCAAAAGCTGTCGTGATAACGGAAAGACGACTCAATAGCATGAAGTCAATCATTTTATTGTTTCTCTTCGTCCATTAACCGCTAACACAAATAATAATTAAAGTATTTCTATTATCACGTTGGAAAAGCAATGAGTTGGAGTAATCAAACTCTAAAATAGATGACAGGAAGGTGAAAATCGAAAGGTGACTACCACAACTGTTGATCGAGCTTATACCGTTCCCGCGAGAACTCATTCCAAATAAACGCAAGAAAGAACACCTCCTCCTCCTCCTCAAGCCGCCTTTCGCGAAGTAAGAGGAGCCCCTCTAGCCGGGAACTTAAAGCTTAAAGTGAAAAGTGAAAAAGTATAGAATTTCACCTGCTGGAATTTCAGGCCTAATGAGGCATTGTACTGAAGGAAACGAGGAGGACAAGAAAAGGGACGGCGGACTCTATTCCGAGCATTACTCCAAAACTATCATTCTAGACACATTTTGACTCATGTCGAAACAATTTTATTTTAGGGTTGTCCAGTTCTATGATGTGTTAGCGTCTTTTATTCCTCCTCAATTATATTTATGATTTACTTTTTGGGTTCTCGGAAGTACTTGCAGTGTTATACTTTCTATTATAGGTATTTGTTTTTATTTCTCTGTTTTACTTCCATGTTCTTTTATTCAATTTAATTATCTTATCTATTTCCCCAACAACAATCAAATAGCACTATCTAGTTATTTATTAAGGCTCTATAAGCTAAATGAAGAAACAATAGTGATTTTAAGGTTACTTCTCATGTGAATTTAGGAATGAAATTCCGATAAAAGCGCTCATTTGAGGCTGAAATTGAGAAACTCGCTAATACGTGGTACATGGTGGCCCTATCTCGGCCAGCACTTCAAGAGAACCGTCGATCCCCCTCCCCCCGGCTATTCATAGATCATGAGACAAGTCCGTAGCTGAAATTGGTATCAACCCGCTGCGTCTTATTTTAGGTCTTTTGTTTTTGTTTTTTTTTATAAATTGTTCTTCATAATTTTGATTTTAGATTGTACATTAGCCACAAAAACCACACAAAAAAAGCACTGTAAATTACGCTGAGAGGCGATTTAAGTTCTCTCTGTATCATCTACGTCATCCTTCCATTCGCTGGCTAGAGTGTGTGTTCACTTCTGTTTATTAAGCAAACCATATGCTATGCGTCTGTGGAGTCTGTGCAACCTATCAAAATGCTTCATTTTTCGAAGGAATTAATTTTATTGGTTGCGTAGATGACTCCACAGATTCATAGCACATAGCAACTGAACGGGGCTTTCAAGACTGGGTTTTATGATGATTATTATAATAATTATGAACTTCGGCTGTACAAAAAATAGCGTACAACACTCGGGCGGTATTCCTCATTACGATCTCGGGCGACACTGCCCTCGGCTTCACCTCGGGAACTTCCTGTCGCCCTCGACTGTAATGAGCATCATACCGCCCTTGGATCGTAATATAGTATTCCGGACCAACCTCGCAAAATTGCGTCTTTTAGGGAGTCAAACATGCGAAATTTAATTTTTTTGCACGTTTAAAAACTGCGAAATTGGGTTTTTTGAATGCCAAGTCCACCAAACTTCAAAAGGCCATACCCTCGATATTGGCTTGTTGACACAGTCTGCGAGATCTACATTCACAAAATTTGGGCGTAGAAAGATTCAAACCCACAAAATTGGACTTTTAAAAACGCCATATCCCCGAAATGTGGGTTTATAGCTAGTGAAAACCGCAAGTTCTAGCCATCGGTGTGACGAACAAGAGGAAAGTGACTCGGGAATCCACTGTTTCGTCTCCCAGGTGGGCTTTTTGAGTGAGCGAAGCCAGTGAAATTTGGTTCTGCGAAAACCAAATCGGTAAAATTTGGGTTTTGGTAAGGCTAACCCCACGAAAATGATTTTTTAAAGTGGCAAATCGAAATTTTGTTTTTAATAAGTAGTGAAAAAGCATTTCAGGGGCTGTAATGCACCGATAAACGGGCGAGGGGGACCGAGCGCACTTCGGATGGGGCCCTGGAAAACATAATAGATGAAATAATGGAGTGTTTTGGGTTGATAAGGAGTGAAAGTAGCAATAATAATAGCACGGACCCGCTGTTTTTCACGACCCCCAGCTTCCTAGCTTAAATTGAGATGAAGCGCTGCGATTTGTGGCTGTAAAAGTTCAGAATAGGTGCTAATTGACAGGTGAAATTGAGAAAACTTCAATTCGGCGATTCTTGAGGCAAATTTGAGGGTAAAACGCTACTGCGTGGGTAAAAATTGGAGTAAAACATTAGTTGAGATAGTTGATAAAAACAGTAATTCGCAGATGAAATTGAGAAAATGCGCCAATTCCATGTTTAATTTAATAAAAAGCGTTAATTCGCTACACTAATTCACGGATTCGTGGGGAAACTTCGTAGTTTGAATTGTTACAAAGCGCCATTTCCTGGCTAAAAGTTTATAAAAAGTGCCGCTTCAATGCTCAAATGAAGAAAAACGATAATTCGTGGCTAAAATCGAGACAAGGTGTTAATCGGGGGTTGATATTGAGAAAAGGATCACATTTACGGTTAAAAATGAATAAAAGGGCTCATTTTCACCTAAGATTGAGAAAGAAAACACCAACTGGCGGTTTCCTGAGGCAACTTCGTGACTATAAAAATTGAGCAAAATACGTTTAATTTAACTCTACTAAAAAGTATAATTCCTTGTATATTTAGGGACCCATTAAGGGGCATTCTAAAGAGATTTCCACCCCTGACCCCGATGGGAGTAGGCCACTGTTCAGGGTCCCGGCGTTTCCAGTTGAATACGCTGTGACCGATATTGTTGATTCGGCTCATCTCGGTGTTATCTAATGACACTATGCCTTTGGACGACCCCAGCAAAATTAGCCTAGAAACAAGGGAATTTCATTAAGACACTGTAAATTTAGTGAATACTTCGGATTTTTGGGACCGAAAATTGTAATTTAGCACATATATACATAAATGACTCGAAACACGATATCTGTTTTTTGGGGGGAAGTGTAAAATTTGCACTGCTCAGATTCTTGCTCCCTCAATGCCGTCTGACTTCCGCCGCCACTGGGATACCAATCGGGTTATTTAACCGAATTCCACAATAAAAAAGCGTCACAGACCAAACTTTCTGATGCGTGCACTTTCCTCATTCACTCGGCTGAATTGCGAGGTTGATGAGGCGTCAGTATACTTCTGGTAGTTGAACGTCCAAGATGTAAACGGACACTGGACTGGTGACATTTCGCGTGCTTTCGTTGGTTTTAAGGTGGATCCAAACTACGTGAACGAAACAGATTTGTTTACTGGAAAACAAGAGTTGATCAATAGCATTTATACCGACACCGACGATTCTACGTAGTATGGACGCCTCTTCTGCAGATTTTCTCGACTCCAAAAACAGGTCAGCGAGGTTTTCTTGTGTTGAACCTCTTCCGTGCCTGCTGTTTTGTATGATGTGTCACCACGGTTGATTCACGGCGGATTATACTCCACATCATTGTTATTCTGTCGTGATGATTGCAATCCTTCATTTATAAGTATTTGTGCTAGGGATTGAAATTTGGATAGAAACAATAAAGTTATTTACTTCGTCGCCTATGAAAACCATCCTTCTGTTATCACGACAGCTTTGTAATAGTTTTCGTAAGCTTTTTTTTCCAATTTGTAGAAATAAATTTAGATTTTGATTACAATTCTTTGTCTCGTATTTGTCTTGATTTTAACTCATCGTCTTCAAGTCTTTTGTTATAGAGCTATTAGTGTGTCAATAGCAAGTCAAAATGAAGTGAAGCAACAGTACTCTCAATGCCACCGAAGCAATATAGGCTTGTCCAGAATACTTATCTTATTGTCCACCAGTAGTGTAAGACGTTGTTAACATGAAACCCTATTTACAAGCGCTCATTCAGTTTTTTCGTTTCATAGTCCTATTCCCGTTATATTTTGACAATGGCCTAACTTCAGTCTCCAGTCACAAACTTTTAGTGCTTTTGATTGTAAACAGTTTACTATTGGTGTTGTCACTTGCAGTCATTATACACGGAAAGTTTCAATCAGGTAAGTAATGATGAACAAAAGTATCTGGGACAGTTTGGCACACGTTGTGAATCTTTACATAGGATTCTTCTTTGTTTTTTACATCCTTCTAATATGCGTACTAATTCAAAGCTTGGACCAATGCCTAGAACTACTAGCCAGGAAGGCTTTTACTACTGCACCAAACTCGGCCGAAGCAACAAAAATTCTTCGTCACTACCAAAATCACGTTGTCTGTGCTCACTACCTGAACACCGCGCTTATATATCCAATTTTTGTGTTCATTTTACAGCCTTTTTTATTTGTTCCTTTGGCTGTTTTCATTTGTTTAAATCAGAAGTCCAGGATCTTTAGAGCCTTATGCCCGTATTTATGAACGTTCCTTGACATTAAGGAACCCTTGAAATTCATTAAAACAGATGTTTTTATTGTGATCAAAACTGTTCTCAACGGTTCCTTGACTCAGGGAAGCTTCAAGGAACGTTCATAAATACGGCCCTTACTTAACCTACTGTTTTCACATCTATTCTTTAATGTGGCACTCGCAGCTGTTGTGAAATAAACAGTATACCTAATACTCAATCTTCTTCAATATGACAGTGAATAAATTTTTCCTAGTTCTGTGAATTGCCTTCATGAAAAGCAAGCATTTTCCCATTAAAAAAAAAAAAAAAAAAAAAAAAAAGGTTGAAAACAAGCCCTGAGGATGAAAAGGAAAAATTCCTGGGTATCCATGACAAAGAGAGGGCGGAGAATTTTCAGCGTCCAAAGAAAGCCTTGCCAACATCCTCTTATTGTTAGTTAAAAATCCCCTGGAGAATTTCTACCTTTTCCCCCCTTTTAATCACCCTTCTCGCTCTTTTTTTGCACTTGTCAGCTTAGGCACTTGCCTCGGCCGAATACTCTTTTTTTCCTCCGCCCTACAAACAAGTATTTCCTTAAGTTTAGTGGTCATTTTGTAACTATTTGAGGATGGAGTTTGGAAATATAGTGTAGGTATGACTAAAACGAATGCACTCGAAAGTTTTTGTCCTGTGACGATACTGGGCAAACTGACGCAGACCTTAAATCAAACAAGGCGACACAAAGCTCCACAGTTCAGGATGCCCCCTCCAGCGCTCAACGCTTTCACGCAGTTTACCTTATACTCCCTCATCGCTATTTCCAGAATGAACCGTATAACGTTTTGGGAAAGGCCATTTATTACTCGCTCCAACATAGAAGGGAGGGAAAACTAACGGGAGAAAAAAATCCTTTCCGGACGATTGACCTCCCTCTATATAGAAACTCGGCGCGCTCGAGAAGCACTTGGCATTCGGGCAGCGGAGTGCTTTAAAAACCGCCCCGAGCCCATCAGTTTCCCACTCCCCCTTACCATCCGATACATTTTTCTTTGTTTATCACGAACAAAAGTCTAGACGGTGGTGTTTGATTGTTTCGGGAGAAACAGAGCCCGGAGAGGATTAAACTAAATAAAAAACAGAGAGATATAAACAAATACAATAGAAATTTCAAGAACATCCCATGGTTTCCGAGTTCTAAAAATGACTTTATAAATATCACTGTAGGGTAATAAAATATATAACACATCACAGAACTTGACAGCTCAAAAAAAAAAAAAAAAAAAAAGTGTCTGCATGAGTTAAGGTCAATACAGACTAATTGGACGTGCTGGGAGCACGCTGTCCTACTATTGATATGAAAGTCCAACATAGGATTTTGTATGTTAGCGTCATCTAACGTGTTCTCACGTCACGTCAGAGCAATGTGAACACTAACAAACAAAAGCCTTTTCTGGAATTTTTTATCTATGCTTCTCCCACGTCACGTCCGAATAGTCTGTATCGACCTTTAGAATGTAGTCCCGATTGGAGTATGGAGTCCGTCTGCCCCGTCCCGACCTCTTCGAAACGCCACTGTCAACATGATAAAATCGACAACGGTCCATGACCCTGCTATGCACTCCACACAACCATGGTCCTTGTTCACGGATAAATTATTTCTGGAACACGAAAAGGAGCACCACACATTTTACGTTTGTTTTAAAGCACCTATATATCGGGACAAATTGACAATGGTGAGCACCTGTCATTCCCACTGAAAGCTGTTTTTCTCTCTCCACCAGTCTTCCCCAACTGAATTGCTTTCAAATAAAAGGAGTCTCTCTCCCCCATCCACACACCGCACCCATCTAACTCATCTACACAATCTTATCTTCGTCCCATTCCCGACGAAAGTGTGTTTTAAAGCTGCTCTCTCCCACATCATCCGATAGTGCAAAGTCCGTGTGAATAGAAAGGCGTCGACGGAACTTTCTTATGATAAGTGGTGGAAGGGAGAACTGGCGCTTCGTAATAAAGGGTCACGTTGCCTTAGTGTGATGGCTGGGGTGGGGCGATGGGATGATAAAGAGAAGCCGGTGGGGGGGGGGGTAATTAAGGGCTCTTGACGAGAGTGCGCCAGACTTTCCCTGGAAGGAAAAGTGTGTTTGAATGGCCCTTGAAACAATCCAAAGGGAGAAAGAGAGAGTGAGAGTGTGATTGAGCGAAAACGTAGAGAGTAATGAAAGGGCATTTGCCTCCCATATAATACCCGTTCGTATAGCCTCTTTTTACTTCCCTTTTGATTATTTATTCATAAATTAGCATTTTCTCACTCTATAGTTAGTATATCCTTCTGCTTTTATGTTCTCCGATATTGCAGCGCAATTATTTTTTTCCTCTTCCAATATAGGAACATTTATCGTAAAGATTAAAAGGCTCGTTAGCAGAAATATTAATCAGAGGAGAAAACTATGCAGAATGATGGCCCCCGCCATCATTCCAAAAAAGCCGAAGTGCTCGCACGTTTTTTATTCATTTATTGACCTCGTGAAATTAACCCCCCGCCCCTCTCAATGACAGGTTCGGAAATATCCTGATTATAAGAAGTATTATTTATGTAAATGTGGTTTGGGGGTACATAACAATATTATACTTGTATTGCAGAGCCAGATATAAATAGAGGGATTTGACCTCACGGTCGAATGACCCATATACAAGGCCTGAAATTCTGTCATACTAGGCAAAAACTCAGCAGTGGGACACTTAACCATATTTTTGGGGAGTATCAGAAATATCAATGGCAAAAAATAGCAGTTTCGTGCGTGCCTGAATAATCAAAGTATAAGAGATAAAATTACCGTTCATTCAACGATATTCGCTTATCAGCTTTGTTGAACCCTTGAAATTTGGTTATTTCGCAAAATTTCCGACACCCTCGCCTTGAAGACCAAGAGACATCTTCAACTCACGTGAACCTTACTGGAGAATTTTGTGGAAACGCGAGGTTTGACCTCTAAGGGGCGCTGATGTGGCGCTTTTGTGTTCATCTGGTTGGTACACCATCAATTTGTCTTTGAAATGGTTGCTATCGGCCACAAAAACGGGTTTACCCCCCCCCCCCCTCCTACGCGAATAGAATGAATATTCAAGCACAAAATCAGATTTTATCTACAAAAACTTGGTTAATGACTGGAAAATTTGCATGAAATAATGTTTGTATTCGGGCTAGTGAAATTGAGCTGTAAACTATTAGGTGGGCATACACCTTGCAGATATCTGCGGCCGATTTCATGTTATTGACAGATATCGGTGGTGAAAATTTGCTCTTTAGTGGGCAAGAAACGACGACAGATCAACCGTGATCGGCCAAACGATGTCAGTGGGAGTTCAAATCCACCAGATGTGGTCTGTGGTCCCCCACTAATCAACCGATTTCTTATGAGAGATATCTGGCAGACATAGATCGGCCGATTTCGAATCGGACGACGCCCCTTAACGCAACGATTTTAACCACCGGAACTTCACGTATTTTCTACTAGCTTTTTGCTCCCTCTACTAGTTTTCTAACTTAATATCTGCCACCGATCTCAAATATCTTTCGAACCCGACCGATAAATGAAATCTGTCAGATTTTTTTCCAAAACAGATCTCAATCTGCCAGATGTGCCCCCACTAACGGGCAGATTTGATCGGGTAACATAACTTTTGTACGTTAAGGGGCGACGACCGATCTCATCGTTCGCTCTAGATCGTTAACGACATCTGTTGAAAATATCGGCCGATCAAATCTGTCAAAATTATCTGCCCGTGTACGGGCCACTATTGTTTACTACCACTGATAATTTAATTTTTCACAGGAGCTAGTAATTTGACAAGAAACTCATCATTGATTCACTCCCTCTGCCAGGGAAATGGTCAAAACCGGTGGGGTCACTGTATTTTTAGCTTCATCTGGCCCAGAAAAACCATAAATTCAACCCCAGATAATGAACGTGCAAGGAGACCGTGGACACTTGTCGTGCCCCTGGATGGAAATCTATCTGAAGCCCTAGATTCAAAAAATAAACAAGAGGCAGGATCGCGGTGCAGTTTCACACGGCTCTCACGTCGTCCGCGCATTTTAGAAAGCTCCAGCCCTATCCCTGAAAGCGCGGTACGTTCGAGGACTGTACGGAAGTGAACTAGGTAGCGTTAAGCTATCGCTTTTTCCAAATGAAACAACTTTTTTCCAAATAGTGATGTTAATTTTAATCAATGTTGATCACGAATTAGTGACCTGCTCTACTTTACACACGCAATTGTGTTTTTCTAGTTTTCATCCTTGTACTATGAATGCTTCACAATTTGCCGCGAACTAGTGATATTTTTAACGTGAATACGTTTTACGGGAGTACATATAGGGACCAATATGGCAAACGTGGCAAAACGGGTCCCACAGCGCGTGCGCCGCCTAGTGCTGGTGGTGGTGGATGGAGGGTGTTTGGGTGGGAATGAGGGATATCACCAAGATCCCATTTCAAAACTCAAGTTCAACTGGCACTTGCAAGCCAAAAAGCTTATCACGCTAAACTCCGGGTCGGTGTAACTAACGATTTTCTAAAATGACACTTATAATCAAAATCCGAGCTTGTCAATGACAATTTTAGCCGTCAATGAGGAAGTTTCATGGGTCAGAGCTTATTCATAAATCTATTTTTTAAAGGTTTATTTATGCTAAAATAGAGCATAAATCGTGATCCGTTCGTAAAATAATACAACAGTTAATAATTACGCGATATCGCTCACGCCTAATCTGAAGTTTTTCGGGCACTTAAAAGAAAGGGTATCGGCGGCGAAGATTGGGTTGGGGTCCATGTGGAGCAAGGTTGTGGACAACGTATCGATTCCGTTCATGAGCAAGAAGTAAGTATTTAGTGCAACGGCTAGAGCGGTGGCGTGTTACGCGACTGAAATATGGGGGTACGAGCAGTTTGAGGTTGTAGAGCAGCTGCTCCGGTAGTTCGTGAAAAGGGTCTTCTAGCTGTCGAGGAACGCCCCTAATTACGTGATTATGCTGGAGGCTAATCTAGACGCGATGTTTGCTAGCACGCTGAAGTCTCACTTGAACTATACGTGTCGCGTGGCCGGGGGAGCGACTGCCAAGATTTCTGGTGGAGTGCGTCCTCGGGAAGTGTTGTTTTTGGGCGAAAGGGTGGAAGGAACTAGAGAGAAAATTTGAAATTGGGCCTTTGAGGGACCCAGTTAAAAGCAGGGAAGGGATAAGTGGGGTAGTCGAAGGCATTAAAAAGTGGCATCGTGACGAACTTCGCGTAACGTCCCGGATAGCGCAGTATCACACCCTATACGCTAAATTGGACATGGATGCAGGGAATGTCTACATCAACGGAGGGGTCCCATTAAAGGCGACCAGAAACATCTTTAAGTTGAGGGGGGAGCTTCTGGGGCTGAACGCTTATACTTGGGGGCAGAACGAATCTAGAGCCTGCACCTTGTGCAATTTGAATGAGGAGGAGACCGTGCTGCACTTCCTGGCCGTCTGCCCCGTTCTTAGGGAGTTTTGAGTCAGGTTTCTTGGGGCTAGAGAGTTCGGAGAGACGGAGGTGGTGGAGATTTTGAACGGCAGGAGTTGGTTGAGCCTGAAAAGTTTCTTTATCCATGCTTGGGAGTATAGAAGAACCTTAGTGGCAGAGTTCAATTAACAAAACAGAATTGTGATTGAATATTCTAGTCCTTCAGTGTCTCCTCTCTCCTGAGTGGTTACTGTTCCCTTACCTCTAATCATTCTAATCATTTTTGTCTATTTCGTAATTTATGATTTGTTGCGCGGGCCCATTATAGGGTGTATTGTTATGTTGTTTGTTGATTTAGAATTCATTAATATATTTGCTCCTTTTATTATTTATTACTTATTGAATTAGTTTAGTGGTCTCGGTGAAACATTTATTGTGACACTCATGTGCTCGCCCCTAGAAGCCATTAGTAGTTTTTATATCATGTTCATATTATCCTTTCTATCTTAAGTGCCTAGTTAGTTAAATGAAAGAGTTGGAACCTTCCTGGGAGACGGGCCATGTGCCCATTGCCTACAAAGTAACCGCAAAGTATAAAATTTGAAATTAGAGTATTGTTAATAAACTAATACTACTACTACTACTACTACTACTACTACTACTACTACTAATAAATACGCGATTTTTGAAGTTTTAGGTCATTTCAAACACGCCAGCTAGCATGTTTGTGTCATATGCACCTTCCGAAAAAAAAATCACCTGTCATGTAGATGTCGGAGAGTGGTTTGTTGTGTATCTTTGCCTTATTGTACAGGGTGTTTCAGGAGGAATGTGCAATACTTTGCCATGTTGTAATACGCACCTGGACGCACCAAAAATACCATATAAGCATATGGTCGAAAGTGGTTACCTTACGAGATATCGGCATTTTCCTGTTTTTCACGCTCTTCGTGACTTTTTTACACAAAGAGCGGGTTCACAGCTCGCAATCCAAGTTTAGACAAAAACTAATGACTGATTCGGAAAGAGCAGAAAATTTCCTTCTCGAATCTGTCGTTACAATGGGTTTTCGGAGTTAATTTGAACATGTAATCTGCATGCAAACACAGGAAAAATGAAATGCCAAAAATAGCAGGTGAATTTCAAGGTGGCGTACGTCAGCTGTTTTATGGTCTCATGAGTGGCAAAATTGATGAAAAGTTCTCCATTCGATGGCCTTTCGAATGGTGTATTACAAACCGTATTTACGTAAACCATGAGGGCAGCAGGCACGCTGGAAACAGAAAAAACTTAGGAAAATGGTCGTATTGGAGCGATATAATCACTTGGGATTATGTCCTTAGCAGACCCTCTAATTTTCAAAATACGATTCAGTCTATGGGAGTAACTTCATTTCAACGGCGGTATGGCCTCTCGGCGTGCTCTACTAAGAAGGACAGAGTGCTCACCCCCCCCCTCCCTTCTAATGAATCAATAATTTTTGATACATAGCTATAGCCACGCAGATAGTAGTAATCTGGGACCCATGTGGTTTTCCCGCTCCCTTCCATCGCCATCATAACCCCCTCTCATGATGGCTAGAATTATTTTTCATGTCCACAGGAGGTATGAAATGCTTAAAAAGTCGACCATGCTTCTTATGTGACGGGTCTCTGGGCTCTTTTCATTAAAGAACGGGAGACTTGGCGTGTTTTTCAAAAGAAGTGTAAAAATTAGTCGCCGAGTCAAGGACAAGGAATCTACCACCACCTCCGGGCTTGACGGCCGGTGGTGACAAGTGGTTGAAGTAACAATAATTATGGATCCATCCGTAGGAGTGGGGGCTGAGAAACTATCCTTCACATTTGAATTCATGTCTCACCGCCCCTAGATGAAGTTAGCATACCACCTTATCCCATAGCCGTCTTATTCTACAAATTACAGGGGTCCGCTAAGGACATAATCCCAAGTGACTATCGCTCCAATACGACCATTTTCCTAAGTTTTTTCTGTTTCCAGCGTGCCTGCTGCCCTCATGGTTTACGTAAATACGGTTTGTAATACACCATTCGAAAGGCCATCGAATGGAGAAGTTTTCATCAATTTTGCCACTCATGAGACCATAAAACAGCTGACGTACGCCACCTTGAAATTCACCTGCTATTTTTGGCATTTCATTTTTCCTGTGTTTGCATGCAGATTACATGTTCAAATTAACTCCGAAAACCCATTGTAACGACAGATTCGAGAAGGAAATTTTCTGCTCTTTCCGAATCAGTCATTAGTGTTTGTCTAAACTTGGATCGCGGAATTACTGCAGATACCAGCAATGGTTACTTGGTATATTTCACGAAAAAAAAAATACCTATAGCACTATTTTAAGATAAACAAAAATTAGTCACTCTGCACACTGAGGGAAATGCGAATACCGCCAACTGGGGGGCAAGTAGTACGAAGGGGTGTTATAATTTTAACACGGCGTTATCCTATCACAATTAAAATGGTTGTCACGTGGATACAACCCGTATTATTCCATACAACACCCCTTCGTACTTCAGCCCCAGAATAACAGAAACGGATTATTCGTTGTCAGTATAATGGCCAGATTCTAAAAACGCTCCGCGGGCATTCCCAATTTCCCACTTTCAAGTCATTACAAGCTCTATGCTTCTGAAGGAACATATTACAGCTCACGTCCCGTCTTCAGTGGGCTTCTCAACGAAACTGTTTCTAAAGTATAGGACACGTGGCGCTAGTTATAGTTGCCAGTTTGAAACGTAGCATATTTTTATTATCTTGACACAATGTACATGACATAATTTACATCCCGGACCAGACCCGACTTCACCAGACTTTCGGGTACATAGTTTCTGAAGAACATGAAGATATACAATACAATAAAAAATATGAAATCCTGCGGGTGTTAGTAAGACTGCATCGAGCTCTTATCGAAGCTGAAACGAAATTGCTGAGCTTCAGTGGAATTAAGAAAACGTTCACCTAAATGAATGACATACATACGACATTCGAATACTTTCAAAACGTTGGAGTTAACAGTGTTGGAAATTGGATAGATGAATTTATGAAGTTATAAAAAATCGTATGAATGTATGCATGAGAAACCACCAGTGTTACAATACGTAACATGTTGGTGCATCGGATAGCGTCGTGGTCTCTTATCATGGAGGACAGAAGATCGAATCCAGCCGCATCTCAAAACATCAAGTAATTAACAAGGGAACCGATAACCTGAAATATCCATATTAGCACTTTACAAGCAGTCTTGTAAGTAATTGAAATACTCATGATTTTATCACCTAAAGTAAACATCCAATAATTAAATTTTTTGTTCAATTGTAAGAACTTGTTTAAAGCCTTCTTAAACGTCCTCAATAGACCGATCCGAATCTTGTACCAGAAATAAGTATTTGTGATGGATTTCTATAATCCTATTGATAGACGCTCTACTTAAGTTAGAATTTCCGTTCAGTATTCCCTGACGAGTTTCCATACTGTTCTTTTTAGGTCTTCCGGAAACTGCAAGAGTCCATGGAGCTTGCGACGTCACTTTGATACGACTGCACCAAGCTCTTGTCGAAGCTGAAAAGAAATTTCTGAGCTTCGGTAACGTTCTCCTTTTTACCTCCACAGAAAACTATTGAATGCTTGAAAGAAGCCGCTAACTTCTATCATTGACTTCCCTGCGGCTTTCGCGAAACAATATAGAAGCCAAAATGTTGCTTGGGGGGGGGGGGCGGTTCAGTGGATGTTTTCCGGTCTCATGGCTGAAGTACAAGCTACAAGGCTGAAGTAGTAAAATATTAGTGCAGTATTAGCAATATTAGTGCAGTGAAGTATTAGTCTCTTTTCACACATGTACGGTTCCATTAGCTTCGGTTCATTTTTGGCAGCGACCGAAAACGAATTCACCCTTTTCACACATGCACGGTTCAAACCTTGGGTTCAAACTAGATTTTTTATTTTTTTATTTATTTATTTTTTATTTGCTAGACAATTTCAGTGAATGCAATCCATTAGTTATTCCCTCCTGTTCCTTTACAGGTGGATCTAGAAACAAGTGAGGTCTGACAGAATTCAGTGTGTGCATCCTCTTACGAGCTTATGGCTTATACGACAGGAATTTGGAGCCTTTTTGTCTTTCTCCTCTCATTTAAGCGAACACGATGAACAAAATTTCAACTGCTTTCGGATTACAATGAAATTTTTGATGAATTGAAGCTGAAGTGCTACCGTAGAATTCCCTAAAGAGGGTCAAGCTCCTAAAGAGGGACAGCTAACTGGGAAAAGTTTGTTTGAATTTATGTAGTGGATTGTATGAGGTTTATCACCGTCCGAGGTCACTTTTGGGTCCCTCAGGATGTCTGCTTGGACATCCCATGCAGAATCGTCGGGAACACTCCAGCGGGGAGGGTCAACGACCATGTTTTTATCAAGGAGTTTTAAGTATTTTTGCAGATGCAGAATAAACTTTGATCGCACACATAACTGAACAGCTGCATGGCGCGTACTAACATTTTTACTTCATTTCCCATCTGATTGCAAGTTCAAAGCAGTTTTGAAAGTGAACATTTCATTAACGATAGCCTCTGCAGAATTTTTTTTCTGGGAAAAACCAATAAAATTCCTCAAAGTTCCCTAAAGCCCTGTACACACGGAGACTTTTCTGTCCTGTCACGAAATTTTTAAGATTTTTAGGAATGTTCGTTTGTCGTGGTGTCAAAAAGTATAAAAACCATATGTTTCTATGAAAAAACCAAGAAAAAACGGAGAAATTCTGGAAAAATCTCTCCTTTCTCCCTACCACGCGGAAACACAGCTTAGAAATACCGCGTCTACATTAGCCCTGTGAACAAAGGACAGGACATAAAAAATAATAATAATAATAATAATAATAAAAATAATAAAAAACGGAGTTCGGCGTAAATACGTTTTTTGGCTGGCAAGTGGCAGCTGAGCTTGAGTTTTAAGACCCCAATACCCTCCACCCAGCACCACCAACACTAGGCGGCGCACGCGCTGTGAGACCCAGTTTACCACTTCTGCCGAATTGGACCCTATACTCCTGTAAAACGTATTCACGTTAAAATGGGAGTAACTTTTCGGGCTTGATAATAAACAATTTCTGTCGGAATAATGTAGGTACATACGGTAACAGGGACGGATTTAGAGATTTCCGTCTGGGGTGGAAGGGGATTCTTAAGCACTTTCACATCGGAGTTAGGATAATATCGAGCACAAATCCTGATCATGGAGGAGTATACAGGGTGCGGCAGATAATGTGGACCACCCATTTTTCTCCGCTATTATTGATGATATTGGAATGGTGCTCGGAGTTATGTCCCCTTGATCTTAGGTGAGGATTTCATATCTGTAGCCCAAAAATTTTTATTGAGCCCCGGTAGGGCCCAAATTTGACCTATACTTATTATGGGCTTAAAAAAATCTAGTTTTTTTTAAGCCCATAATAAGTATAGGGTCTAATTTGAAATAAGAAAGTTAGGTCAAATTTGGGCCCTACCGGGGCTCAATAAAAATTTTTGGGCTACAGATATGAAATCCTCACCTAAGATCAAGGGGACATAACTCCGAGCACCATTCCAATATCATCAATAATAGCGGAGAAAAATGGGTGGTCCACATTATCTGCCGCACCCTGTAGAGTGTCATCTTTCGTCGCAGCAAGCGTTCTTTATTTGTAGCCATTTCCCTTAGGCCGGTCGTCCACTGAGGCGCTAAAATAACGCGCTACAACGAGCGTACATTCCAAAGCCTTGAATTGAGTGTGGCAAACAGGAAAAAGAGCCCGGGAAGCATTATTTTTCATAAATCGTCAAAAGAAACTCAAATCGAGAATTTAAAACAATGTTTGAAGAAACTATAGGTATTGTTGAACTCACAATCTATTGAAACCAAGGAGCCTCGCCGTCTGCATTACTCAGCGGATCCTCGACCGGATCATCAGACTGAGATTGTTGAAGATTTCTTTGAATCACAGTATTCGTACCATTTATCATAGGAATCTTGGAGGTCATGAAAGAGAGATTCAGTCTTCTAGTCACGAGTTCGAACTCCTCGTGCTCATTCCGCATAACATAATAAAATTCGCCTTGTCGGAACTGGAACATCAGCTTCTTTGCGTGTAGAGTTTATTGAGTCAAGTTCAATATACTTAGGTCCGTATTTATGAACGTTCCTTGAAGCTTCCTTGAGTCAAGGAACCGTTGAGAACAGTTTTGATCACAATAAAAACATCTGTTTTAATGAATTTCAAGGGTTCCTTAATGTCAAGGAACGTTCATAAATACGGGCATTAATTACTGAACAATGAAGACTCTTTCAACGACTGATCAAGTCCGGAAGTCCAGACCCTCAACCTTGTGGCCATCAGATGGCGCAGGATTTGCCCATCATGACAGCAAACACAGCCCTGTACCCTGCTGCGGATCTCCTTAAGATGTGGCCAGTACCTACCAAAACCGGGCAGGGAAGGTGCCCCTGTACCCTGCATAGTAACCAAGACTCAAGAGTCGTCCTTGCCAATCTGGGCCTTCATTTTTTGCCCAATATTCTGTGTGGGAGGCACACGACGAACTTTTTTACTGTTTGACCCTTTTAAGAAATCTAATGTCCCCACGAACATTAATGGCCACATTTTAATTAATTAGGTAATTTAATAAATGCAGAATTAAGAAGAGAAAAGAAGACGAGGGAGGATAGGACGGGGGTCGAGGTATCATCTGTTCAGTTCCCCAAACCTCTAAAAGGTAGAATGCTGCCAGAAAAAAAGGTCTTGAAACAAATCTGGGAAAAAGTCGGACATTTCTTGCGCAAGTACTTGTCTGCCCATATGGCAATATATTTCAGTGTTCAAAAGAAGCATTTTGGTTTTTTGTTTCACTTCAGCAGAGGGATTTAAGAGAGGGGGTAATAAACATACTTCAAATATGTGCGAATAATTTCAAATTAAGCCCCTCCATGGGCTTCAAAATGGGCATAATAAAAAAGAAATAATTCAATTTCTTGAACCATCATTTCACCAAACAAGCCTAAAACTTCACTTTTAATGTTTTTAACTACTTTGAACACCAGCTACAGTAGAAGACAGGACAGAAAAGTCTCCGTGTGTACAGGGCTTAAAGAGGGACAACATAGAAAACACAATTTTTAAATTAAGTTGTAGGTTATTTTGGGCTTTTTTAATTTCATTATGACATGAATGGCTCAAATGAGGACTTAGGTACAAAGGGGTGAAGCGGGCTGAAGTAACAACTTAATCCTAACCTCAATGACTAATTTTTAGCCATCTATTCTATCGTAGATGAATGGCCAAAGCGAAATTGGATGGGCTCTGACGACTTGAAATCAGCCCTATAAATACTTTCTAGCTCTTTTTGGTACGAAGGTGTATATTTTTGTGTGCACTGTAACGTAATACGAATGCTGGTCAACTTCTATTTTTTAATGAGTAAAAGCAATTTGTACCTTGTTTTTATGGTTCTTTTAAAACTTCGGATTCGTCCCTTATTCAAAGACAAGGTCCTTAAAGCGGAAAATACCCATAAAGCTCGTGTGTCCCTCTTTAGGGGACTGGCTCCTAAAGAGGGACATTATATTTGAAAAAATATGTAAAATCGTGTATTCACGTTATTTTTGATTTCTCAACGCCAAGTTGTAGGTCACATTGTGTAGAATTAAATACCATTTTGAAAATTATGGATACGTCAAAATTTAAGCAAGTTATGACGGAAAAACCTCAGAATCTGTCCCTCTTTAGGGGATTCTACGGTACCTTTAACGCAAAAATACATTGCATTCCGCCCATGTATGCTACCTGTGTCTTAACTTGTCTTTATAGATGATTGTTAATGACGGTTAGGGTCAGAGTCATCAGACAATCATGAAAATTGCACCGAGGTAGGCCTTAGAGCATTCGGCTCGCCGGGTAGTGGGCAATGGCTGAGTCATACGAGCGGGATGACCCGACAAGTGCCAGACCGGGTCACTAACTACTCCGCTCGTCGGAGGCGTCACTGCACTACGCGCTGAGCGAGGTCCCGAAGAGCGGTTCATCTGCCCTGTTATCGGTTCATTGCCGCCTGCCGGGCTGATGAGATCAAACCACAAGTAGCTCATGGTATAGCTTGGAGTTTTTTAATTTGTCCTTGTTTTTTCCGACTTTTTCTCCCATGAAAATACAACTCGCTAGGTACGTATTATTGCTTTAAAAAAAAAAGAAACTAAACCGGACATGTGTGAAAGACTCAATTGCGTTGTATTCCCTGGACACGAATTCGTGCCTGGTAGAAGTCGAATTGAAACCTATTCGTGTCGAGGGAACAATCGATTCTACGAGGTTTCTATTAGGAGCCGTATAGAGGCCGGAATGTCGTTTCATACTTGTTCGGCTGCTGCCAAACTTCAACGAAAATCAACTTGACACACACCTCACACAGGTACACTTCTCTATATTGATCTTATCTGTAAAATAATAATAATTCACGCTCCCAACCAAACCTATCTGCATGGTTAGGCACTGGTACTCAAGACCAAACCTTCTTGCGTGTTATGGCCTAACTTAAGCCGAGGATGTTTGTTCAGATGGTGACGACTGACGTCAACTTTCTTTTTTTATTCATTTATTTTTAATTATTTTTTCGTGCCACTTCAAGGTAATGCACTAACGCAGCTCGTTTCGACCAAAACGTACCTTAAAAGCCGTCAGGGTCCCATAATGGGCAACAATTGGCGTTTTACGTGAAAATCCGAATACTAACGTTTTTCACCCATAGTGAAGTGAACTTTCAATGGCTACCATAGAACGCTATCATCCTCTTTTTTTTTAGAGAGATGGAATCCAATAAAATTGGGAAGCAGTGAGGAAAGAGAGAGAGAGAGAGAGAGAGTGAGAGAGAGAGAGAGAGAGAGAGAAATAGTGGCACAACGGCAGAAATGCAGAAAATTGGGGGAACCCTGTATACCCCACTCACCATTATCCCAAGATTCTATCCCTTTTCTATTTACTCCAATTCTAAATTTAATATAATTTTTTCCCTTTCGTTTAAAACCGGGAGGTAAACCTTTCAACAACATTCACAAAGGGGAGAGAGGTTTCTGTCTTTGTTGAGACTATAAGGGCAATGAGCGAGGTTGATGGATGGTGTAGGTGGGAGGTTTCCCATTTTTTAATGCAAAAAAAAAAAAAAAAAGGAAATAAAAACGTGAGGTAGAGATTTATTAGATACTAAAGCTGACGTTTTTGTAAATAAATTGTTTTAATGAAGGACAAAAAATTCCTTAAACCTTATTTGTTATCTACCTTTCTTTACTAGGGCAGCATATAAATGGTTTGAAAGACAAATAAAAAATAATTATACGAGATTGAAGTTGTGCAAAAATAAAATTCTAGGAAGCCTAATTGGGCCTCATATACTAACGTAATTGTACTAACCAGTACATACCAACAAATACATTTTTAGGTAATTAAATAATTTTTTGAGTAACACATTCTTTATTATGCCGTCTAGTTTCGGGGTAATGCACCCCATTCTCAAGGCATCCATAGGCCGAAACAACTTAAGGGAGACATTACAACAAAGTCTCAGTTCTCAAAAACAAACATAAAAAACAGCAAAACACTAACATCTCTTTGTCACATGTCAAATCTCACATAAATTCCCCTACAATCCTGTTGAGTGCTGACAGACAGGCATCAAGGAAATTTGTTTCGCCACTAAACGCTTTAAACATGGCGACAATCATTCAAGACAGTGCGAGCCACTCCCCCTCAACTCACTCTCATTTATATGCTTTTCCCACCGCTTCTCTTACGCATTGCCAAAACCTTACTATACGGTTCTACCACCACACTATCCAACTGGAAATTGACCGTCCCCCCCATTCATATGTAATTTCTCTAAAACTCTCAATTTTTCACCATTATTCTCCCGATCCAATACACCGACGTCTTTAAAATTAAAGTTATGCCCCCGATCCAATTGGGAATTCAAGCTATCACTTGGAGCGCTGCCGTCTGATAATGAAAAGAGTACTCCTTGGTAGAATTCCTACTGATTTCAATGACAGTGCAGGGTGTTTTAATTAAATTCGTGGTTTTAAATGTTGATTGAGAGCTCGAAATGAATGAATTTATGTTCCCTGGTTGGAATACTGTATTGCGGGCCAACACAAAACAATTTTGCAAGTGGCTATTATGATGGAAAAATCCAAGCTTCCAAAATGAAATGCCTCGGTGGGAATTTCCTCTCTTGAAAAACACCGGCAACACCAACAAAACAGTAGGTACTTCTGTTTTTTACTCAAATGGTCGAACTTCCTTACCCAATGGACTTCAAAGGCGTCTTCGATAACCAATGATGGAATGAGAATTCTCCTTTATTCTGATAAAAGGGATGTAAATAATGAACCTCAGGGGAACTTGGCTTGGTCATATTCTTTCACATCTCTGTTCTAGCCTTCCCTGCTCATTAATGGTCCGGTAATTTGTTCGTTTTGCGATTGTACTGTAACTCCGAAAATATGCGCTTAACGCTAACAGAATTCTTAAGCTTTCTAGGTAAGTAAATTCATTCATGATACGTAACAAGTACACACGTTCTAAAGCTTGCTGCACTCGAAGCATTTTTGAAGCATGAAGCAGCATTGCCTGCGTGTTTTAAAAAACCATCCGCTCACTACAGGGTATCATTTTTTCTTGCAAGTAAACATGCTTCGAACAATTCATCGTGAGCGCCGAGCTTCAAGACACTTCAAGAGACAGTGGCGTAGCGTGCTGAGAATGTGCCCCCCCCCCTCCACAAGAAAAGAATTGACGTCCCTATGGAGGGGGGTTTGCCCCCCTCTTCACAAGAAATAAGAAGACGGGAGGTTCGTTTCGTTGAAAACCACTGCATAAGTACACAAACACAACTTACTTGCGCTGCGGACGGCCGGCGCGGCGTCCCCCTCTATCCCAGCTGAGCGCTGAGTCTACGTTGTTTTGACGGATGGTGTTAATTACGGCGCATTCGGTTCATTGTTTTAGTAAATTTAAGTTGATACAATACTTCTATGAAAAAGCTTTAAACAAATTGCGTGAACGGCGCGGCGCCCCCCCCCCCCAGTCACGGGGGTCACCCTAGGCCCCTGCACTACGCTACGTTTTTCTTAACATTTTGCTGAGCAGTTCAGGGGTCTCTGCAACTGCACAGTCTTCCCAACGGAGTCAAAACTGCGCAATTTTCCAGTCCAGACGCAGCGTTTTACCTGCAAAGTGTTGAACTGTGCAGACAAAGTGTTATGAAAAAAGTAACATGTGGACCGGCCCTTCACACATGCCTGCGTGTTCTTTTAAAAGTTCACTCTAGTGGTGTAAGGCCTGTTTTACACGAGTAATTTTTTTGTTCAAAAATATGTTCAATCTGATCACAACCAGACGATTTGAGGCCGCGAACATCTGTCAATTTTTTTCAAAATGGCTCATTTGTTCAAAAAACTTACTCGAGTAAAAGGGGCCTAATAAAGGTCCTTTTACGTGCGATTCTAATTGCTGGGAAATTGTGTTAGGCCCCTTTTACACGAGTACGTTTAAAAAAAAAAAAATGAACGATGCACATGACAGGACGTTTGTGGCGTAGCTTCAGTTTGGCAAATTTCTTAGGCCGGAGACGACCACATCACTTAAATCCAATAGTTCTGTTTAGGTTTAGCCTTAAACTGAGCTTACGAGCTTAAAATCCAATCAACATTGAGTATTGCACGCCTAGAGCGACTCCCAAAGACAGAACAATTTGTTCGGGATGGACGATTCACACTTGCACTGACAGAAAAAAAGAAAATGTATGTAATTGTATATCAATACATACTTGGCCATGGAAAACGTCTAGTAGCTCCAACAAAAATAAAAATAGTTGAAGCAACAGTAAAACAATGCAAAATAATCACTCAAACCCGTTAGCCCAATAATGTACCTAATTTGACTTATTATCTGGAATGATGCGTACCAAATATTTTTGTGATGAAGTGATTGGCGGGGGGAGGGGGTTGAGTCCAGAGAATGGGTGGATGAACAAATGGCAATACTTCGTGTAATATTGCATTAAAACATCATTATTTAAGTACAATGATGAGTACCAAGTACAAATTTTCGGTTATTTAAAAATGAATGTATCATAATCTAGTCATAAATGTGATACCTGTAACTGAGCAGTGATGCGTAAGTCTAGTCAATATTTAAAGATTTTATTCGTATAGATTGCAAATTGTAACGTTATGCAGCAGAATTACGGTGTTTGAACCTTCTGCCGGGAACCGACCGTTCATAAGAATGACTTAGCGAGTTCCTCGTGTGACCTTGATAAGACGATGGTGTTCCGAAATACGCACCGACTGCTTAGATTAATCGTGATTTAATCTTAAGAGAGATTGGTGAGTGGTTGGATCACTTGTTAATATTGTGGAGTGCTACCTACATGTGGTTTAATTGTGCCTGTCTTGTCAGAGTAGGCGAATCCGTGAACATGCCCTAACAGGGGCGAAACGTCGGATCGAGTTTTTGTTAAAATAAAGTTTTACTACGGAGATCAAATACGGACACTTTTCTTCGATACCATTTTCATTTTGCCGTGGCCGAAAAAAGACGAAGTGGTGTCGCATCCATTGAACGCACGAATGAATAGAATCATTTTTGGCTTTTGCAAGCACTTCAGTAAAGCATCGCTGGAATATAATGGCGTCCATCGCTTTACCTCGGCCACTTTTTTGAATAAAATCTCGCGCTGAGGTGATAGTCCGGTGAGGATTACCAGCTTATCTATGTCCTCATCCACGATTTCGTGACAACGCCATAGCTTGGTGCCAGCGTGAGTACGTCGTCGTGACCATGAGGTGATCGGCGTCCTCTTCCGCAGAACCCGAAAATCAAGTCTCGTCAAATACAATTTAAGGAGGCTAATAAAACGAATTTTATTGGCTTCGTTCGACAAAAAACTTTCTTGTGAAACCGCTGCGATTGTGTTTTCATCAAAAAGAATAAGCGGCGATGAATGTGATTTTACTCGGCGAACACGTTCAGAACACTTCGTGGATTTTTGTGCAGCTTCCGTGGGATACCCGTCGAATACTCTAGCTATATACGTACGTTTGAGCCGTAGTGACGAATAATGAATTGACTATCTTTCAGCTATCGATCCAAATGATGAGTTCCTGGGCCACACCACTTTCTAGAGTAAAAAACCTCCATCTACCACTACTAAATTTCTTTCTCCTTTTTCTTCGATGTTTACTGGTCGAAATGTGGCATACAAGGAGGATTTGGTACCCTTTCTCATACCATCTTCAGTAAAGAGCGACATTGGGATTGGTGAACGTTCGTACGTGAAATAAAGTTCCAGCTCCTCTTCTGATTTCTTCGATACGCATAACCTGTGATCATCCACCCATTCTCGGGACTCAACCCCCTCCCCCCACAATCACTTCATCACAAAAATATTTGGTACGCATCATCCCAGATAATAAGTCAAATTAGGTACATTATTGGGCTAACGGGAATGCAAAATAGGTATTAGTTTCATGGGGTGGTGTTGGCGAGGGGAAGCAACTTGGGGAGTGGGGTTACCAGAAAAAGTTGAATCACAAAAAAAATATAAGGCATCCTTCCAGGCAATGAGTCACATAAAAGCTCTGCCTGAAATGGTGGTTAACAGTTGTTACAATTTTGATTGGTCTGGGAAAGTGGTGGGGGTGGGGGAAATTTTAGGGGGGGAGTACCGAATAATTTTTTGTCAACCTGAGCCTCAAACTTTTAGGAGGGGGGGTTTCATAAAAAATACCTTACATGGTGAAATCCATCACAAAACATCAAAATTAAGCCCAAAATGAGCAAATCTAAAAAAGTATGCAATTTTTGAGACGCTGTAATATCTCGTGAAGTATTAGACCTATTTGGACCGCAAGGGTCTCAAAATTTAGATAATTGAGTATACTTATTAAGCTTATATTGTATGTGTCTTCATAAAACTAACCGTTCTGGGCTAAAATGGCCAAAAACTGAAAAAAGGCTAAAATTTTGGCACTTTTTTCTATTTTTGACAAGGTTGCGTTTGGAGCTCGAGGTCGAAAACTGGGATTAGTCATCAGGTCAACATCCTAAACAAATGTGCAAAAAATCAGAACTACCCGATTTGACGCACGGTCCGATGTATATAGTCACTGGACTATAAGTCCGGTATTATTTTTTCCATTTTTAGTATCATAAATGTGACGGGCTATTCCATTTTTTAACTTTTGCGTAGTCATCTCTATGTAGCAATTTTCCTTGGGCAGCTCATTGCAGTGCCGGCCTTAGGCATTGGGCGGCGCACCGGACGAATCTTTCATCAACGCCTCCGTGAAGTTGCCTTCAGGAGCCGCGAATTAGCGTTTTTTCCTCACTTTATCACTTCTTCTCAATTTATCGGTGAATTCGCGATTTGCCTCTATTTTAGCCGCCAATTAGCCATTTGTCTCCATTTTAGCAGTGAATTAGCGATTTATCTCCAGTTCAGCCTTAAATTAGCGATTTTCCTTGCAATGAATTTGTGTTTTTCCCGATTTGAGCCGCCAATGAGCGGTTGGCCACGAAGTTGTCTCGAGAAACCGTGACTTGCCATTTACTCTGTTCATTTCTGTGAAATAGCGAATGTTTTCAATTTAACGCCATAAACATCCATTTTTCTTGACTTCAGCCACAAATTAGTGATTGGAGTTTCCCCAATTTTCTCTGCAAACTATCTTACACTTTTCCAGAAATTTGGCCGCGGATTAGCAATTTTTTCACTTTCTGGCACGAAGTTACGATTGGAAGCCGCGAACTGACGTTTTCTCTACTTAATCCGCGAATTAGTCGTGAATTAGCCATTTATCTCAATTTCAGCCCCAAATTAGCGTTATTTTCTGGGGATTAGCCACCCACGAGGAGGAGCGAATAATAGCGATTGCCATTTCCACAAAAATCCAACATTTTTGTTTATGAATACGTCATGAATCAAGAAAATTGAAGCTGAAGAGTGGAAAAAGGGGGGTTGAAAAACGGTTCTTAGCGCCTTCGAAAGAGTTTATTGCTTGTTATGGAAGAGAGAAAAGAATTATGGAACTTCTTCAAAAGTATTGAGTTTTTGTTAGTAGGGATGGAGGGGGGAAGACCCCTCCCATCAACCACTTCCAACCATCTCGCAAGCAAGAAGTTACCCCAACACTCATCTTTGTAATTCGTGATCGTATTTTTTCAGTTATTACACTTTTCGTTCCAGCGGGCTTTGCAGCTTCGTGATGGTGAGGAACGGCGGGGGGAGATTATTGATATCGTTGTAACTTAAAAGAAACACAGCGTGGTCCCTTTTGAAAACAATTATTCCAATAAATAAGAAAAAAATATTTCAAAAATAAAATCGAAAATTAAAGTGGAGCCTGCTGTTACACTAAGCACATACCCTTGAAGGGATTTTGGTAGCTATACAAGTTTATTGTTTGAGCTTCCGTTTTCTTCCCAGTGTCCCTAATATCGGTGGACCTCCCCCCTCCCCGGTACGAAAACAGCAAACGAGAGACTGATAGCTCTTAGTTCTTACTCGGTAGAATACAAGTTCTTTGACTCTTTATCCATTTTTTTGTCTTGAAAGGTCGAACGTCTTTCACTTTGAAGTTTCTTTGGGATTCTTATCGAAGTAGGCAAACTTCAGTGACTTTTTGATGGCATTTGAAAGTGCTTCGAACAGATAATCTCCGAGCATGGGAATTATGTTGAAAAGACGCGGAAGGAGAAGGGAGTCAAACTGTACTTTTATTGAAAATATGTTCGAACTTCTTTTGTAGATCAGAAGGGAGCCTCACAACTAGTTTCAAATCAAGTCACATATCCAAAAGAGTTTTTTTTTTTTTTTGAATTTTTTAGCCATTTAAAAATACCACGAGCGAGAGGAAATAACGTGGCGGCGTTAACCAGGAAATTGTACTGGTTATAGCCCGTCAAGAAGAACATGAACGCGCGGCCAGCGCTCTCTCATTCGATTACTTGTTACTTATCTCCCCTCTACTTTCGTTACCGAATTGGCTGTCCAACTGTTCACCAAAGTCAAGTGTTACAATCAAGCCGAAGTTCCATGGAGGGGGTAAGGAAAAATAGCTAGAAGGGCTGATCACAGAGGAGGGCGAGGTTCAAGTTAAACTTGTCGGGCGCGCGTTAAACGCCGGGAAGTGCGCGGGCGGTGCCGCGTTGTTGTTGACGCGTTAAACTGACATCCGAGCAACAAACTTTTGACGTGTGACGGAAACTAAGCTCGAAACCGCCAAGTTCATGCTATTCGTGTTACCTCATTCTCTTCTACTTTCAAATCTTATAATAAACCATATTTTTAAATCTTGCGTTAGCTCCTCTACTAAAACTTGGCGCTAGTATTAATTAATTGTACTGCGTCATTGAAACGGAAAAATTACTCAAGTCCCCCCTCACAGAACTACTATTTTTTTACTTCCGTATTTGTATTTTTCCGGACATTTGATGTTTTTAACAGAAAAATATAACTATAATCAATAGTAAATGTGAATGGAATACAATAGATGAGTAAAATAATAGGGCGGATCGCGTGGAAACAAGAAGAATGAAGTCCGACTTCAAAATAAAAGAACTGATTAGTGTCTTTTTGTTGCTTGTGTTGCCCTAAATTATACAGGGTGATTCAGGAGGAGCGTGACAAACTTACACAGGTGATAGTGCGTACCTGGACGCACAAAAAACGTCATATAGACGCATAGCCGAAAATGCTTTGGTTACGATATATGAGCATTTTCCTGTTTTTTTATAGTTGCATTACTTTTTACGGTAATTGTCGTGTTCAGGGCTCACCGTAGGTGGTTAGACAAAAACTGACGGTGGATTCCGGAAGACGGCAAAATCCTGTTCCTGAAACCACCGTGAAAATCCAAAAATGTCGCTTGTGCGTCGTTATTTCAGCCATGTGAAAAGTGAAAAAAGTAGTCTTTTCGAATGCCTGATGAATTTCACATCAGTATCAATCAGCTAAAGTGCGCCCATCGACGGGTAAAGTTGTGGAAAACTACCCCGTTCTGTGTACTTTCGAACGGTTTCCTGATATTTGAAGTTTGCAACCCTCCGACTTTAGCAATCAAGTTCCAGTGCAAAAAAATGCTACTTGCTTTGATAAAACAAACCGAATAGGTCAGGTTAAAAAATGGCCTTTCCTTAGGCTATTGTGTTCCTCCGAGCATGCTCCCCTCAATGCCTGAAGTAAAAGTAAGAATTCAATTCACTACGCGAGGGTCACCATGAGAGACGCCATGGATAAACTGCTACGTTAGGACTTGAACGGGGACTTGACCGTTCTATCTCATCAGAATCAGTTCAGCTCAGCAGATTGTGGGCGAGGAGGACCAATTAACTGTTCTGCGAGGTCTCCTGACCTAACGTCCTCGATTACCGTCTCTGAGGGTGGATGAAGACAATGGTATACGAACACAAGCCCAGCAAACGCGAGGAGCTGATCAACAAAGTTGTGGCCAGTACTGAATCGATCAGACAACGAGATGCTGAAATTCGTCGAACCACCAGAGATATACAGAAAAGAGCGTCCGAGTGCCCACAAGGGGGAGGCATTTTTGAAAACTTATTTGAATGACGTTATGCTGTAGTAAATTGATCTCATACAAGTTGGAGGGACAAGCGATGGACAATGAACTCCCTGAATGAGAGATATGAGTGTACGTGAATGGGATATTAGGGTACCGGCTGAATCTGATAAGGTGAAATGTCGAAGTCCATAATTTTCACCCTAACGCTGTTCATCCACCACCTCAACTCACATTCCATACATGGAAAACCTCGTTGTCAATTGAATCCTTACTTCAGGCATTGAGAGGAGCACGCTCGTAGGAACGCAATACCCCAAGGAAACGACATTTAAACTGACCTATTCGGCTTGTTTCAACAAAGCAAGTTTACATTTTTTTGCATTTAAACTTGATTGCTAAAGTCGGAGGGTTGCAAACTTCAACTATAAAGTACCCAGAAAGTGCTGTGTTCGAAAGTACACAGAACGGGGTAGTTTTCCACAACTTTGCCCGTCGATGCGTGCTCTAGCAGCTGATTGATACTGATGTGAAATTTATCAGGTATTTGAAAAAACTATTTTCTTAACTTTTCACATGGCTGAAATAGCCACGCCCAAGCGAATATTTTTGATTTTCATGGTGATTTCAGGAACAGGATTTTGATTTCTTTCCGAATCCACCGTCATTTTTTGTCTAACCACTAACGGTGAGCCGTGAACACGACAATTACCGTAAAAACTGATAAAATTGGGAAACAACAGGAAAATGCTCATATCTCGTAACCAAAGCATTTTTGGCTATGCGTCCCTATGACGTTTTTTGTGCGTCCAGGTACGCACTATCACCTGTGCAATTTTGTCACATTCCTACTGAATCACCCTGTATAAATGCTCTGTGTTTTTCTGTTTTTACGCTTGGAAAAAAGTAAAAATGTAGATACAGAGGAGCTTAAAACGTAAAAAATGAAAGAAAAAAAATGGCATTTAAGGGTAAAAAAAATATCTACTTTACCTGTCTTGCAGCTTCTTTTATTTTATTTAATATGAGCCAAGTGATGAGGAGGAAAGGGACGTCCTCCCATCCACGAATGAATGTTCTTTTTTCTCTCTCTATTCAGACTATCTAAAAACCCCAATGCAATTTTCCGGTTGTCTCCCCCCACAACCATTCCTAGATCTTTATCGTAGCAAAAGAGACTCACCTACTTTAAAGATATCCTCCTCCCCTCGCACCATCACTAGCCCTATAGTTCCAGTCTGCTCTTAACGGGAAAATTGAAGGACGACCTCCCCCCCCTCTCCTCGACGATTTCCATTAAACGTCATCTTTCCACATAATTGCTTTCTTAAAACTGGCGGCGGTCTGTTTTAAATTACATATATTTAAATTTATTGTAATTATTACCGAGGGTCGGAGTGAAATTAGTGTCCGAGGCTTGTGAAAAGATAAAACCCCGTATATGGATTAGCCTGGAGCGAAAAGATGAAAACTCGGCGTGGCGCTTTGCTTCCACAGTTCATGTGGTAGGGGCGGAGGGGTGATGGGGGTTGAAAATCAATTAATATTTATGATTGTCGTCTGGTTGTCGTGTTATTAAATTTTACAAGAGACGTCCTGGCACAGACTAGCATCCAATAAATAAAAAAATGAAAAAATGAAAAAAAAAAAAATTCAAAGTGAAATAACTTCGAGTTTTCGTATAGAAAATGAAAGTATATTTTCCTAGAAATCCTTTTTTAGAATGGGGAAATTAATCTTATTGGATTTTGAAGTAGGGGTAGTTATGAGTAAAGCATGAATACAACAAAAACGCACCAAACACTTCACATTTCTGTTTTTTCCTATTTCCATGAATATTCTCTTTATTGAGTACATATTTCCCTTTTATTCAACATGTTTCGTATTGACATCTTTCACTCTTTCATAAATAGAGCAGCGCTCTTGCCGCGAGCTAAGATGAACTAACGATCTGAGGATCTGGGGTAACATCTGACCGGCATCACTTGCTTTGTTTTGACCAACAATATATAAAAGAACTGGATTGCTCATCACTGCTGATAAATAATAGCCATCAAATGAGCTCCCAAGTGGCAGAGAGGGGTGGAGTTTCAAAGTAAATACCGGAAGAGAGTTGTGTTGCCATAACTACACAAGGAGAGGGGCAGGGTGATTGTTTACCAGGGGACGACCTGGTCCCTCCACGCCCCTCCAGTCCATTGTGAGCAATCCAGGTATAAATTATTGTTGGTTTTGACCAAGGTGACTAAACTTTCTATAGGTACCGCAGATCTTCGGCCACTATTGTCCTTCACCTACGTCACGAGCAGTCCCATCCGCCTTTGCGCTGGACCCAGTACATTATTAATTGTTAATGGGTTGTTATTTTTGAGAAATCATAAACTTCAATTTCAAAATTAACGTGCTCTGCTGCTCTAGGGTGAGCAATCGGGAGCAAAAAACTGCTGGTGACGTCAGTCTCCACCCCACCCGTCCGATGGACAGGGGGAAATCTGCGGCACCTATAGTAAAGTTTAGTCACCTTGGTTTTGACTAATGTGACGGTGAGAATCAGAATCAGAAAGAGCATTTTTGAAGTAAACCCTAATTGAAAATAGAAGGGTACCCAAAGTGGTCGATTCACCTATAGTCGTTACATGAGCGCTGCTGTATTTATGAAAGTTACTTAAACAATTGAATCCTAATATTTTTAAACCGGTGGATAAAAAAAAAGTGTGCATTCTGGGCTCTTTCACTTTCAAGTAATACTGAAAGATGTGAAAAGAAGAACTTAACTTCACAAAACCATCCTTATTTTAATCTTTTGAAGTATGTATGACCTAAGGAACTATAAAGTGTAAACAGCGTGTCATTCGAGTGAAGATGGATGGTGATGTGGGGGTTGTGGAAATGTGCTTTATAAAGGAGGAGTTCCCCATAGACAAGAGTGTTTATTTTGGGCTTGAAATAACATGGGAGATAAATTGGAAATTAACTTGGTTAACAAAGAAACAGAAAGCAGTTATAAGCGCTGAAGTATTTTTCCTACTTGGCCTGGAATCAGCCTCTTACGCATGCATGATCAATGGCAGCTGAGCGTGTGGAATTGATGTCATTCCGCACGCTGCGCAGTTACGGGAGTCGCCACCATGTTAAAATAAAGGCGCTTTAAACAATGAACCTCTTCAATCAAATCGGTAGCTGACATGAACAATATCAGACGAGAGAAGTGACAACGTAGTGTGACTTACGTACGTATGTAAATGTATGTGACAATTTTTTGTTTTTCGGTTTAATTTGGATGTAGGGAAAATAGCGTACGATACTCATGCGGCATTTCTCATTCTGTACTCGTGTCTGTACGCCTTGTGCACTAACTCTCACACTCGAACGGAATGAATCGTATCGTATCGTAATATACTTTTGTTAATTTTGCTTATTGAAGGATCGGCGCCTTATTTATTTTTCTAAAATGACATTTGGCATTAAAATGGTGAGAATCTAGTGGCCAATTAATAATTTCTCAAAACTCAGTAACAGTAACGCTGTCATAAAACGTTGTTTTGCTCCCAACTCCTGAGGTGCATGATAGCCGCGCACTGGCAAAGAGGAAAAAGGATCAATGTGAACTATCCGATTCACCGATCATTGGACGGTTTATTCGAAGCATCGACCTAACTAGCACGAAAATGCTATTATTTCCGATGTTTTTTATACTTCAGAATACTTATTAGTATACTTGATACTTAATATGCTGGTCGCGCGAAAATAACATTAAAGCCTCCTTGAACATAAACCTGGATAGCTCAGGTTCTTCTTTCGACTCAAGGAAATGGCCTGGACGGGGCCGCCGGCGATGGCAGCAGCTCTCCTAACTCGACATCGTTCGAAACCAGCTGATACACTCGGGAACCGTCAATTCGACCCTTCAAAATTGGTTGATTAGCATTAAAACTGAACTTTTTGCCCATAAAAATCTACATTACCTTGAAATTCTGCCGGAAAACCTTATATTTTCCTCTGGGAAATTGTGATTTTTTGCAAAGTCAGTTGACGGCTGAAATAGAGAAAAACGCTACTAATTCAATTCTATAAAAGTGAAAAATCGCCAATTCGCGGCTTAAGTGGTGAAAATCGCTTGAAAAATTGAGAAAAAGCGCTGATTCACAGCTGAAATTTAGAAAAATAGCTCATTCGCAACTAAAGTTGAGAGATGTAGAAAGCTCTTGTATCTAAAAATATCGAAGTATTTGCGAAGTTGTAAGTTTTGCGTCTAAATATTTGCGAAATTGTATGTTTGCAAGTCTAAATATCATGAGATTTCCCAAGTTTCCGGTTTATTTGTTTTTGTTTTTTAAGTGACCGTGGTGGAGCACGGGCTTCACGATGGTGCCCTTGACGAAAAACCACAAAAATTGCCTAATTTCGAAGGCAATTATATTGGTGAAATCGGTAGCTTCCCGTCTGAAATTTACGCTATTGGACGTTCCGCGTTTGAAAAATCCGGGTCATTAAATCGTGTCTGTCACCTGCGAAGAAAGTTTTTTATGGTCCAGCAAATGACACTTCCGAGATTGCCAGACATTTTCCGTGGAACACGGGCTCACAGCAGAGCTAGCTGTTGGCAAACACACCTTTGGGTGCTTTGAAAACTGGCGAGAGTAAGAAAGTCGTTTCCCACGACTATTGCGTTACGAAACTAACAACGCCATCCAATTTGATCGTAAATAGCGCCATCAGCGAGCTTTAGAAAATGTGAAATTTCGAACCTCACTAGTAGCCAGGGATTCATTAGAAATTGGATGGCGGTGGTGGTTTTCTAGTTTATTGCTGGCGAAGAACCATTTGTTACACTTGCCTTCCGTTTTCTAGCAGCCCAAAAGTGTGTTTGCCAACGTGTGAGCCCCTGTCGCACGGAAAATGTCTGACGATCTCGGAAGTGTCATATCCTAATAAAAAACGTCCTGCGCAGGTGCCTGACACGATCAAACGAACCGTATTTTTCATACGGTGGGCGATGGGCTCCCGGACTATAATGCTTGTATACGTTTTTACATTGCATTATAATAAATAATTCAATTTCCACTTTGACGCACACTAAAACAACGCCCGCTAGGGGTATTGAAGTGCCTAGTTCTGTCTCTAAATAGACATTTTCCTGGCTGAGTTGTCGGCGTAGGCGTAAAACAAGAAATCTTCTAGGTGAATAGTCTGTTTATGGGCTTCAATATAAAATGTTCTTGACTGATGCACGAGATTTTATTTAATCGAGCGAAAGGAGGGGTGACAACTCCACTATTACCCTTTTCACCAAGCCTAATACGAATCAGTCATTCTATCCAACCATGACATAAAAAGAGGAAATCACGCAAAAACAAGAAACACCTTTTAAAAGAAAGGGACAGGAGCGGAAAAAGAGAAACTGACTCCTATAGTATAAAAGCTTGCGAAGTTTCTTGAGATGCAGATCAAGCCAATTAGCTTCGTTTAATCACGAATAATACCATTCTGCTGAATCAGCCTGAAACTCTTGGGTTGGTGTGCTGTGATGGTTTTGTACGATCGATAAGAGGGGGAGGGGAGGGTTAAAGAGAAACTTATTCAAATTTAAATTAAGTCATTCCGTGTTATTTTATCACGAGGTTGTGATATTATTCCGTGACCAACCACTTCCAATTCGGTCGCGAAAACAATAGACGGCAGTACAAGGTACGATGATACAGTTAAATCGGCGAAAAACGTGTCGTTTTAATCTCTTCTCTCGCCATACTGTTCCCGGTCTTTTAATGGGAATAGATAACGGCTCTATACGAGCTAAACAATGAATTCGATCGGGTGGATGGTCATTTTGAGGACCTTTAAAGCTTACGATTAATACTTACCTAAGCGCGGTTTGCGTTTGCGTGAACCACTTTCTTTTAAATCCCATTGTGCTGAATTGAGTTACGTTTCGTTATCTGATCGTAATAAAACTTGTAAGCAACTCAATCATTGAACTATCCCAGTCTTATGATTCATTTCAGTTCTCGTATAAGTTATCTATGCAGAATTCTGCTGAGTGGGTGAAAGAATGCACATTCAATCATCATCGCAACATAAAAGAGAGCGGAAGTGCTTCTAAGACGAAGTGGTGTTTCAGAAAACTTCACCATTTTATTGATGGTTCAATAGACTGATCAAATTCTTCCACGAGGGTTTTATTATTGAGACATGTTCGAGTAGTAGTCATGGGATTTACCTGCAATATTCCTTTTTCTCGTAACAACCAGGCAAAAAAAAAAAAAAAAAAAAAAAAAATGCACTTTAAGCCTCTAGGAAATGGACGTCAGCCAAGAACTTTCAAAGCACAGCACAGCTCGGAAATCAGTTTAAATCGAATAAAAGTTCGGGGCCTATAAGTTGAAAAGCGCAGGCAGGCGAGTATGTGAATAATGTATCTCAGTGAAAGAACACGTGTTCGAATATTCATTTAATTTAATTGAACTTGCTAAAAAAAAAAGTGAATTCAGTGTGGTAGAAACTTTTCTTGTGAGTGACAATTTATTTTTCCCTACCCTCACACCTACACTCAACTGTCTGCTATTTTAAGATAATGAAATGGAAGGAAAGTTGTGCTCCGAGTGTAACGCCAAAATGGCAATTATTATCCCGGAAAAAAATTCACACAATGTATTAGCCTGGAGCCCTATAAGGGCCGGAGCGTTTGATAACAGCCAGGCAGGATAGTGTGACGGAGATCCCATGGCAGGAATGGTTCCTTAATTTAGCAAGTGATTCAGCATTGGGCATGTCATGGGGGGAGGGAATTGTTTTACTCAAGAACCAGGTGTAGAAAAATCAGTTATTCATGGTTATAATTATAAGCAACAATTACGAATAAAGCTATACATTCAGGGTTAGCATTGAGACAAATGGCTAGATTCACTTCGGCTGAAATTGATAAAAATCTTTAATTTGCGAAAAAAAGTGAGAAAAAATGGTAAATTCCCGGATATAGTGTAGAAAAAGCAGTAATTCACAGTTATAGTTATGTAACACGCCAATTTTTTTGGGGGCATTGGGGGGGGGGGCGATAAATGTCTAAAGGCCTGTCCAGGGGCGTAGCCAGCGCTTTTGGTCTATAGTCTAGGGTGTGGGCAAAATATGTCAGATGCACCAGAGAACCCAGCGGGAGAACTTAGTAGTTCATCTGCTCAGATAATTATAAGCGATTTAAATCGTCAAATTGTTTCCCCCCAGATACTAAATTTTCACAAAAAGGTTCAGAGTCCGTCAAAAACTAACATTTCTGTTGGGAAACTGTCGGTGTAGCCTTCTATTTAGGATTTTCTGTCTGAAATTGACAATTTTTCCCCCATAAATATTGATCCTACTCGTAGAAAGGGTACAAGGTGTCCGAATTTTCAACGTTTTGCCTGAGAGACGTGAAAAAGACTGATATTTTCCCCCCATAACTGTAGATTCTATACCGAGATAGATATCAATTTCACGCAAACGCCGAAGTGTTATCCCAAAACAGAAGTTTCCACAACACAACTAGCAATTTTACCCCAATACTCACGTTATACACTAAAACTAATGATTTTATACAGACGATGATACCGACAATTTAACCACAATACTGGTGATTTGTTCCCAAATGAGACAATAGTTGGCGTAGCCAACCCAAAATTGGATATTTCGCTCCAAAACTGACAATTTCACACGGTATAACTGACGTTTTCCCCAAAAGGATTATTTTACGCTAAACTTACGACTCTGTCTTGAAAACTCGGACGATTTTTGCACAAAACTGACAGTTTCACCACAAGATTGAAGATTTTGCTACAACACTAACGATTTTTTCCCCTCAATGAGACGCGACACTGCGCGGTCTACACCGAAACTGACGATTTCGCGTCAAAGCTGACGTGATGCCCCCAGAGATGTTACTATACAAAACTGGCGGATTTGCTCCAGACCTTTTACGGCTCCACCTCAAAATTGAATATTTTACTCCGAAAAGGTTTATTTCACCATGAAAAGAACTTTGTTTCAACCATAAATGGAAGTTTTTACTCTAAAAGTGACGATTTTAGACTCGACCTGAAGCGTCGTTCCGTGTATTTCAGTAGAAAGACTAACACTTTTATCCGAAAAATGCCGTTCTTAACCTCAAAAATTACAATTTTATCCCAGCAACTCACGTTTCATAGCTAAACTGACGATTTACCGTATAGCTGATGGGTTTTTCCCAAAACTATAACGAAATGTTCTGTTCTGAGGTAAAACCACTAATTTTTGTAGGGCTAAATCGGCAGTTTCGTATTTGAAACTTCAGTTTTCTGGGGGTAGAAACTTGCATTTTGGAAAAATTGCACCGAAAGTGCGGTCCAATCACTGTTTTTACCTCAGACATTCAGCTACCTGAGCTACTCGGTCCCGGTCTCATCGGCTCCGTACTCGGCTCAATAGCCGGGCTGATGAGACCAGGAACGAATATCACAGGTAGCGAAGGTCTGAGGTCGAATCGCAGACTAGACCGCATCCTCAGTGACATTTTTCACGATTTTTGGAGGGTCCTACCCCCAAACACCTCTATCGTTCATTATTGAAATTATGGTTTAAAAACTTCTGTTTTGTTTTGTGATATAACCACCAGTTTTTGGGTAAAACTTTCATTACGGGGAAAAACTGACTAGTTTTAAGAGTAAGATCACCACTATTATAGTGAAACCTTCAGTATTTTTTTTACGTAACACGTCACAGCTTTGGCGTGAAATCTTTATTTTTGGACTAAAATCTTCACTTTTTGCTATGAAAACCTTCAAAACTAAAGATTTCACGCCAAAGATGACGTTTTACATCAAAACTGAAGTTTTCAAAACAGTATTAATGAGTTTACCCTTGAACTAAATTTGAAAGGTTTCCCTCAAAAGGAAACGGTCACCCCAAAACTTGTGATTTTACCACAAAATTGGCAACATTTCCACAAAACTGACGTTTTTCGACCCAAAATGAAGTTTGTACTGTACAAGTGCTTGGACTGCTACCAGAAAACTGAATTCTTCACTAAAAACTGACGATTACACCATTAAATTTAGTGGTTTTACCTCAAAGCTAAAAATTTCCGATCAAAACTGAGATTTTAGCACAAAAATGGCAATTTTATCCAAAAGACGGATTTAGCACGAAAATTGTGATTTTAGCATAAAAATGGATTTCGGAAAGGCGTTATCCGAGACATTATGGGTTTTCAGTCTAGTGACCTCCATTTTCAGACCTGCGGAAATCGTTTATCTGGTACGAAAAATCCGCCAAAATAGTTGCCGAATTGGACAACCCGACAAAATTGAATTTCTAGCCACGGATGTTCACGGCTTTCGTAAAACAAATCTGCGAATTAATGTTTTTTAGATAGTGAAATTTGAGCAATTGGTTTTCAGTGAGCAGTGTGCCAAACGCGCAAAAAATGGTTCTTGAGGGTAAAATGCGCGAAATCGGTGTTTGAACGTGATAATCCCGCGAAATTCATTTTTAAGTGAGTTAGAACCACAAACTTTTTTTTTTTTTTGCGAGAAAAATTTGCAAAATTTGGTTTTTAAAGCTAAATCTGAGAAATTTGCTTTTAAGTTGAGTGTGATCTGTAACAATGTATTTTTATGGTGCAAAAATCCTCCAAACTGATTTTTTGGGGGGAGCCAGATTGGAAAAATTATTTTTTTAGTGAGTGTCAACATAAAAAAATATGGTGACCCCGAAGGATTTGTAAACTTGGCTGGTACAAAGGTGGGCAGATGTCCCGCTAAATATTCGCTTTCACGTCTAGGGGATGGCAACTGGCTACCAGTGCACCATCTCTGGCTTCGCCTATGGTCCAGCCTAGCAAGGTTTACGTAAGTGAGACTAGTGACGCACGTAGACGAGACTAGTGATGCACGAGACCGAGAAGAGACTTGAGTGGTCTCGGTCTCGGTCTCGCTCATGAGGGGTTGGTCTCGATCTCGGTCTCGATCATGAAAAGTCGGTCTCGGTCTTCGAAAGTCTGGGTCTCGGTTTCGTCTCGAAAAGTTAAAGGCGCGGATTCAAAGTATGTGTGATATTAGTGACGAGTGATCCTATTCTCGCCTCAATGATTACAGATGACGACGATAGATGAATTTATACTTTGATTTCCTTCTTTGGTGGCTCGTGGCACGAAGGGAGATAAGTGATACACTACTGATTAATGATCAAAGAGCTTTGTAATTGCCCCAAAATAGAATCGTGCCTTTAAAACAATCGTCACACTGAGAACGTGAATGGGGAACATCAGTTGGGAATTCAACGAGATCAACTCAAAATCTCGCACATGCCAACTCATTTAGTTCAAGCAAGAGACTTCCCTTCCCAGACACGACGAGGCAGAGGTGCACAATCCCCCCCTCATACATCAGACCCTCCTTCTCATGCTTCGACTGGCAATGTTAGTTAAAAAAAAAAAAAAAAAAATTGAAAGCGGGGTCGAGTTTGATGATAGCGGCCCAGGGAAGTTTCAAACGCAAAATTAGGGTTCCCTTGCACTAAGCAGCCTGGCCGCGGCAGCCAGTTGGCTGCTGTGTAGTTGGGCTTGTTCTAGTGGCTGCCCCAGCCTGGAAATCTTTGCTGCCTAGTGCGCGGGCACCCATAGGTTGCATTGTATCTTCCCGGCCCCCCGAGAACCCTAACCCTTTTTTTTATTACGATACGTAGGCATGAGGGAGCTTTTAACGAACGAGGCACGATGTTTGTGACACGAGACGAAGTACGCTTTTTTTTTTTTTCACCTTCGATCATTCAAAGCCTTTTAAAGCCAATTACGTTCATAATTATTTAATTTAACGGTTCTGTAATGTCTCCCATTTGCTACACAACTTCATTTCAGAGAAATAAAAATGAAGAAACAAAAGAAGCGTGTAAGATGAAAGCTGGCTTCCCTGCCTCAATTCTTCTACCAACTCACCAGCATAATCAACTGACTTTGACCTTTTTGGGGTATAATTTTTACGGTTCCACTCACCCTTCACCCATCAACCATCGTGCTTAAAGACCTACTTTACATACGCCGTGCGGTAAAGAGTGAACTCTTTACCGCACGGCGTGTGTAAAGTAGGTGTTTACGCACGATGAACATCTGATTAAACACTTCTTTACGAATGATCATAGGAATAATAGATTATACGCCTAGGCAAGAAAGCGATTTTTTGGAGGCTGAAAGAGAAAATTTGATCGAGACTCCAAAATCACTTTTTTGACGCGGTGTGTACAGAATTTTTTTATTAAAACATGGGCTGATTTTTTGGGCCACGGCGATAAAGTGAGTGTTTTATCCCCTAGGCTCTAAAATAATCAGCTGTTTAAAAAAAAGTAGTATCCTACATATAACGAGACATGTAAGTGCCATTTTACTTGCGAGTACTTCGTTTGGCTGGCGAGGCAAAGCCAAGTCGGCTAAATGAGTACGAGCAAGTAAATTGAGTTATGCACGATATATTTCGCGAGACAAGTGAAATAATAGTATATTGCAGTACAAGTGAGGGAAGTGGAGTTTTACCTGCGATATCAGGTCCTTCAATAGACAAGTTGACAAAATGTAGCAGCGCTAAATGGCGCTGCGCCGCGATGCGCAAAAAAAAGTAGACAAGTTGTCACCAAGTATTTAGTACCGAACTGGCGAGCACTGGTGGATCGTGAGCTGAAAAGGAGGTGAGGTCACTGGTGGACATATATCGGGCCCGGGGCGGAAATCTTCAAGAGTCCCCTAAAAGTCTCTAACTATACATAAATAAACCTCTATTGGTAACCTCTAAGGCTTTTTAGCCATGGCTATTTCCAAAGTCTATCCGCTAAACAGCGATTATGCCAAGTTTAAACTGCGAATTTCTCCATTTTAGCCGCGAAAGTGCGTTTTGTCAACTTTAACAGCAAATTAGCGCTTTTCGCCGCAAATTAGCAACTGATTAGCAGGGTAACCCCCCTCCCCACATAAATATGCGCTTTTCCCCAACCTTAGCAGCAAAGTAGATTTTGTATCCTGTGAATCAGCGATGTTTCTTTAACTTTCCTCGAGTTGGCGTTTTCCACAATTTTAGCTGCAAATTAGCGATTTTTTCTAGCGGTTTACTCAGTATGAGCTGAAAATTACTCAATATTAGCCGTGAAATTCTCGAAATGTTTACCACAAATTAGCATTTTTTGTTCACCGTAACCATACACTGCGGAATAGCGATTTCGTCTCAGTTTTAGCCGCGAATTTGCGAGTTTTTCACTCATAGCCATAAATTAGCGCTTTTTCTCAATTTTAGCCTCAAAGTCTCCCGAGGAAGCCGCGAATTAACGTATTTCCAATTTTTGACGCAAATTTAAATTTGTCTCAATTTTAGCCGTAAATTAGCGCTTTTTGGTAATTTTTGCAGTGCAGTAGCTATTTCTAGCCCGTGTATTGGCGAATTTTGTTCATTTCGCACTGCAAATCGGCAATTCTTCCATTTTTGACAGTGAATTAGCTTTTTTGTTTCAATTTATGCTGAAAATTAACTTTTCTCTTTATTCTAGCCAGAATAATCACTGATTTTCTCCCTATTAGCCGCAAATTGGCGGGTTCTTTTACATTTTGGCATCGCATTAGTAACTTTTTTCAATTTTTTATATGTGTAGAATAGGGCTTCATCTCAGTTCTATCCGTGAATTAGTGTTTTTTCTTTTACTTATAATCATGAATTTGCCGTTTACCTCAATTTTAGCCACAAAGTTGTCGTCAGAAGGCGGAATTAGTAATTCCAACACACTTTATTCTCGATTATTTTCCTCAATTTTAGCCGTAAATTCGCTTTTTTTCAACTTTAGCTGCTTTGAAGCGTTTCTAATCTGTGAATTTGCGCATTACCTTAATTCTTCAGCCACGAATTCGTGATTTCCTCAAATTTTAGCCGGGAATAACACTTTTTCCCAATTTGTGCTGAAAACGAGGGGTTTCGTTCATTTATGACTCCCACGCTGGCATTTTTCCTTCAATTTTTGCTATGGATTAGCGTTTATTGTTTAGTTTTAGCCTCAAACAGAAGCTACGCATTTGCGTTTTGTCAATTTTTCAAGGTTTAGTGACTTAGTGGGTCGCGCTCTCTTCTGAAAATTGAGGTTTGTTAGCCGTTGGCACGCTACAACTTTAACCAATTTTGGCCACGGGTTAGCGCTTCTAATCAATTTTAGCAGTGCAGTAGGGATTTTTTCGTTTGTATTGGCGATTTTCCTCCATTTTAGCCACGATTTGGCGTTTTCCTCATTTTCAGCTGCAGTTTAGCCATTTTTTGCAGCCAATTAGCACTTTTTTCGCAGTTTGAGTTGAAAATTAGTGTTTTTCTTAATGTTGGCCCCGCTAATTAATATTTTTGTCTATTCTAGCCGCGTAGTTTTTTTAGGTTTTAGCCCGCGTGAGCAATTTTTTTCTACGGATTAGCGCTGTTTCTCAGTTTGAGCCTCGATTCTTTCAGAAGCTCTACAGATTTAGATTTTCGTTTTCTCAATTTCAGCCGTGAATTACTTATTTTTCTTCATTTCAGCTGTGAAATAGCGTTTTCTGATAATTTTGCAGCGAATTAGCACATTATCTTTCCCTTTTTTTTTTTTTTTTAATAGGCGATTTTTCGCCATTTGAGTTGTGCTTTGTGTACTTGTGGCGTGGTTTACCGATCAGGAGAAGCGCCTAGAGTTTCGAGAAACAATGGACCTGGGTGGGGTTCGGCTTAGCTTATCCCTCGGAGTACGACTCCCATAGGCGTCTCCGTGGCGCAAATGGCAGCGTGCTGGACTGGTAATCCAGAGGTTGCGGGTTCAAATCCCGCCGGGGAGCCATTTTTTCTCGAAACTCGAATCGTGTTGGGCTATGCCCTTCCATCGTCGTCCGGATAATATCAGTCTAATTAATTTATTAATTAAAATACCGGCGACAGATTTATTCAGTATATCCATCTAATTACAAAATACGTATTTTGTATTTAAAATACAAAGTATTTTAAATACTCAAGTATCTTGGCCACTTCTGCCTGCGAGCTGTGTTTGGCTCATGAGGCGGGGCCGAGTGAGCTAAAAACAACGAGCAGAGTGAAAGCTATTATTATTTTTCGCTCGACCAACAGGTTTAATTGTCTTTTCTGCAAGTGTTCGGACGCAAGGGTACGCTAATTACAGAACTTTTTTTCACTTTCCTTCACTAGTGAGTGAAAACCTTCATGTTTCCTTCGCTTGCGAGGGAAAATGTGAAATCATTGGCATTCTGCCTAACTTTCCTTCACTAGTGAGTGAAAAAAAAAATACTTTTTTCACCTAGCTCATCTTTTCAAGTAAAAATCAACTTCCCTGTTGGGATACCTGGCGAAGTGGAAGTATCACTTCCCTCCCTGATCGTGTGAAAACCATCATGTATAATTCGTGAGAGAAGAAGAAATGTGCGTGTTTCCAACGATAATGTTTCAAAAAGTAAATTCTTTCCCACTATTTTATGTCACTTTGTGCGTTGGGGGGGGGGGGATATGTCCACCCCTTGGATCCGCCGCAGCCCGGAGGTCCCATAACACAATTGCCGTCTCGGCATGAAACAAGGTCATTTCATTGTTAAAATGTTCTGTATTCATAAATGAGCCATCAATTTTTTTTTTTTTTTTTTAGTCTTTTAATTCCGAGACCGAGACCAGTCGGTCTCGCTCCAGAAATGATGGTCTCGTCTCGGTCTCGTGCATCACTAGACGAGACCCTTTCTCTGACTTTGGGCTAGTAGATTGCGTGGCCACTTTGTCCACCATTGTGGCCAAAAACGGGTGGATACAAAGTGATAAACCCCAACTTAGGCTTGTCCCATATAATAGCAAATCCGTCTAGATTTTCAGATTCGTCGCATCGAGAACATTACAAACGCAGTTTCGTGAAATGTTTATGTGGGAGACTTTATTAAAGGGAGCACCTTTTTCATATTCAGCGTTTTGTTTTTTTTTCTGTTTTTTGTTTTGATTTTTTGTTGTTGTTCAGAATATTAGGCGAAACATGATGGGAGGGATCCAACAGTGAAAAAGGAACCAAGGAAGATAAATAACACCGAATGAATTCACTTACGTTTATAGGTGGAAAAAGTAAGAAATGAAAAGTATGAACGGTGTAGTAAGTAAGGGGGGGGGGGCGATTCACAATAAAAAAAAGTTGACTCGAGCGATGTACAAAGACATGCATACAGGTCGAATGCCATATCCAGACTCAGTGTGCCTAATAAATGGCGGGGAAGTCCTCCGGCCTCCTCCCTGGGAGAATTTTGGTTAAAACTAGACAGCTCTGGGGCAAACGATAGTTGAAGTAAGATTGTTGGGTATGAACCGATGGCCGCAATCCAAAAAAAAAAAGCTCTCTCCCATTTGATATAATTTACACTGAACGTTCAGAGTCTGAGCACTAAAACCCATCAAAATTCATCGATGTTACATCAAAATGGAACGTTAGAGTTAACTTGTAATTACAAAGGGTCACTCCTCACCCATCAAAAGCAATTAATCAAGGAGTCAATCCTCGAAGTTTATAATGAACGAGGTTTTACACTCAGCCTCAACTTCCAATCAGCCTTTGTTATACAACGCATGGAAGACATCTCTAATGGTTCGACATGCAAAATCTGCCGCGGTGGTATGGCCAAGGGATGGTTTAATTGGATCAATGGTAAAATTCCATTATACTCTTACTTCTAATAGAGTTTATTTATAATTCAAAAGGATTCGATCGTGCCGCTGTACAGCCATAATCATTCAAATTAAATCAGCGTCTGCTTTCATTGGGTGATTCAATAATTATTTTATAACCGTTACTCGGAAATACGTTTGAAGAAGCGCTGAACAATCCTGTTTGAGATGTAACGGGATGCAATAAAATGCTAAACTGCAAGATTTAACCCTTATTTATGCTCGCAACTATAGAATATAAAACGATTGTATAAAACGATGTATGTAACAGATTTGAATGCCGCCAACAGAATGATCCCCTGCGTGGACATTCTATTGAATCGGAACTGGATCAAGCGAGTGAATAACGTCGCAACTGTCCATAAAAAGTGTGTTCGAGGCACCGCAGACATCATTCTAAAATAACAATTTCCGTATTATATGCACAAAAAAAAAAAAAAAAAAATCAAGATGGGGAAGAAGTCCTAACATTTTACCCTGTCTTTTCGCGGCGAAACAAAACTTTATGCGAGGGCTCCACTCTAATCTCGGGAAGATGATTTGACCCAGTCTTAAAGTTCCAAGAGTAATAAAGGACCTCATTTTTTATAAGGCTTTTTATTTTCCAATATTTGAAATTACGGGGAGCTTCTTTTCAGTACAGTTAATCACAAATGGGAGAAATATTGTGGAAAAGATGGATTGAAGAGAGAATCTCAGCTGCTTGGTTGCGCTTAAGGTGTAATCAGTGGTATTATCAGGGGCAAGACAACCTCCTTGAGGGAAATGTCTAATTAGGTATTAATATTACTCGTTTCTTCACAAATGCCCAGCTAATGGAATTGGGTTGATCCTTTGAGAATTACACAAGAAGAAAATATTTTTAGGTAATTGATTAATTATTTGAGTATAACATTCTTTTATTACATTTTTTAAATATGCCGACTAGTTTCGGGGTAAGTGCACCCCATTTTCAAGGCATCCGTAGTTCGAAAACAAATTTCCCCGTCACATGTCAATAAACACACACTTCCAAATAATCCTGTTGATGGACAGGTACCACAAGGAAACTTGTCTCCTGAAGGATTATTTGGAAGTGTGTGTTTATTGACATGTGACGGGGAAATTTGTTTTCGAACTATGGATGCCTTGAAAATGGGGTGCACTTACCCCGAAACTAGTCGGCATATTTAAAAAATATAATAAAAGAATGTTATACTCAAATAATTAATCAATTACCTAAATAATTTAACATTCACGATATAATCGAAAATTAAAATATGTTAAGCACTTAATATCAGCCCGAGTGATATCATCGTTATGACAGTTTTAATGGTCACAACAAAACGAGAAACCGAATTGAATAAAAGCATGCCACAGAGTGTTTTTCGATTTTAGTCACGAAATATTGCCTTAATCGTCTCCACTCCTCTCCTTGCAACGCTTCCCGTTCACTAAAATATTAACCGCAATTTTCTTCATACACCCCTTTCTGTTACTTCAATGAAGCTGCCAGTAATGAGCAGTTATAACGGGAGAGGAGAAGGGCGATTCAATCCAAATGGCGTTAACCTCTAAAACACTGTCGAAAACAAATATGTGCCAGTATTTTATCGATTTCATTTCACGTTAAACTAAAATGCGGGTGCTCGAGTGCCCTCTAAGTTGAGGCGACCTTTTGTCTGAGTTAGTTACCCCGCACAGGAATAGCTGTGACGCTTTTGCGCAAACGAACCATTTTTCGCCCGTTAATTTGACAGTGTCTGTTAAAGAAGAAGAAGAAAAAAACTTAAAAACAGCTTCATTATGTAAAAAGATACTTGCGGGATGATGAAAGTTCGCTAAAACTTTGAAACAACTCATATTTCTCAACTTTCTTACCCTACGAGCTTTGATTATCAACGCAGGACCCTCTTCCCCACAGTCTCATCGTCACTATTCTCAAACACTACTCGCCGTAGTTCATCGTCGGCTGTTTTGCAATACCCCCCCCCCCCACTCACTAAGAGGCCATAGCGATGAAATATACTGAGGAACAGGGATGGTGAGGGGCACAATGAAAAATGTATAACAGCGAAGATTTTCCATCTCGGCTCCTTTCATCAAGCCAAGTGCTAGCCTTAAATTTTTTAGTAAATTGAACCATTTCCCCTTTTCACGCTAACTACTTCTCTAAAACTTTGCTAAATCGGTGTTTTCAAAATCCTTTGAACTTTTAGTAGAACGATCCCCCTACCACCACCACCACCAATACCACACCAAGGAACCACAATCCAACCGCAGAATGAGCAATCAGACGCTGAGGTTGACGCAGTGTATATACCCGTTACAATTACACGGGTCCAGAACCTGCGAGTTTTCTACAGTTTATCAACAAAACTACAAAAAACTGAGTCAATTCGCAGCGTTGCCGTTTTTAACGATTATTCAATGATTGAGTATCAATAGAGGGTGACGGAAAAACGTAGCCGGAGGCTTCAATTTGTAATTAAAGTGACCTGCATGGGAATAAATTATGGAAATGAAATATTAGCGTCTCCAGATAAATGAGCACCACAAAGTTTAAAGGCTAGGAAATTATTTAGCCAAGCTTGTCTTAGCTATTTAATTTTCATTGCCTATCGACAGAGGCTTAAGAATTAAGTAAAATTACCAATAATATTGGATTTGAAGCGTTTCCTTCTTCGGAGAACCCGCAAAATTAAAATACTTGCCTAATCAAAAATGCAGTTTGGTAACGATTTGTATCTATCTCTCTCTCTCCTGACTTTAAATAATTTCAAAACATGATAACCATAATTCCACGCTCACAACTAATCCGTATTGGAATTTTATGCCGTATATAAGCGGTTCAATTAGTTTGTTTGAGCTTTGCCAAACTGCTTGCGGTCCAATGATTACTCTAAAAAGGTAACTTGATGAATTCCATCAATAAAATTATGACAGAACCCAGGGTCAGGAATAGGAGACAATGTACGATGAGGGTCTTCAACTGTTAAAGTTCGATCTGCTCGAACATTTGCATTTTATGGTACGTGACGAAGTTTTGATGGTTTTGGGCTATTACAATTTTATATCTGAATATGGGTGTAGCCTGACGATGGCAGAGATTGACGCCTGGGCATTAGCGTTGCATGCCGTGGCGTACGACAAATCAATGCGTGTTATAATGTTAAAACGTACTAGGGAAAAGTGTTAGGAAGGGGGGGGGTTGTAAAAATGTTTTTCCTATCGATTACTAGGTGTATTATTATCAGAATGAATAATAAACCAAAATCTTAACGTAATGTCATGACCATGACATTTGTTTGTAAAGTTAGGAAAAAAGCTCATTTCCAGTTTCTGCAGGTCTTTCGGCAGCTAAAATTGAAAAATCAAGCTACAGGACATTTCATTGGGCTGAATACCTGAGAAAAATCGGTAATCCGAGTCAGGCGCGAATCCAGAATTGGCTTAAGGGGGCCATGGTCCCATCCGTCATACAGTTTCTCTGGCAAAGCGTAGCTCTCAATCTCCGAACATTCAAATATCGAAAACATATAAGATACTCAAACGCCCTCAAGCCCCGTTGAAAACACCGATTTAGCAAAGTTTTAGAGAAGTAGTTAGCGTGAAAAGGGGAAATGGTTCAATTCACTAAAAAATTTAAGGCTAGCACTTGGCTTGATGAAAGGAGCCGAGATTGAAAATCTTCGCTGTTATACATTTTTCATTGTGCCCCTCGCCATCCCTGTTCCCCAGTATATTTCATCGCTATGGCCTCTTAGTGAGTGGGGGGGGGGGTATTGCAAAACAGCCGACGATGAACTACGGCGAGTAGTGTTTGAGAATAGTGACGATGAGACTGTGGGGAAGAGGGTTCTGCGTTGATAATCAAAGCTCGTAGGGTAAGAAAGTTGAGAATTCCTTTGATGCGACGGTGAAAAACCGCCAACTGAGGGAGCGGGCCCCTTTCGTTCTTCAGAACATATTTTATTTGAAGTTTTGCCACTCCGAACAAATCATTGGTTCGGTTCGGAGGAACCGAAGTGTATAGACATTAGAATTTGCTGCCCCCAGAATATTGACATTCAAATTTGCTGTCTCCAGAATATTGACATTCAAATTTGCGGCCCCCATGATACTGACACTCAAATTTGCTCTTCCCAGAATATTGGCATTCAAATTTGCTGCCCCCCCCCACATATTATTGACATTAAAATTCGCTGCCCCCCGCATATTTACATTTAAATTTGCTACACCCAGAATATTGACATTTAAATTTGCTCCCCCCGGAAACATGACATTCACTTTGCTGTTCCCAGAAACTTGATGTTGTGCTACAATGCCCCCAGAATATTGGCATTTATTTTTCTGTCTTCACAGAAACATGAAATTCACTTTGCTGCTCTCAGAAACTTGACATTGCGCTCCATCTTGTTACTTTTGCTGCCCATAGATTATTGATACTACCACCGATCTCTTATACATTTTTCTTGTCCAATTTTCTGATTGCTGCCCCCAGAATATTTATACCCCCGCCGATCTCTTAAGGGGCCCATACACGGTCAACCTGGTTGTCAACTTAGTTTACAACATTGCGTGTCGACGACCAAGTTGACTGCCTGTGGGGAAGTTGGTGGTTGAAATTTTGAAACAACTTCCCTACATACAGTCAACTTGGTTGCCAACACATAATGTTGTAGACAAAGTTGACAACCCAGGTCGATCGAGTAAGGGCCCCTTTATACATCTTCTTGTCAAATGTTCTGAAATATGCATGCTAGGCGCGAATCACAGGTGTACCGAACTCCCCTCCTCCCCTTTACCACTTTGTCGGCTCGTACACAACGACCAACCTATCGAATCCCATCGAGGGGTGGTCACCTTTTAAAATTTAGGGTCATTTTCTCCAAGGTTCAAGGATCTGACGTGATTTATGAATCTCGTGAATTGTGATTTTTAATGAGCAAGATCCGCGAAATTTCATGTCTGGAAAAACCGCAAACACCAAAAATGGCTGTCATCATGACAGTTGTGGCCAATGGCAACATCATGATAACCTCTTCAATAGTTTGTAAGGTCTGATATCCGTCTTAATTTCAACAACAAAGTTCGCGGTATTATTCATTTTAATTGTAAATTTTTTGACCTTTTTATTTCTGTTTGTTTTTATTTTTACTTCCGCGTACACCCATAGGTACGGTGTTTATTTGGTGATTTCTTGGCTGAATGCGTTTTCAAATTGTTTCAATTTGAGCCGGAACCGGTTTATGAGTCCCTCGCATGGGCACTGTTCAATTGACTCTGAAAACGTGCCTGCGTGCCCAAGAGGTCAAAATATGAGGTGGGGGAAGTTTGAACGCCAAAAGTTTGGAATTCGTCGTGTCCAAAAAATTTGGATCCTTGAACCTAACCTTGATCCTTGAGCGCAGTAATGGAGCGCAATGTCAAGTTTCTGAGAGCAGCAAAGTGAATTTCATGTTTCTGTGAGCACAGAAAAATAAATGCCAATATTCTGTGGGCAGTAATGTAGCACAACATCAAGTTTCTGGGAACAGCAAAGTGAATGTCATGTTTCCGGGGGGAGCAAATTTAAATGTCAATATTCTGGGTGTAGCAAATTTAAATGTCAATATTCTGGGGGCAGCGAATTTTAATGTCAATATTATGGGGGGCAGCAAATTTGAATGCCAATATTCTGGGAAGAGCAAATTTGAGTGTCAGTATTATGGGGGCCGCAAATTTGAATGTCAAAATTCTGGAGACAGCAAATTTGAATGTCAATATTCTGGGGGCAGCAAATTCTAATGTCAACATACTTCGGTTCTTCCGAACCGAACCAATGATTTGTTCGGAGCGGCAAAACTTCAAAGAAAATATGTTCTGAAGAACGAAAGGGGCCCTCTCCCTCAGTTGGCGGTTTATCACCGTCGCATCAAAGGAATGTTCGGAATGGTGTGAAACTAGTGTGGACGGGATCTTTAGTTCTGCCGTTCCATTTTTCCGTTCCTCCGATCATCCCTTCATGTACAGTACAGGTAACGACTGCATGGCAGTATTAAACGTGCGTTTTTCATACCTTTATGGCGTTTTCTATTTTCGTAAAATTCAGCTCTGAAACCGAGCGTTTCCATCCTTTACCATATGATATAATTCTGAGAATACGAGTGGAAATTTTCGGCTCCAGAGCTGAATATTATGCAAATGGAAAACGCTATTACTTTTAATGCCAATCGTATTAACGTGTTAAACGATAAAACTAAAATGAAAGGGGAAAAACATGTCAAGCCGACACGAAGTGAATGACAAGAAAAGAACGGTTCATTTCACCGCTCCTTTGGGGAGCGATTAAATGATGGGAAACGATGAACGGAGCGGAGCGGGAACTATGTTCGGCCATACCGCTCCGCTCCGAGAAACGGAACGGTGGTTTGTTACAAGTGTGTACACGGCTTAAAAGTCCGATTTCTGTACACAAGCCCGACTACTATTATACAAGCCCGAATTGAATAAAAAAGTCCGAGTAGGAGTAGGAAACGGTAGCTAACCTCGTATTAATGTAAATAGTAAAAAACCATCAGAATTTTTTCGTACGACACGTCTAGTTAGATTAAAAAGCTGAGGAAATCACACAATTGTTCGTCATTGCTTATAATAACCAAATCTAATGGCCATAATTTTCCAGCTACCTAAAAATTGAGTTCGAGAAGTGTGCTTATTTCAAATTTTGAAAATTATTTGCCTTCCAGCCATATTGATATTTGGAACAATAAACCCCATCGATAGCCATAAAAATGGTGGTGCGGCTAAATTGCTATTAGCGTGTACCAACGTAACTTTTCGAGACACGTACAATACAGGGTCAACCGTGAATAATTAGTGAATTTTTTCAATTTTATCCCAGAACGATCACTTTTTCTTAATATTAGCCAATTATGAGCGCCCTTTCTCAATTTTAGCCGCGTACTTGCCCCAAGAACTTAGCACAACAGCGTTTTTTTATCTAAATTCTGGCCGTAAAAATGGCCATCACGAACCATGAACTAGCGACTATTTCCCAGTGTTGATCAGTACGCTTGGAGAAACCGCGAGTTGGCTAGTTTTCTTGATGATTGTATCCACTAACGAGCGCTTTTCCTGAATTTTATTCGCCAATTAGCACTTTTTCATAATTTTAGTGGCAATAAGCGTTTTTTCTCAATTTCAGCCACAAATGAGCGCTTTTTCGCAATTTTAGCCACCAATATCAGGGCTCAGTACTAAAGCAGATCAAAAACCCAACGAAAATAAGGCAAAACGTTCCGTATTCGTCGCCGGTGGTCTGTTATGGAGGCGTTTTGGACGGGTGAGGAGAAAACGGACCAAAAACTGATGTTCCTACATCCATAAACGTTAGTAAACCCCGAAATTCTCCCCGCTTCCATATTTAAGCTATTCGGGGGCCCCGGTCTTTTCTTTGACCGTTACTTTACCTTTGTCCTTTACTGGGCCTCCCTTCTGTCTTTAATTCGCACGTTTCGACTTATTTGAAAAATAAAATACTGCTGCGTATGTACTACAGGAAAAAAAGTCTTAAAATTTTGCAATTTCGCTTGTGAAACTTGCCTAATTACAGTAAAAAAACAACAACATTTCTACCATTTACGTCAAGAGAACGGGGGTGAATAATTTTGTGCAAGAAGATCAGTCTGATTGCATTGCGTGAGAAAATTGTGACATGGCCTTCTTCTTCAAAATATTTGTTGAGATCCTTGGTATTTATGAACCTGCCTTATTGAGTGCAATAACCTCCAACTCAAAACGATTTATGTTGTAAATTTACGGTGTGTGTGGGGGGGGGGGGCATTGGATATGCGCTACAGTGTCGGCTTCATCATTTTTCTTTCGAGGGCTTATTATTCGCACTTTGTAATGGAGAGACCGGATTACGAGTTATAAATGTAGTTTGTAGCAGGTGAAACACTTCGAGGGTGCTTACTTTGTTTGAGGTGCGTGACGAATCTGTCTCTGTCTAAATCGAAAAAGTGCTATGAGATAATATGAATAAAAAAAATGTGACTGGAATTTAAATTTTTATTTTTAAACGGAATTAACAAAAAAGAATAAGTAAAAGCGATAAGAATATGACAAAGAAACTAAGAAAAGTGTTATAAAAGAAACACTTAGGCAGACCACAGTTAAACTCTCATGATAGCGCGGGTGTTGGTGGCGTTGGCTGGTCTGTATTCGGATGCGGGGGGGGGGGGTGAGAAGGAGTTGAACGAAGGAAGCTGCGGGACGAAAATAAATAAAAAGTTAACGCTTCCTAACTTGCTCAGTGGAAAAGTTTTGTTAAGTGGAGTCTTCGAAAAAGTGGCATAGATCCTAAGGAAGGGCTACACGAAACTTAAAATTGGTTTCTGGCTCAGTCTCCCCTGTTTTTAACTCCCTCTCCCACGCTTTCTCTTTTTTTCTTTCTATTCATTGCAAGCTTAAATTTTACAACGTATCCCTCCCATTTTTCCAGCTTGAAATAACAGCCGCGAAACTTGAACGAGTCACACCTCAAAGATCAGTGTCACTACTCTAGCGTCAAATTGGATGTAACTTTGTTTGTCGATTTATAGAACCTGCAAGCTCATTTTCAGCCTTGACTAGTTTCTAATTAATGACTCCCCAGACCGAATGAGAACTTTCGACATCAAGAGTGAAGATGAATTAGGTGCAAAATTTAACGGCTTTTGACTTCATTTCCTTCGTTTGATATCCGGCAGTTAAACAGTTTATTCGGTCGTTTTATGAGGTGTGAACTTGATTAATGCAACGCCTTTACTTGAATTGTCTTTTGAAATCGTTCCGAGTTCGTGGAATTTGTGACGCTCAATATCGATAGATCAAACGCCCAGCCACTAACACATTAGTGACAGGTTGTTATTGATCGTATGGTGTAGAAACTCTAAGAAATTACTAACATCATCTTGAGATGGCTTTTAGGGAACGCCTCTCACCCTATGACCGCTTTCTCGGCTCATTTCAACGCCACTTTGATTTTAGATTTTTCAGCTTCTAGGAGGCATTTCTTCCGGTCTAGAAAACTTTCCATCGTGAAAATGAGAAAAGCAATAGTCTTCTCGTATGACCCTTTAAAACCCCCTCTTGCACGCCGTCCCTCTTTTTGAGTAATCCAATCTCACTCTATAACGCAAAGCCGGCAAGTGGAAAAGCGCCCTAAATAGAGGACTGTTGGTTGTGATGAAATCTGAGAGGGGGGGGGGGAGTAGTAGAAAATTTTACATGGTCTTGATGGAGTGGAGCGCGAGTAAATAAAAGGAAGGAAACTCCGTGCTAAGTATTACGATGTCGGAAGAAGCTTTCCAGCGACAGAGCACTGGTGTGTAAAGAGCAGCGAAGGAACTAATTTTCAGTTTCTCTCCCACACAGCACCACGCCTTCGGCTTTTATCGCCTCAGTTTTCTTTAACATTTTGCTTCCTCGTCGCTTTTTTTCCGGTCCATGGATGACCCCGTCACTCATGACTATTATAGAGGGCAATGTTCTGGTGTTTAATAATCGTTTTCCGTGAAATTAACGGGCGGAGAATTAAGTGGGTTGGGTCGTCATTTGGGCTCGAGCATTTTTCAAAAATTGTTTCTCCTCCATACCTACGCTTTACGCTCGCATATTTCCCAGAATTGTGTACGAGGGGGAGGGGATCATTGCATGTATACAGTATAGCTATGAATGTCATAATGAATGTCACCCGTAGCAGAGTTTTATGGGCATTCTGGTGCTCCAACACTTCGGCGTTAAAAAGGACGTGAGCGGTGAGGGGTGAAGGGTGTAGGGGATCATTTTGTGCCTTCATCTAAAAAATTCTCTCGTCAGGACGCGGTGTGGGCCTTCAATTCCCCCCGGGAGAGGAATATTTTCTTCTGCAACCACGTCACCAGGCGTGATGAAGAGGGCTTTCCACTTTTGGAGAAAAAACTTTATGTACAGGACTGAATTACCTATCAGTTTTCAGAACTAACTATAAATGTGCCGAGGGTGAAATTTATTCAGTTTCCTGAGCCGAATAAGCAGTGGATTGGCGTTTCCCAATCTATTACATTGAATTTTAAATGTACTATTTTACCGGAGGACCATTATTGATTTGAGACGAACTCATGTCGCTGTCCGTCGCTCGCACCGGTTTCCGTCTTTCGATCAGCAAGGTGGGGCGAGGAATGGAACAAATGAGATTGTTCTTACCTTTTTCCCCACTTAAATGTTAAAATGAATTGTGGAGCGTAAGAGCCCATTTTTTCGCGTGAACAAGAAGGTTTAAGGTAGGCCGAACAAAAATCAATCAAACGTAAAAATTCCACTTGTTTGAATAGAAGAGTGAAACAAAACGATAAACTGATCGCTTCTTCAATCAACAGAAATGACGAAAACTTATCGAATGTACAAATGTATCGTGTTTGACCGATCGCTGTATAAAATTCGAATGCCTCCACCCCCACCCCACTATACATAGGCGCGTTTTAATTTTGAATAGAGAGAGGAAAAGAAGAAAACTCGTCAGATATTATTAATTACAATTGAAAATTGAGAACAAACCGTGCCGAGAAAAACGTTCTTGGAGTGGTTTGGGAAAGAATATCAATGATTCTTAATCTTACAAACTTTATTACCGTCTATAATATTGCAGTGATGGCGACGTTGTGGAGTTGAATTTTTACAAACGGCAGAACCGGTTTTCGAAAACTATATTTTCGTTTGTAAAAAATAAAGTGGAGAGACAAAAAAACTGATCTGAATTATTACCGTCTGTTACTCTTTGTAGTAACAGGCTGTTACTCTTTGTAGTAAGTAGGGCCGGGCAGAATTTTCATTAAAATACATCCTTTTTCACCATTCCCGCACAGAGCTTCCGAAAGTTAACCGAGCACTTGTATTTCGACAAAGAGCGTCGCAGGTGTGTGTGAAAATTACTAGATTGGTAGACTTGAAATATCGTTTTAATTAATTAATTCGCTCCATTCAACTCGAACGGGGAAAGAAACAGTTCAGGAAGGGCTGGAGGGTTGTAATTTTTGTGTTCTTGGCGGTGTAAGTCGCAAAGGGAGAGGAAATGAAATGGGTTAGGAAGGATGGTATACTAAAAGGGGAGAGTATTAGTGGACGAATGTAACAAATTAGGTTACACTCTGCTAGTTACACTCTTTTAGCATTGTCTTCTCTAGGGAACTTTTAAAATAAGTATCTATCGGACGAAACAAAAGGCCAATGAGGAAGTTTCATGGGGGCAGAACTTATTCATAAATATATTTTTCAAGTTTTATTTATGCTAAAATAGAGTATAAATCGTGACCTATTCGTAAAATAATTCAACGGTTAATAAATACGCGATTTTTGGATTTTGAGGTCATTTCAAACACGCCCAGCTAGCATGTTTGTGTCCGAACAAAATTCACCTGTAATGTAGCTCTCGGAGAAAGGTTAGTTGTGTTTCTTTGCCTTATTTTCTACTGGAGCTCTCCAATAATAAAATAGTGGAGGATAAACAGATGAGATATTTAGAGGCATGAAAAGGACAGAGAATACAAGGGATATTACGTTGCAGAAAATGTTCTTTTTGGCGGGATTTCAAATATGCCAACTTTCGTTAAGAAATAAAAATATTTCTGAAGGGTTTAAAATGTTTATTTATTTATTTACGTGGAAGGATTGATGTGCCTAATCGAAAAAAAAAATATATATGTTTGGAAAATGTGATCTTCCTCATTGCAGTCAAAATTAAAGAATACCTCGTATAAATGGGCATTTGACGAGATTTTGAAAATTTTCTATTCCATTTCTATTCTATTTTCTATTCCTGCCGGCCAAGATTATTTCTAGTAGGTTCAAACGACAACGTCGCCTTGAGCTGCTCTGGACTGCACGAACAGGCCGAAAAGCGTTCTTTTCTAATGCCGTACTACACTGAAAGCGTTTGTTTGTCAAATCTCGGCCTGTTCAGTGCAGCACTCAGTGGCGGCTTGTGGCGTCTTGACGGGGTGCGGCACGTCATATTCATAAATACCATTTTATTAAAAATCTCGGCGAGATAGGGGATTTGATTTATACTTTGCTTTTCAACCATAGGCTAATATAGGTAGTTCACGGAAAGGAATTCGATGCGAAGGTAAAATCCAGAATGCATCGAGGGAAAAGTTCGGGCTCTGGATAAATTCGTTGTTGGACAACTTACATACATAAGCGTTCAATAGGCATATTGCTCTGCATGGCCCCAGTTGAGAAAAACTCAAACACGACACCATGTGGACGTGTCAAGCCATTCAGCTTTTGAATAGGTGTCTATAAATTTCGCGTTCCGGATGGTTTGCCTTTTCCTTTACTAGCTGTAGGCGTCAAGTTCAGAGAAGGAGTTAATCGACCGAGATTCTTGATCTCAATCCTCTCGAGAAAAGATCAAGAGCCGGCAGATTTTGACACTATTCATGCTAAAACTAACTTGAAACTGCATACCTGTGTTGCTGAATTAACACACTTGTTCTCCTTTATTTAAATGTTAATGTGAAGATCGCACCTCCAACGAAATAAAAAAATACCGACACGACAACATTAAACAATACACCGACTGAAAACCGGCTGAAAGCTAGAAGACCAAAAGGTTCCCTTACCCTCCTATCACTACTTGACAGCGTTTTTCTATTCCACATACTAAACCTAGCTTAATGAAACGTCAACACTTCTACAATTTGTGGCTTTGTGGATGCGTCAAAGGGAAGTGGGTGAAAAGAGCACCCAATTTTCTGCGCGTTCGGGGCACAGGACCACACTGGAAATATTCATTTGTCCCTTGATATATGTGGCGGTTTCTCTTCCCCGCAAGAACGGTTGGATCTCCGCCTGTAAGAAGCAAAATGAGAAGGTAATTTCCGCAAAATGCGTGAAAGAAAAGTAACCGGTGAATTGCCGGCAGAAGGATATCAACGGTGGTTGCAGCCCAATTGGTGCATTTGGTGATTTTTAAATAAATTTCAAAGTTCTTCAAGAAGGGATGGATGGTGCGAGGGGAAATTACGTCAATGGTCGCTTGTGAAGCATCTGAGGGAACTATCACATTTTCTTGTTTACAATTAACAAGAAAATTGTCCCCCTGAAAATGCTTCTTACCCCTCTTCCTCACACCAACTATTTCATTGAATAACCTTTAACGTAATCAAACCCCCACTCAATTTTTTCAAAAATTCTCTTTAAAAAAATCCTTGATTTATTTCAACGTTTAATGTGAGCAATAGCAAAAAGTAAGCTAACCTTTTAATTATTTTGTCTGGAATTTCCAATTTTTCAAAGTCCTATTTTTGGTGGGGCGCGTGCCCAAATGATCTGGTCGGCGAGCCGCCCCTGGCAGCACTATCTACACTAAAAATTAGGGGCAGCTCGATAATTGCCTTTCATCAATAATTTCTGTGAGGAATCAATCATAAGGTTGATGTTTTTATATTCGTAAGGTTAAGCATTTGCACGAAAAGGGGGTTTTTTTTTTTTTGCTTTTCAAAAATGACGACAATCCCGGACTGCTGGAACTTCACCTGCTCCACTACACTGAACGACAAACGAACGAACCTATAGTAATGAACACGAAGACGGTTTCTGACTTTCTCAGCAGCGAAAATCAAGCTTTAGAAGCGACAGAAAAATAAGATTTAGTGGATTTTATCACAGCGAATAGAGATTTTGCAGCTTTTAAGTTCTGAAAGTAAAATTTAAGGTTTTTTTTTCGGCAAACTCAATGATTTTGCGGGTCCCAAGTCGTGATATAATAGAATTTTGGGCCCTATAAGCCCGGTACAATGTGTCTGAGGTCAATGTGACATTTTTGAAAAATATTCTTCAGTTTAGAGGGAAGGGTCCGCGTGCTTCAGTTAGCCAACTATAGTGCGATTATTTATTTTTTATAGAGGGATCTCCTATCTTTATTCTTTTTTACGGAGGGGTGTTTGTTTCCTTGTCAACCCTGGTCCCTTGATGGACCTTTTCCATAGATACGGCTAAGGTAACTATACAACTGAGTGAGCCCATCCGGCATTTTGGGGTAGATAAAGTTGATATTTAGTGGGTCTGAGGGGTGCGTGGAAGTACTATGGTGTGTCCCACGAGGCTTTTGAGGCGAGCCCAAAATATTCTCTAGAATTTACACCTCAACTGAATTCTATACGTTACAAAAGGTAGGTTCGCTTTTTTGTGTGGTTATCCCGACTCATATCAAACCCTTCTACCCCCATTCGTAGTAAGAATAAATAGGTCTGTTCGCGGAGAAAAAGTGTAGGGTTGTTTTTTGTAGTGTAGGGCAGGTTGGGGTAGCTGGTGTAGGCGAGGGCAGCGAGGATTTTTTTGTTACACGAACGCTTTCAGAGCAGCCAGTGTAAATTCATAGCAGTCGTGATATTTTCTCACTCCCGTGTATGTTCGTTAAGAGTTATCAATTTATTACAAAAAATTGGAGTAACTTCGGGCAGCCCGGAGTAGAGAACCTTTAAAACACAGGTACTGCAACACGGATTTCAGCGCCATATTTGGTCCCTCAGTCGTTAGGGTAAACAGAATATCATGAATGAAAAAATTGTCATCGTAACAGCAAACAAACGCGGAAAGCGGTTGAAATAAAAATATCCTACTTGTCAATGAGGTCAGGTGATAATTATAATTATATGAGGACCAAGTATGGCACCGATTTTCGTTTTGCAATACTTGTGTTTTATAGTGCCTTACCCGAAGTAGCTCTGAGCTCATCGCGAACGCCCTACACTCACTACATTAACTACACTCGTCTGCTCGCGAACTCTTTTCGGGCGCCCGAGTGTACCCTCGGGCAATCTAAGTGTAGCTTCGCGAACAGACCTAATGTATTTTTCAATGTTGCTAAGCGATACTGTTTGTTGTCGAAACTGGTAACCATGACGTCAAACTTTTGTGGCGAATTGGTCGAAAGGCAGTCGTTAAGCAAGCAAGTCAGCTGGGTTTCCTATAGGAAGTTGTTTGTAAACAAGAAATTTATAATAAGTTTATCTACCCCAACATGGCTGTGAGCTCAACTGGTAGTAAAGGTCCTCCAGTACGGCGTTTCCGGCCCGTTTTCTCAGGCCCCCACCCCCACGAACGTTTCCTCGAATGTACTATACGAAGCAAGGCTATCGGAGTTGACTCCTGTATACAGTTTATTCGAGTTTATTCTTATTTTTAATCGCTCACCACTAACACCAGATTAGTACATTTTATCAAGTTCGCCTGTGAAACGGCTTCAGAAAACGATTGTTCTGTACTTATTTGAGCCGTGAATTAGCTTTTTCCTCTTTGGGACGTGAATTGGAGATTATTCTCGTTTCAGCCCGAGTTAGCGTTTATTCTCTATTTTAGCCGTTGAATTGCACTAATGGTGAATTTCACCACCTCGGTTCAAGGTCCGGCTTAAGTTAGCCGAACCTTGTTTACATCAAATGCAATGCAATTTTTCTCTTAAATCCAACTTACTGTTAAGCCGAACCTTAAGCCAAGGTGGTGAAATCCATCATGAGAACAGTACACAGAGCAGAGAGTAGTGCGTCTTTCTAATTTTAGCCATATAAAAGAGACTTCATGAAACACGAATTAGCGCTCTATCATAATACATTTTAATGGCGAACAAGCTTTATTATTGGGGGTTTCTCGATTTTAAACTGCAAATTTCAGACAGCCAGCCAATTAATTTTCCATCTTTCAACCTTGAATTAGCGTTATTTATCCATTTCAGCCACGGACTTGCCACAAGAGTAACGCATTAGGGATTTTTGTCAATATTAGCCGCAAAATTACCTACGTACAACCGTAAATGAGCGTTTTAATTAAAGCCATGGGTGATCACTTATTCATCCAGTTAAACAGTTTTTATCGTGATTTAAGTATTCCCTCACATTAATGAATGATGTTTGGTGCAGTAACAGTAACCGGATCAAGCGCTGATTACAGTGTTGAAGAAAGAAACTGAACCAGTGTACACTTGAATTATAGACAATTTCATGTTTACGCGGTTCAGGAGACCGTCCCCACAGAGTGTTCCCCGCGAGGCTTTACATCAGCATTTGCACTAACAGGAGCTGTTTTTTTTGCCGTAGGTAGCGAGAAAGTTTTTGCCTTTAGGTGGTAAAAATACGATAAATAACAAGTTCTTTAGAATATGAAGTACCTACATAATTTTTTATGACAGAAAAATTTCAATCCATAATTTCAACCCTTTTCATTATTTTTCTCCCTTCATCAAAATAATGAAATAAAAGAAGAATTTTAGATCCCTAGTACCTTTGTTTGTGTTTTTTTTTTTGTTGTTTTTGCCATCAAACCTATATCCCTCGATTAAAGCAAAAAAATTATAAATATTGTATCGTGATCCCACATAATCCTTCTTCGTTAATCATTCGAGCTCAATAGGCTCCATAATTCTGAAGGGGTAATTCCATTTATAATCTTCTATCTCCGTTAGATTATGAAGTTGTTGGGTTAAAAGGGGTTTGGAGGGGAATACAGACGAATTAATGATATATCTATCACTCCGATATAACAAAAATTAAAGTAAATGTATGGTTTCGGGATGTGGTTGTGGTTTGAATGGGGCGGGATTGTTTAAAATGGTTTTAATTAAAATCGTACTTTCTTCTATTTCAGAGTAAAAACTTGTGGAAGTCTGTGTTTGTGTGAATCTAAAAAACGTATTAGGTATTAGGTAAAGTTATTTGTCATTGCCCTGGTAAGAAACAAATGTTCAGGAGTTGCTTGATCAATGAATTTTCCTTGAAGCTTATCTAGTTTGAGAGAAATGACAAGTATAATACGTTTTTCACTAAGTGCTGCACAAACTGGGTGTATTAACGTTGTCCCTATAATATACGACGTTTCAAATTAGTCAGCGGTGGATTATGAACAAGGCGCATGCGAATCTTTGTTACACTTATCAATCTCCCTACATACACAAGAGCGGTGTGGTTTCTTTCACTCCCCTTCTTCATCATTCACCATAAACGTCGTTGATTTCTGCAATTTCATGGGGGTTGTTAAGTTGAGGAGGGAGTGTTACTCTTGATAAGTAGGATTTATTCCACATTGAGCTTAGAGGTAGCTGTAATAATTGACGGTGGAGGAGTGTGGGGTTTGAGTTTTCATGCTTACGACATACGCAGAATGACAATTCATGCCAGAATAACAATCTGACAAATATTATTCACATGCGTGCTAAATTAATTATACTGTAATAAGATAATTATTGTCCGAGCATTGCCTGTCAAATGAGCCCAACCCACCTCGACTGAGGAGTGAAGAGTAAAACCATCACGGGTTCGATATTGACTTTTTCGAGTCGGAAAATAACAATTTATTATGAAAACATCAGCATTATGTCTCGTATTAAAGAAACACAATTAATTAAAAACAACTCGTTTTATCGATATTGGTTAGTGATAAATGATAATAAAACGGATTTTACAAGAAAAACTAAAAATGACACGCCTTTTTCTCAATATTTTTTTGGTATTGTATGATACTTCCCAATCGTCAGATGATGGGAAAATGATGAATTTATTGGAGAATTACTATTGAACCGAGTATTAGGATTCTGGTAAAATCTGGAGATGGAATCACGATTTTTCAAAAACAACAGCCACTCACTATTCTGCGATTCTTTCGGCCTTTTTACCTTCGTGATCCCTACGGGAATCACGGTATGGTGGGGTAGGGTGTTCGTGAAAAGAACATAGAAGCAAAAATCGAGTCCGAGCTGACTTCATATTCATGACGTACAACCTCAGAAAAAGTTGAAAAAATGGGTTTTCGGTATGCTGTCGGTCTGTTTGTCTGTCCTTTTTTTTTTTTTTTTTTTTCTTCAATAAATTGCATGAAAATTAAAACCTCGCTATTTCTTGGTATGGGAAGCACAAAATCTGGCCTTTGTTTTGAGAAAAAAAATTATTTATCAGACATATTCTCCTCGTACAGAAATGTAGTTTTTAATAATATAACTTCAAGACAAGAGATTCCAGAATATTTTAAACATTTTTTTTCGTATTCCTCGTGAAATTTCCTTGCGCATTGATCACAATATTGACGAAAAAATGCAAAAAATGCAACGTCGTTCTTAGCTTAAAAGGATCAGTAGCACAAAATAACGGTCGAAATTGCAAAAAAAAGGGCCGCGAGAGCCCCTTTGTATCTTAATTGCAAATATTTGTACCTGAAAAAAAAACTGAGATTAAGTGAAAATTTTGAGGGAGGAGTAGGAGGATTTGGCGTGACTACGTCAAAAAGTATTTTCCACAGAATTTCATAGGTAGAAATCTAAAATCTAGTTGTTTCTTGGGATGAAAAAGGCGAATATGACCCTTGTTTTGAAGGAAAATCATTTCCCAGGCATGTTCTCCCCGTAGCGGAATAATATTTCCGATATTAACTTCGAAACAACTGGTTCTGGAATTTAGTAACTATTTTGTTCGGATTTCTCGTACAATTTCCACGCGAATTTGGTATGGAAGAACGAAGACGAATGATTGAAGAAGGATTAAAAATTGAGCGACGATTGATGATTATAGTCGTTGACGGATAAGGTTCGGTAATTGAAGATAAGTTGATGTGGACTGAGGGTTGAAGATTGATTATGTGCGACGCAGAATTTTGGATTAAGAGTTATGGACATTTTGGTGTTTGAGGAATGAAGACTGCGGGATTGATGGTTCAGGGATTGTGAGGAGGACCACACGATACTTCCATGTTCCCGTTTTTCGCATCCTTCAGTAATTCACACGAAAAAAAATAAATAAATAAATAAACTAGAAAACATCCATGGCCGTATCAATTTTTTCAGTGCTTCGACCCCTCCGATTTCATGCTGGTTAAAGGGAACATGGGCGCGCGAGTTTTATTTCGCATTTTTCGGCTTGAGGCGACGCTTACAATTAGTGCATGAGAGGCTGGCTTCTGAACATATGAAATTCGCATTGCCGTATTCTAGATTATTGTATAGAACCCTCATGTACATATACGTACCTACATATTATGGTGATGATGAGCAACTATACAGTAATACATGCAGAATTACTTGGGCTACAGGGGATTTAAAGCCCGATGCTTGACCACAATACGATGCTTGAACGACAACAAGAATGATTATCAATAATGTTTGGAATGAAAGCTGTCGTGAAATGCGAAATAAAACTCATGTGCCCATGTTCCCTTTAACGGGCATGAAATTTGAGGGGTCGGAGCACTGAAAAAGGTAAATTTTACATAGTGCAACGATGAAAATAACTACGAAGGACAAACTGATTTTCACTGTCTTTTGAGTGATGTACACCTAGCCTCGTCAGTGAATCACACTGAAAGCCCAGTATTTTTCAACACATTCATAATCTCTAAAACGGCGATTTTCACTTATTTTAAGTGTAGTACACCTAGTTTCATCGGTGCACCTCACTGAGGGCTCAGTATTTTTCACTGTTACCATAACCTCCAAAAGGTTATTTTCACAGTCTTTTGAGTGTTATGCGCCTAGTTCTATCGATCAAATGCAATAAAGACCCAGTGTTTTTCGGGGCGTACGAAACCACCAGCGTTGATCGCTGCTTTCATGTCCGTCTGATGTATTTTTCACGTCGTCGATCTAGCATGGAAGAACAAGCCAATTGACGAACATAAACAGTTATTTAAAATAAATGAATTAAAATATTATGCATTTTCAAACACACTATTATAAATATTAAAGAGGGCTTCTAAGGGTTATGTTAAGTTTATTACCATGTAAAATGAGAGTGTGAGGATTCTGTCGCGGTTGCTGCTGACTTCCTTCACTCTTTTCCTCCCGAGCACCCAGTGAATTCCATACGTCTTCCAATCCCCTGCGATTGGTAGATCCACGTTTGTTAAGAACAAAACCAACGCCATTCTATAATTTTAGGTGAATGAGCTTACCTTTGAATAGGTCCACGCAGCTGGCTAGTCCCCTTTTGGATGGGTTGGGTTTCCTTGTTATCCATGGCCAAAAATAATACACAATAGAATACACTTTTTACACGGTACGGTTACGCACACGGACAAGCACAGCAATGCTCAAACACTCAGGCACGCTTGGGAGCTTTCGGTTATTCTGACCCTCCGGTCTTCATTCCCCAACTGAAATAGTGATGAGTACTATTTTCTGCCTTTTTAACCGTTGTTACAGTACGCTTAACCGTGTAGAACGCAAAATTTACCTTCAAACGGTATCGGCTCCCCTTACCGAGGCATAGTTTTATTTTACCTTTCCCAACACTGTTCACCAGTAAATTTCACTGTTTATTCAGAACGGGCTAATATTTTATACTGAGTTTTAAACGGCAGTTTTCACCGTTCAGAGGTATTAATTACTTGGGAACAGTTAACTATTACACTCTTAGGGTAATTTACCTTTCGTGCTAAGTATTTTTCAATTTTCATCCATCTGAAAGGTAAAGAAGACTGAATATTTTAGTTATTTTCACTTTTGTTTAAGTTGTTTTCACTGTTTTGCGTGCGAGTGCATAAAAGGTGAATATCAACAATCACATTTATTTGTAATAGTGGCTGTTATACTATGTGTACTCTTTTTTCGCCCGCAGATATCATTAAAGCTGGTGAGAGGGTTATCAGACTCGAACTATTGAAACTCGAAACCTCCGATAAAGATTTTTAAAGAGTGCACTAGAAATATGGCACATCACCAAAACTGGAATTGGCAATCGGAAAGAGCAAAAATTACCTTTCAGAGAAGTTCATTATCATTATGATGAAATCACTGTTACTTGGCATAAAAGGAGCTTAATCAGGAACAAACTTAATTTTTCCAAGCTTTTAAGACATTTTTGTTCGCGATTTTAAAGTGTTTTGAATTGTCAAATTTCAAAAAATGTTACCTATTAAGCCAAATTGGTCCTAAACGACGTCCCCAAGCTCAGGTTTTTCTTTGGGCATATTGTACACCCTGTATATTCATCTACATCTTCTAATCTTTTACAGCCTCACCGCTTCCCATAGAGCTGTCATTCCTCTTAATTCCCTACCATCACCGCTATATTCGTGCTACATTACAAAGAAGCGCCAACCGTCATTAGAACGTGAAGTGAGTGTGCTGTGAAGATATGGAAATCCTTTTCTAATGGTAAACATCCATCTCGCGTTCCATTGACTGTATGTTTCGAGACGGTGTGCGTGCTTAAAAAAAAAAAAAAAGGTGAGACTGGAAAGTAGGGGGGACTCAAGTACGTTTCCCCCTTTCCCCTACCCCCTGTACCGGCGGACAGGAATGTACATTCATATATTTATATGATGTAATGCAGCTGAAATCTCCCTATATCCATCAACGGCAAACGGCTAAAAGCATACACTTCCCTTCTCTTCACTTTCCTGGTTCATAAAGACGAAGAAAATTGATGGGGGGAGGAGAGAAATAACCATCGTGCACCCTCTTCCCCGTGACTCAAGGGATGAGTAAAAGTAGGATCATGAGCATTTTTTAAAATTGTAATTCTTTACTCAACCATTTTTTTCACTTTTTTATGCATTAAGGTTTGCCTCGTGTATCTAAAGAGAATCTCCGAGAAATCTGACAGGTTCCATTCACCCTTATGGCTCCACTTCTTTTTATCTCAGTAATATCACAGCGATGGTTGAGAAAAGTGGGAGGGGTGTTTTTCTAAAGACTTGTTGGAGAAAAAACGGAGAGTGTTGACTTCATTATTTGAAACAGTTGAGTCAGAGTGTAATTGTGGGAGAAAAACTGTTGCTTAGCGCTTTGGGAATATTTCCTGGCGTCCATAAAATGTTAATCAAACTGGGAAATGTTTGTTGGTCTTAATGTTTTAGCTCTCGAAGGTGGTTTTTGTCACGAATAAACTTAAACCAAAATCGCCTGCACTTATACGGTCAAAATGACCGTACTCCATGAGTTTTGATTCTGTCAAACTGTTTATTTATTTTGATGAGGGTACGGAGTTGGAAAGATGATTAAGGAAACTAGAGAAATAGCTTTAACTTACGCATTTATTGCATTAATTACGTATAATAGAGAAAGGATATTTAGTTTTAGGGGTTACAGAATTATCCATTTTGATTAGTTTCGCTCAAAGCCGTTGTAGATGAGCATCCAAGATTAGTAAAAGCTCTTTATTCACCTCCCGACAATGCTGAGCCATCGTACCAACGAGGTGATTTTTTGATCATTTTTATGGTCATGATATTAGAAAAACGGACAATCATTGAGGCGTTTTTTACGTCGTCGGGCCTATAAACTGCGATAATTTTACCCCATGCACGGAATTAATGAAAGCATGCTGTGAATGATTCAAGCATAAAATCGGGAAAGTTGTCAAATCATTCAGGAATAATTAGTATTGCTTGTTACTACTACATAAATGGCAAAGCGTTGTATCATGTCGGGCAAGAGAAGACAGAGGGAGGTGCTCGTTTAAAATATTGAAATAAAGAGCGATGTGCCGCCATGCTCCAATAAACTTAAAATCCGAGAAAAGCAACCAAAGTTGATAGCATGAAAGTGGTGATCGTTGTTAGAGCGAGTAAAGTGTGGTGACGGATGAAGGTTTGGTTGTGTAGTGGGGGGGGGGGGGCTAGCTCAGATTGCCAGATTCCAAACTGAGCCGCAGGTTGAACAATTTGCCGTTGAAGTAAAACGGTGAAATGGAGTGTGGCCCGATAGTGGACGTCTTTGCTGATGGGTTGGGTAGGGTGAACCGACGAAGAACTGTTTCAAAAAGCCCCCCTCCCCTCATCCACGATGATTAAACTAAATGGAATAGTTGGTAGCATTCTTTGGTAAGACGTTGGTGTGAGGGGACAGAACGATAATTTAAGAGTTATTTCGACTCGTCACCCAATAAACGAAAGATGATGTTTTATGTACGTCTGTTAAAATTAAATTAAATTCACTAAAACGATCCTTTCAAAGTGTATTGTCTTCTTCCGCAGGTGAGTAACGCCAAGTGCTGTCCAAGAGAGCGACGAAATCGTAGTAAACACTCATAAAACAAAAGTTTACACGCCCGTTCATCACACCAACAATGAACTTGCTAGAAAACAGAAGTTTTACAACCCTGTAGCTGCTCTTAGTAAGTAAAAAAGTCTCTGGTAAGCTGGGAAATTCATTACATTTGCTCCATTAACTTGATAATACGGACGCATTTATTTCCACGTGTCAAGGGAGTTATTCGTAAAATGTTATAAAACCTACGTTTACAACGTCTAAAAATCGTCACTATATAATCCTGGAACTATCCTGAAATGGCTTGTCCTCTGACAAATCTATTTTTAAGCAGTTTTAAAGTTGCAAAATGGAGTTCATCGTTCCGCAGTTTTTCAGCTTTTTTAACTTTCAATTTAAGCTATCCGTTTGTCGTATTATGATAGTGATGGAGGGGTTGTGAGATTCTATGGAGTTGGATGAAGTTGTAAATTTTTCGAACCATCTAACGGGTAAATCAGGATAGCAGGTGGAGGGGAGCAGGAAAATCGATTTTTTTTCCTCCTCTGTTAAGCAAACTCGTATGAAGTCCAGTTGACTTTCCCAGAGGTGTTGTGAGTGAAGAGTGTTGTGATAATTGTCCATTATTACATAACGAGTCAGAATGAAGTAGATACTGTGTTATTTTTGTCTTGTTTTGTTTTTCAAGTGGAAGGTTAATAAAACAAGTATAGTGCATATTTAATATATTGAAATATTTATTCATTGATCATAAAACGCGTACACAAAAAAGCTTCAGCAGCCACCAAAACACATTAATATTCCACCCAAGCTCAAACCACAAAAAACCCTCAGAACTGCCGATTTTCCATTAAAATGACTATTGAAATGGCAAATAAATAATCTAAAATTCGGTGATTCAGTCAAAAAGCACCATAGATAGCGAGATTGAAAGTTTCAGGGAATCAGCCATGAAATTGTGCAGGGTTTCGAGATTAAAGTTTTAGGGCTAACTAGCCTCGACACGAGCAGAACCTGCAAATCTCCAAGGACAAATAACCACAAAACTGATTTTTTTTTCGGCGGATACGCAAAATTACGTGTTCCCTGGGAGCAATAGAGAGATTTTGCACTCACTTACCGTATACGGTAACGCTAAAAAATTAGAAATGCGCATGCTCAGTACTAGCGTTTACGCTATTTCAATACCGTAGACCGCTATTTCGCTTGAAATAACGGGCTGAATAGCGGAACGGTATTTGGTAGTGTTATCTTGTTCGTCTTATCAGAAAGTCTTGGTTTTCGTTGAAAAAGAGTTTGAAATGGAAAACACGAAGGCCTCTACCTCTACAAACAAAGAGAGAGACTTAGATTTTCGACGAGCGATGACTTAGTTCTGTTGCGGGAAGTTTTGGGCCTCAACCCATTTGACAATCCTGCCGAGACTTGGCCAGCAGTTAGGAGCGGCGTCGTCAGTGAGACTGGGAAAGAGTTCTCATTGAGATCTTTAAAAGAACATCTGGACTACCAGCTGAAACAATTTAAAAAGGATGATTCCTTAAATAAGCGGAGGTAATCATAAATTTACCAGGTCATTCTTTGTAGTAGCTGTTTTTGAAAAAGTAAGAAATTTATAGATCTGGCACGAAAGAAGATTTCGAGGAGATTCATGTTCTTCTGCAGAACATTTTGGAGCTCAAAGAAGAGTATTCCAAGGGAAAAATATCAAAGAGTTCGTTCATGTAAACACTTTAAGTTACTTTGGCATTATTATTTTGTTCTTCTGTGCAGTTGACAACGATTCCGCATAAAAAAAAAAGGGGAATTGCTGCTCGAATGGAGGCAACATCAGCTATTCAGCTTTAGCCATGATGGCCTTACTGAGCCCATATTCATCGAAAGTAAGGGGGTCTCAACGTAGACCAACATATTTCAGTGTTGATCGTGGGCAGTTGCCAAAATTGTCATTTCAATGCATTTAGTTCCAGAAAGAGATATCATTGATGGTTCAGTAGATTTAATTTCGCCATCCCCATCGAGCAGCAGCCTTCAAATTGAATCTGTGCCAGGTATAGTAAACGGTCCAGGTACCGGTGTACGGTTTATTTCATTGTTCTTTCTGTAGACAACAAGAAGAGAAGAACCTCTGCAAGAAGTGAGGCGCTTGAATTCCTCGATAGGAAGGCGAAAATGGAAAGAAGTATGGATGAAAGAAAAATGGAAATGGACCGCGCATTCCGGCAAAAAGAACTTGACCTACGGAAAAGAGAGCTACAGTTCAAACAGGACCAATTAATGTTGGAAAATGCAAAATTCGAATTGGAAAGGAAAGAAAGAGAGCACAAAATTAAAGCAGAAGAACTCAACAGTTCGGCTCAGCTACAGCAACAAATGGCGTTAATAGAAGTGCTGAAGTCATTAATTGCGAAAAACGGAACGTAAACATCCAAAAAACTCAATTTTGTTCAATATTTCACTAATAATAGTCTTAGATTTTTTTTTTAACAAAGAGTCTTTCATTCGTGAATAAATATTTTAATACGATTTCAATGGCAGAACTGATAGTTTCATTTGCGTGTGGATCTCGTCTGGAATTCCAAGAGCATTTTTTAAGAGCTCCAAGTCTGATTTTGAAAATCTAAAGAGCCTGAAGTAATCATCTTCCTCTAAAAATTGCATATGACTATAACTTGCGAAGGAGCGAATATGTTCTCTAAAACCCAACGCTTGGAACAGTATCACATCATCCACCACGCTCAAACCAAACTCAGAGGCATAAAGCAAAAACTCATCTGAGTTCATTTCACGCGTTGACAAATAAAAACGATTGAACCAGAGGCCAAAATAAAAAACAAAAATCCGAACCTGGATACCCACACAGAAAGGGAGCATGGGTTTTGCGTTAGCGGGGACGTTATTTTGCAAAAGCTCTACGAACGACGTCTACGATAAGTGGTCTACGGTATTAAATAACGTTAGCGTTAGCGTTTACGGGACTGGTTGCAAAATCTCTCTAATATCTCGCAAAATCCCGAGCCAATCCCGTTAAACTTGTTTTGAATGGGCCAACTGCGAAGTGTTGTTTTAGGAAGGAGCCAGATCCGTGAAATTGCACCATAAAATGAGGCAAAGCTGTAGCAGCTACTACTAAAATTAGTGAAAGCTCAAGTTTGCAACATGTGCCATTTATTTTCATCATATTTTTGTGTACCTATGTAGTCATATATTTTACTTTATTGTTTTTTGAATTTGTCAACGGCCCAAAATTATAATTTTGTAGTAGTGGAACCATGAGATAACTTTTTTTTGGCAGAACCTGTCCAGCAAACCTCGTTTTTACTTACCAGATTCCGTGTAATTCAGTTTTTTTCTGGTTGCCAGACTGCCAGACCCATCACATTTTGTTTTTTTCACGAAGCCAGCCCCACAATGTTGGTTCTGAACGCGGCGGTTCAACGAAACTCGCCACACAGACCGCAAACTGACGCGCGGACTGGTCCGCTCGCGGAAAACCCATGACAACAGGGTATACCTCGCCCACGTTGTCATGTTTTTTTCGCTAGCGAACCTGCCCCCCTATTCTGTAACTCTTAACGCGTGCGTTAGAGAAATCAACAAGCCGAATAATATAAAAAAATCAGCTGAGAAATTTTGCTAACGCACGCGTTATGAGTTACAGAATAGGGCCCCAGTCCACCCGACAGTTCGCGTTCTATGTGGCGAGGCCTTTACTATTGTATCTATAGAAAAAGTGGACCATTTTTGGAACCTTCAAGACCATTTTTGACTTATTATTTCTCAATAATAAGTCTTTGTAATCGTATCGCAAACATTTCTTTTGACCCCCCCTCAAAAACTGTAGTTTTACGTTTCAAAGTGCGTAGAATCCAAATCTGAAAAAAAAAAAGTCCGTCCGCCGTCCAGGCCATACCTTGCCCTAGGATTGCTCGAAAAAACTCGTTCTTTCGCACATAGACTCCATTTGGCGTCTAGTTGGTCCTAACATCTGATCAGTTTGATTAAATAACTCCCTGGGGTTTTATGGGCCAAAAGCGGGTCCAAAATGGGGATTTTCAAAAGATTTGGGATCATAGGGGTGTGGGGTGTCGATTTTCATGTAATATCAAGCAGGATTTGACTACATTCATGATAAACCCATAAACAGTCGAAATAATAAGGCATTGTTCGATAATTCGCAGCGTGTTTTTTTTTTCGATTTGGCTCTTTAAAATAAGCATTTACCCAAAATTGCGGCTGACCCCCCAAGTCTGGTTCATTTCACACATTTCTATTGGGCATATTGTTAGCTCTTTCGAAGGTTCACGAGGAATCCAATTTCGTTTCGTTGACTTACACGTCTTCGAAATCAAATTCTTGGAAGTGGTGGGGATTAGCTAGTGCGCTAAAACTCGAGCAATAACGTAGAGCTATCTATTGAGCTACGAAATTTTGCATTTTAACGCTGGAGCTTATGTCCCTTAAAAAGTAGCGCATCTTGAGAAGAAAGGGAGGTTTTTGTCCCTTCAAGGGAATATTACCAACATTCTACAGTCCATTGAAATTGCAATTTGCTTTTACAAAACTCAATCGTGCAAAAAACAAAAAGTTTCCTTATGCCAGTTTTATCGACAAAAACGTCGAAATACGAAAAGAGTTTACTACTACACCCACCGTAACTGTCGAACCGTTCACTTAAGTAAGATTATCTCAGGAATAATTCTTGTGGGAAATTTGATGAAGATTGTTTTTGGAAATGCTCATTTTCACGCTAGACCTCATAGATTTCGAAATATTTGAGAAATACTGGAACAAAATAAGAATTTACTAACTTATTACCCCCTCCCACCCAAACCCATAGCTCCAAATGGTAGAACTTTTTACCAATCAATATGTGGGATGTGAGGAACAATTTGGCGTTGAAAGGAAACTTTCACGCTGGACGTTGAGTTTGGGCCGTTTTTTTGCCTATTTGCACCGTACTATGTGACTATGAAAATGAATAATTCTCGCTGAAACATGAAATGTCTGCTCTTGACCCCCTGCTCTTGAGCAGTGAAGTCTCATTGGTATCGGCACTCCGAAATAGCTCTGGACCTCATCTTTGAAATTATGATGAGGGAAGGAACAACCATCCGAATTCTTAGGTAAGAAAAAAAATCTCAGACGCTCATGAAAATAAATTATACTTTCACCGTGGTGGTGCGATTAGTTGCCTACCTTTTCTGTCGTGTTGAAGCACTAGCAAACGGTTCCTCCACTGGCCTACGTGTGCTGTTAATTTTTTAGCTTACATGTGAAGGTGGTTTAAAAGTTTATAAAGTACGCGAAGGTCCACCCGTTTAATTTTCCTCTGGAAAATGGTTTAACCTATGTAATAAAGCTCTCACGTCTCTCATGAAATAGAGCAATGAGAAAGACGGAACGCTAATAGTTCTCCATAATAATTAGCTTAATGCGTTCTGCACATTAAAGGGAATTAACCCTGCCGCATCCACAGCAGTATAAGTATGGAATGCTAACGAGAGGAAGAGGAGGATTTTATGAAATACCCAGTTAGAGCTGGGTAGAACATACACAAACTTATCGATGTGGATTCCCGAAAAACTTCGTGGTGTACTCGGGAAAAGTAATGATTCATTTCGACGAACAATTAGCAAGAATGTTCAGACAGAAAATGTTCAATTATGACAAAAAAGTTGAAATTAACAGTCGAGCGACTGATGACCCTTGATTGCCAAAAATAAGTGATAAATTCGCGAAAATGATTCCGTTCTTTTCTATGTATTATCGTTTTTTTTTTTTTTTTTCTTCTCGCAGTTCCAATAACCGGAAAGGTCCATTATAGCGATGCCGATGTTCTCACAAATGTCTAACTGATGGTCTTTTCTGGTGAAAGGTGTGGTATTGTCTTGTGGCGGGCGGGGGGGGGGCGCTATCTTCTCGACGGAGATAAAAACGTTTTGTTTCAAAACGGTGTATGAAACTCCTGTCCTACCAATTTGGGGCTTTCACGAGCTTCGTTTTGTCAGGAAGGCAATTTATCACACCCGCGACTCTTTTAATTTTCTCGGAAAGCTCCTCCTTTCCGAGAAAAGTGTTGACGAACTGTCAACGGCAGACGCTTACGACGACAACCACTTGTATGTGAGTTTTACCTTTTATAACTGGTTTGGGATGTAGGTGATAAATTAACACTTTTTTTCTCTTTTTTACCAATAATGCTTGTTCAGGTTTCCTCAATTCCCTGTTGTAGTTGAAAAGGCAGAGACGTAATCATAAGACTCACCGTCTTCACGTCATCAGTCGTTTTATTTAAAAAAGGTGGTGCTGTTATTCTTAGGCACCGTTCATACTGTGGCGATACGATATCGTTTCTACATCACTCTGACACATTTCCAGTTGTTTCTATCTGTCCTAGACGCTGTTAGGGGGGAGTTGTACATGTGTTTCCTCGACCCCCCTCCTACTCCGCGTTAAGGAAATTACCGCCGTATTTCTGCACCAATCGTGGACTTCAAGGGCTCATTTAAATCTTCAGGAAATTCCGCACAAGCCTACGATCTTGCTTTCCTAAAAAAGTCGTCGAAAGACTGTGAATTTTCAAGGTAAAAGTTTGTGTGCGTTTTACAGTTATTTTAGGGATGAAATATGAAAAAGAAAGATCATATTACGCTTGTGCGGAATTTCCTGAAGATTTAAATGAGCCCTTGAAGTCCACGAATGGTCCAGAAATACGGCGGTAATTTCCGTAACGCGGAGTAGGCGAGGTATGATTGGAGGGGGTCGAGGAATCACATGTACAACTCCCCCTTAATTTGCGTCGGCGATGTCGAAACGATTTCGTATCGCCCTAGTATGTTCGCCACCATACACGATACAAGATTCATTTGAAAATAATACGTGGCATTGATTGGTTTATTTGAGTGTCGTCTCTAGTCAACCATCACTATCAGCGACTAAACACGAACCAAACAAAACGTTTTTGCTATCGTAAGGTTAGGCATTTGCATAAAAAGCGTTATTTTGATTTTCAAAAATGACGTCAATCCCGGACTGCTCGAACTACACCTGCACCACTACACTGAATGACAAACGAACGAACCTATTGTTACGCTTTCAAGACCTTTAGACTGTCAGTAATTTTATGATAGCATAGATCGATGGGGATGTCTCTTCGACTGAGGCCATCCTCCATGGAGCTTAGGGTCTGTGTAATGAGAGCAAGAGAAATCTCACGCGTAGTAAATTCCAAGCCTACACTGGTTGCCCTAAAAATGTGGACACGGAGAGCACCACTGTAATTTTTCTGTTTATTTTATTTTATTAGTGCATCAGAATAGGGAGATTTTTCACACTGTCCCGTAAACGCTAAATTTTTGTGTACGCCTTTCTAGGATACAGTAAACATTTCGTGGGTTGAAATGTGAATAGCGTTAACGTTGGAGTTAGCGGAGCTCTTTGCAAAATCTCTCCAATTTCTATCGGCATCAATGAGTCATTTTTGCCGTTCAAATTTTCAGTCGGATGAGGTAGGTCGGTTTCGCACTAAAGATATCGGTTTCCGATTCCCGTATCGAGGATACTAAAAATACACTGCGTCCAGTGGTCCTTAGCACAGGATTTCAAGGTCTCATTTATATCTCCAGGAAATTCCACGCAATCTTCTTTTTTCATATTTCACCCCTGATATTACTGTAAAACTCTCATAAACTTTTACATAAATTCACGCTCTTTCGACGACTTATTCAGGAAAGCAAAAAGTCGTACGGGCGTGCGGAATTTCCCGGAGATTGAGACGGACCGACGATGGTTACTCCGGATCGGTACCGCGCTCGAGGTTTAGGACCGGGGAATTCCGGACAGGATCAACCCACGAAAGTAAATGAAATAAAATAAAATATATTATTATTCTTCTTTAAATAATTCGACTCGCTTATGTCAGACAATACCAATGAAGTATTGGGATGATTGTCCCAATAGGGGAGATAAAGAGAGGGCTGAAGGATGTCATACAGAGGAACGCCCGAAAGGATTTCCCTCTGAATTTATAGGAGAGCGCTCCCTTATCCTCCGCGACATCAAACGCATCTTATTAGTGACGTAGGTATTCCGTCACAACACCCCCGTCACGAAAGGAAGGCCTCTCCGGGAAGAGTATGTTAGCGCGTGTTGGTAACATCAGAAGGCTTGCTACTCCGGACTTGAAAGTAGGAAGGAATACGGATGGCGTGTTGACGTGTGGCGTTGATATGCGTGAGACGTTGAGCAATTGGTTGGTTGCTAACAGTTGGGCCATGGTGCAGTTTAAACTTGAGCTGGCTGAGAAATTTGAAGATTTGGACTCGTGATGGTCGTTGTCGAGTGGTCGTTGACTCCGAATTCCCCATAGTGGAAATGAAGAGAGAGATCAAGGTTGGATGTTATCCAGGGATTGTCGTTCGGTGGTGTAAGTCGAATGAGTTGGTCTTCTAGACTTGTTTATTTTGCCCGGGAAACTTGTTTGGGCCATCGATCGCCACCAGTTGTCATCGCAATGACCGAGAACCTCATCTTTTGCCTGGTGGTAATCCAGCCAACGTTTCGGCAATAGATCTAAGGCAGTTCGCGTAACGAGCAATAAGAAGGCTAACATTTGGGAAAAAGGATAATGATTGGATATTGGATTATGTCTAAAATTTCTTTCCATCTTGTCTGATCGTCGCTGTGATAAAGCGATTAAGGCTGTTTTGAGAGAGCATATCTTTCGCTCCGCCAAGGATGGGTTTGGGTAATGACGGATCAAGAAACGTTTACCAATACCATGGCGAAAAAGAAAGTCATTGTAAATCGCACTTCTAAAAATTGAAGCCCTGTCGCTGCAAACGACAGACCAAAACCCAAAATTCTTAAAAATATTACTTTTAAGAAGGTCTATCACTTCGGTGGATGTGCCTCCATCGCGGTGTCCACCGCGACAAAAATGTACTTGTGACGGTTTTTCGACATAGGAGGGGGCCTACGAGGTCAATGAACAGTTGCTGATTCGGACGTTGAGGAACCGTAGAGCTTAACTCCCCGTGAGGTAAGTGTTGAGGCCCTTTGGCCCGTTGGCAAACTAAGCAACCTTGAAGTTTTGTTCTAACAAATGGCCATAATCCTGGCCAATGAAAAATAGACGATATGGCCTTTTGGGTTTTCAATACCCCGTTTTCAAACGTATTTTCGTGGTAATAACGAAATCTGATGTCCTTTAGGCAGGATGGTGCGGATAGTCTAGGTTTTCCAGGTCGGACGAAATATACCAGCCGGTTATTGTGGATGGCGTAGTTGGGAACGCTTTCCCGGTTTTCTAATTTAGAAATAATAGGCGCCAAGGCTGGATCAGACCTCTGGCGTTCTGTGAAGTTACTCAATATTTCAGGGAAATATCCGAGTACGGCAAGGCTTTCTACGGAAGTTGGATTTATCAAGAATTGGTTTTGTTCTTCTTTTTTTTCTTCGTTAGGATCGGTGCCTCCTCGGGATTTCTTGATAAGTAGTCAGCCACTACGTTCTCCCGAGATGGAAGATGGTGACTGCGGTAGCGAAAAGGCATTAATCTTAGTAACCATCTCGAGAGTCACTCTGAGGCGGTTTGTTTCATGGCAGAGAGATATGTCAAGGCCGAGTTGTCCACGAACAAGTCGAACTCTCGGTCCAAGAGGAAATCTTTGTACCTTTCCACACCCGAACGCCCCGTACTCTAGACAAGTGTTGAGGTACCTGAAGTCGACGACTAAGTGAAAGGACGGCGTTACATGTAGACGACGGGCTGGAAGGTTTACGAATAAGAAGCAAGGTGAGGTGTATTCAGAAAAGTATGTCGACTTGGTTGGACGAGCTTAATGAGATAGTGTGAATTGAGTCGCCCTGGAGAGATTGTGTGCGAGATTCCTGCTGGACTTCTTTTCATTGCTCTTGAGCGTTTGATTTGTCGCCAAAGTCTTTTTGGGCCCCGACACTTCAGTTTTATGGGTTTCATCTATGATTTTTTTTACCTCAGGTGTAGTCAACGTGTCTTTCGAAATGACGTAAAATGTTTGATTAGGGGTAGAAGACTGACGTTCTTGGTGATAAGTTCCGTTATTCGCCCCATAATTCTTGAAAATTATGACGACGATTGAGCGCTTGCATGCCGACCGCCACTGAAGTGCTGCCTTGGACCGGCCGATGGTTTTTGTTGGTAACGATAGCTACTACTCTGGCCTTTCGAGTGTTCGGGTGATCGAATAGGTGATTTCCCACGCTCCTGCCTTGGTCCATATGCCTTCCAGCTGGTCCAAGACGGTTCAGCGACGTGAGATTGGTCTATATCTTGAGCAAACTCGATTAGCTCGTCCATGGAGGACTCGGTTGGGCCTTGAAGTGGAACCTCGCTCTTGTGCTCACATGTGCGCCGGCTAGTGTGGCAGGAAGAATTTGTTCAAGGGGATAATCGAGAGACTTTGCTATTTTGATTTTTCGTGAGTAATACTCAGTAAATGATTGATTATAAAGTTGAGGTCCGTAGGCATCGTGTAATTTTAAATTTGTGATGCTCAAGAAATTGAGGTTGCGAGAAAATAATTCCTGCTTTAAAATATCGAAAGTAATTTTGTCTTGATGTTTGGCAAATATTTGGTGTAGTTGAGGATTTTGTTTTAGTGTAGCGGCGAGGAAAACTATTAAGTAGAACACGTCTTGGGCTATTTCATTTAACTCGAAAATTTTTAGCAAGAAACGAAAAACCGATTTGGCCTCGTGAGACATAAATTTCGGTAATTTTTCAATTAGCCGCTATAAAGACTCAGATAGTTTTAATTGTGAGAAGTGATAAGTCGGAGGGTGAGTCACACCACCGATTGTCGTAGTTGTTGGCCACGATACGTGGGGGACAGTGGATCCCGAAAGGTGGATTGTGTCTTCGACCATCGAGTTTAAAGATTGAACGGTTTCTTTTCGCTTGGTTTCAGTCGTAGGCGGCGACTCTTGTTGTGAAACCGTGGAAAGTGATGGTGGTTTAGAATTGGTTGACTTTGACTCACCTGTAGCCGTTTGAATTGCCTGGGCCGACATGATAGAAGAGAGTTGTGCCTGAATGTTATCGTACTTTTGGGAATTTTCTCCGCTCGTCTGTTTGAGGGATTTAATGTCGTTGTTGTGATTAGTCACAGTATTCTGAAGAGACTTGACGTTTTGGTTAAGGGCCGTAACCATTGAGAATAACTTTTCAAGCGTTACCTTGCAGCAATCTTCAGTTTACCATAATTTTCGAAAGTTATATTGCTACATCCTTCACATCTTATTTTTTGACACCCAGTACAAACTAAGTAATTTTCTCCCTCCGTGAAAGCATGTTTACAATTTGAGCACGCCACAGACGCCATAGAAATTAATTGGACTTAAAAGCATAAAAGTATGAATTTAAAGGTATTAAGAGCGATGAAGAGAGGGGAGAGGAGAAGATAAAAACAAACGTTGTCTCAATGTTCGGAAACAAAAATAAACCCCGCAGCTTTTTGGTAGTTATTATTCAAACTTAAGTTTCCTTGTAAAAAACAAAAATTAAAATTTATTTAATTTATTCATTTAATGAATAAATTAAACAAATGCCTGCTGATATTTGGAAAAGTAGAAGGAAAGGTGTAGGTTCCAAAGAACAAAGGGATGCCACTTGAGACAGACTGACGGCGGTTACTCCGGATCGGTACCGCGCTCGAGGTTTAGGACCAAGGAATTTGCGGAAAACAATAACCCACGAAAGTAAATGAATTAAAATAAAATATATTATTATTCTTCTTTAAATAATTCGACTGACTATTGGGATGATTTTCCCAATAGGGGAGAGAAAGAGAGGGCTGAAGAATGTCACACAGAGAAACGCTCGAGCGGAACTTCCTCTGAATTTATAGGAGAGCGCTCCCTTATCCTCCGCGTCATCAAACGCCTCTTATTGGTGACGTAGGTATTGAGTCACAAGATTTAAATGAGACCTTGAAATCCAGGATTGGTACAGAAATACATAGATAATTTACGTAACGCCGAGTAGGCGAGGTATGATTGGAGAGAAGTCGAGGAAACACATGTACAACTCCCCCTTAATGGTGGATTCCACCATCCGAGAGTTAAGGTTTGAGTTACGTTAACTCAGAATTAACGAAAAAACTGCGTCACAATTTGTGTAAACAATGTTGGAGTTTGGTAACTGCAACCTAACACCCGGTGGTGAAATTCGCCATAAATATTTTTGGTGGGGGTGAACAAATCAATCTATCGGCGTTAAACAACCTATATAGTTACACACAGGTACTGACAATATCCGCCATGTGTGGTCCTTTAGAGAGGGTAGGGCTTGTGATTGGTGAGCGTAACCTACACGATCACGTGAGACGTGAGTGAGAGGATATCAAATCTATGTAGGTATTTATCCGTGATGGTGGGGTTGACCACCGGGAAGAGGGGCGTTCGAGAGTCCATCACTAAGTGGACACACTAATAGCAATTTCGGATATAGTTAGCACAATCAAACCCTAATTTCTCGCTGTTCTTTATTTTGATTGCGAATTGGTGTTCTTTTCTGTTCTGGATTCAGTTGAAGGTGGCGTGGTATCCTGGTGTAAGGGGGGGGGGGTAATTTTTACCGAGACGGGACATCGTCTTAATACGCCTAATGACGTCACTCAAGACGTTAAGCTCAATGTAGTTCAGCGGCCGGCACGCATTTACATGCAATACCTATACACAATACATCAGAGGCTCCTTGGTATTTTGAAACAGCGTTGCTCATGTCACACCGGAAGTATAGAAAAATATTTTAGAGAGAGCGGTGGGGCCAAGCCTTATCTAATTAGCTTCTTCGAAACTTGAGCGAAAGCGACGATTTTCTAGATCGAAATTAAACAGATAACAGAGTGAGTGGAAGCACCGACGATGGATGGATGGATGGTTAGGGTCGGGGGAAACCTATTACATTAATTAAAACCTCATCTTCAACCAGCCACACTCATCCCCTGTGTTTCTATCACAAGCGCAAATATTTTCTTCCCCTCTCGTAAACAGTCTAATTATGATCTAACGCTTGTTTTAAATGTCTTATTCAATTTTCCTAAATGACTTTTGCCTCTCTTCTCCCTTCATAATGTGGCTAAATTAAGTGAAGAAGGGTCCCAAGAGGCAGTAAAACAGCTTTTTAAAACAATATGAGGAGAATATGGAAATTCTGGGGCGACTAGTTTTATTTTCATTTTGTTCTTCAATGCACTCAATTGACCACTTCTGTGTCAATTCCTGTACGCAAAGAACAGAATTCATGCGGATGCCCGACCCCTAAAATGTTCAAAACAAGTTATATTTTGAGCCGACGTCTGTCGATCCAATAACAAACAATATTGGTTTGGCAGTTCACTTTCCTCACATATACTCCCACATTGTTCTCGCCAATTTTCTTTTACTGCCATAGTTGTGATGACTCTCAAAGAGCCTCATGAGCTTTCACAACCCTCTTCCGCCATTTCAATGATTACAGTTTTGTATCATATGAACTCTCCGTTGCTTTTCGATATAGCGAAAGGTTGGCTGCTGTCTAATAAAAGCTGAACTTCGTGGGAGGAGGAGGAGAACAAATAACTTCAAAATATGGTTGAGGGAGAGGATTCTGTAGGGCAAATGTGTTGCCAGTTCGATCGTTACTTTAAAAAACTTTTTTCCTTGAAATAGAAGACTATACTCGCCTTTCTTCACTGTTTGCATTTTCATTTTTCAATCTTTGCGGGTTAGCGTGGGAGGAGAGGAGTCTCAAACGACCGTTTAAAATGAATTGCCTTGGCTCAATCGGTCGGAACAAATAATTACTTGGTTGTGAAATTGAAATTCGTAAGAACTATAGCAGCGAACTTTGAAAAGTCCTGCCAAATAGTTGAAGAAACTCTTTTACAATACCATTTTCACGCTGAATAATTGTCTTTGGATTTCAAACAAAAATTGAGCGAACCGTGAAACACTTTTAGACTGAATAAAAATAAAAACTAGGTACCTGTTCTTCCACAAAGGGGAAGTGTTCCACTCGAGTAATCAGCGCTTTCATCTATCTCTATCTAATGATCTTTTAGATGATTAATTGTCTCGTACAATTCACGCTCTGATGCCTGCCTAATTAGGTGGTCTGAAGACAATATTTTCATGCAGTGGAATTTTCCAACTTTAGAGTGGGAGCATACGGTGGGACGCGCATCATTTTTAGGGAACGAGGCTGGCCCTGTTGTTTATTTGTTTGCCTTGTTTATTAAGGACTTCATTTATAAGGTACGTCTATACCCATTGCGCAATACTTTTTTATAAAATTCATCCGTGTAGCGTACATGAGGTCGTCGCGGAGTTGCTATAAATCAATGCCTTTTGTCACAGTTTTAATAACTCGGCGCTGACAATAATCCAACGAGTAATTCGGGTTTTATACTGACACTTCGAGGGAATACGATGGGACTCTCTTTTCATCCCTTCAAACACAACATGCCTTGTGCTTCAAAATCAAAAATATGGATCGGGGAAATAGGAAACTAGGACACGGGTGGCGGAGAGCGCAGCTAGTGCTAATTTCACTCAGTGATAGAAATCAAATCAAGTCGAATTGAAGTATTTGCGGACAAAAAAAAAAAAAATAACGCGGTACTCCATGTAGATCAAATCAGTTTACGACAGAGAGGTGTGGGCGCTTTAAAGGGTCGAAACCACTTCAATCGACGTTTCTTCCTTTTTGAATTGAATGTCGTGAAAATCGAACGACGAGCAGATTTTTGATTTCCATCGCGTCTGATGCCTCTCACTCAGCCATTCACCACCCCACCTCATCCAGTAACAAACCAACATCGTGTCGAACACACATTTTAGTGAACGTGGATAACGTTATAATGGTGCCGAGCTTGCTGAATAGGTGAATATACGAGGGCTGTTAGACTTAAACATGCACATGACAGGTATAATGTCAGATTTTGCAATGGAAGGTTTGATGTTTATACGTTAATTAAAGGAAAATGTGGCTCACTATTCCAGGAACAAACAAGTTACGCTTGCCATGTGCAACAAAGCCTTTTGAGAATTTTCTAGCGAGTATTAGGTAGTAAGCAGAAGATGCTTAGAAGGGTTAGTAAAATAAGATGTTCTCAGATCAATCAAGAGCCATTACTTGTTATCACGGCTGATGTGTATCGCATGACCTTCAAAATATCAATTTTTTCTGTAAATTTAAAAAGCATTTTCATATATTCCACCTGAAGACGTTTTCAGGTCACTCTTCTCTCTCTTTGCTAGTTGATATATGTTCTACATTGATATTGTGACAGACTGGGTAAAGATTATGAAAAATTAAGGTGGATAAGGAATACACATTCCCTATGTGGGTTCAGAAAGTTCAATGGAAGGGATTATTTCCCTTGGATTGGATGAAGGAAAGAAACTAGTGAGAAGATATTATTGATTAAACTTCAGCCCAGGAGATCCTTGAAAACACAATGCCTTCTGTTTAAATTTCCCTCACAAACAATCTGTCCTTTTTAGCTCTCTTCATAGACATCACTCGAGCTTTCGATAATGTAGTAATTCCCAATCTAATTCAAAAACTTCTCCTCTTGGGGACTCCCGGGAAATGCTTGCGGATTATCGCGCACATTGTAGCAGGGAGGGAATTGTATGTATTTGCCAATGGGTAACTCCGCGGTCCTTGTACAACCCGAAATGGCTTACCCCAAGGGGGAATACTCAGCCCACTTCTTTATTCGACCTACACTGCTGATATCGAGAATGTCCACCCACAAGATATCAAAATCATGAATATGCGGATGACTTATGCATTTATGCTGCTCACTCAGATGTCAATCAATGTACTACTAAATTAAGCGAAGCGGTGGACGCTATCCATCTTCTCTTGGTCCATCTGTCTGATGCATCGGTCTGTCTTGGTCCATGAATGCCAGGGGCACAATCACAGATGCGAAATCTGAAGCTTGCCTCTTCACGATTAGGAGTAACCCTGGACTGCAGAACTCGGTTACCCTGGGAGGGAAACACAAAGTAAAATACTTGGGAATGATCATCACGAAAAAGTTGAACTGGCTTCCGCACATCAAATATCTAAGAGCCAGGTGTGAGAAATTCATAAATGTCCTAAAATTAATAACGCATACGTCGTGGTGTGCGGATTCCTCTACAGCTATACTATTTTACCGGTACACCATAAGATCTATTAGACTACGGTGCAGTTTTCTACGGTCAAGCGAGCAACTCCCACCTGCAGATTCTCGATCCCGTGCAACATAAATGCATAAGACTTTGCATGGGCTTTCTCCCCTCGACACCGTCGGTAATACTGACTGTTGAGGCAGAGGAACTCCCATTGCAGCTCAGGAGAAAAACTCTTGCTGATCGATTCATGATCAGACTTCATACTTCCTCGTCGCAAGTGGTGTCCAAAATTAATGAACTCAACCTTTACGACCTCACCCATGCGTTTTGGAAAAAGAAACCCTCACCACTCCTGGCTGCTAGTTTTCGGGACACGAACCAGTACTTATCGAAGGTACACAAAAATGCCAAATCAGTCATTCACGAATTTTATTACCTGATTAACACCAATATCTCTACTCACCGATTATCTGATTATGTAAATTCAAACTCGAACATAGCGAACTCCTTGTTTCAACACCACCTCAATTCCAAATGGCCAAATTCACTTACTATATTTACGGATGCTTCGAAACGAGAGGAACGTCTGGGATGTGCCTTCTACGACCCTCACAGCGGCACATCGGAAGGTATGAGACTACCCGACTTCACGACAATTTACACGGCCGGAATATATGCTATCCTGATGGCAACCCAGTACATATGGGCCAAATTTGATGAACTCCCTCCGAAATGTCTCATTATAATGGATAGTATGAGAGCCGTTACCCGGATTTCTAATCTAAAACGCGCAGTCAATCATTCCCATCTGGAGATGAGTTTGTGGAAAACGCTATCGCTTCTTGAAGAGAATGGGAGGAATCTGGTTTTCCTCTGGGTTAGAAGCCACAGTGGCATTAAAAGCAACGAAAAAGTTGACGACTTGGACCGTACAGCCTCAGAGTGAGAACTTAAAGAAGTGAAACTTCCCGCGGCAATTAAAGCTGCAGTGAAAAGTGTTTGGCAGCTGCGAGTAACGCAATCCGAAAAAGGACGCTGATTCAAAGAAATTCAACTAACGCACAGCCTGTTTGAGAAAAATTCACGTGCCGCATCATCTCCCGCCTGAGAAGTAAACCATGGGCTGTGTAGAGCCTATCTGCACAAAATTGGAATCGGGGACAACTCAGGATGCACCGAATGCGACGTTATTGAAGATCTCGAACACTTAATCATGCTCTGTGGAAAGTGTTCTAGCCAGAGAAACTTATTTTTTGATACAATTTACCCCATGATTGAAACCCCATTCTGTTGCAAATCCCTTCTTAGCAGCAGCAATGAAAATATATTATACCAAGAAACTTCGAAGTTTATTAGAAACATGGGTGTAACAATTTAAAAGAGAATGTGTGACTGTTTTGTGTTCCTACGTAAGCAATGTTAGATTGTAAAATAGAGACATTTAGCAACACCACCGCTAACGCTGACGCAAAGGATAAATGAGTCGTTGCTTGGTTACGAAACATCTGATTTCTGTTTGGTTGAAATTAGAAAATAACATGGAGGTAGGAACAAGTGGAGAGAGAGAAAGGCTTTTTCAATGTGGAAACATGTGAAGCCGGTTTTTCCGCCATTACACACCCACTGTTATCGTTCACATAGAGAGGACGGGAGGGGAGTTTTTCACTTTTTCACAGATCAAGTATCAAATTGTCACTGTTTTTGTTGGGTGAGACCTGATAAAAGATGGTGTGTAGTAATGGCGACCGGCTTCACGAAAAATGCGTTTCACTCCCTCCACTTGTTCCCACCTCCATGGCAAATAATGTTTCCGGAGGATTTAACGGGAGAGTGCTAAAACCACTAATATGTAAATGGCGTAAAATGTAAAATATGTAATACGTTATGCTATTGCTTCCCGCTGATACCAAAAAAATTCTTAGGCCCCAGATACAGCAAGGCAGACTCCTGGACTCCCGGACTCGTAAATAGGGGACCAGATGCCATCAGTTTGCAAACCTTTCGTGACTATGTTCTTCCGGTTGAATGGGAATGTCGCCAGATCTCGAACTGTCTGGGGCACCGTGGCATTGCGCATGAACGACTATTCCACTCCGGGTGATCCCACTTTCCCACGAATCATCGCTCATTGTCTTTTTCCTCGGTCCTTTTTCCTCCACACCTTCGATCGTCGCATTTAGCTGCTGATGATTGTAGAGGACGAGAGGTGAGCTCTCATTTTCTAATATTTGATACTTCTCATCTGTGGGGGGGGGGGTGGCATGATAATTATGATCCCTTTACTTAAATTAACTCTCGAGCTTAGAAATGAGCTCAGCGCGCCTCGATGGCCTGGGTTCGAATCAAGGAGGATAAAAAGATACATAAGAGGTTCAACAAAGGAGTGGGGGACGAGGACAGAACAAGTGGCGCGGCGGGTTACAAGAGTCTACAACATAAGTCAATAGCGCCTGCGCTTAGAACGCTTCCCCCTTCTCTCATTCGGTTCTTTCAATCTTCCTCATTTTCAAGGGAAATGCAATAATTTCTTTGGGGAAAACTTAAGACGTTTAATTATTTGATACATATCAATTATTAAATAGTCAAGTTTTCGCCCAAAAAAATATTGCTTCCTCTGAAAGAGACTGCCTTTACGTTCCCTAACGAATGGCTTTTCAAGGAAAAACAGATACCCATTATTTAAAAAAATAAGAGAAATTTATTTTTTTCTACAGAACTTAACGAAATTAAACAAATAGATATAAAGGTACCGTTCAAAATACTTATAGGCCGGATCGTAGAGCATTGTGATGAGGCTTATCCTGCAAAAGGTGACGCATCGCCATCGGTTTTTGATCACCGCACGAGTCCGGTGGACTCACTCTATAAATTGTCCTCCCAACTACCGTTAAGCCAACGCCACCATCAGCTGATGTTAAAATATTGAGTATCCCTAAAATCCAAAACCACCCACTTTCTTCATCCCCTTCTCAGTGACTACGACCCACAGTTCTTGCTATGCTTATCGCGAACAAGGCCTTTCCCTGTTCGCTTTCGTGAACTTTGCACTCAATTACAGCTCGAACCCCCCAGGCTACTACCAACAGACCATTATTCCTACGTACCATGGTTATCGCCAAATCTACACATAGACTCCCATGATTTCAAGCTGATCTACACGGATGCTTCTAAATGCGATCGTGGGGTTGGCTGTGCATATTACGTGGAAGGATTGTTATCTAAAAAATGTCCGCTAAACCCTATCACAACTGTATTTACAGCAGAAGTCCAGGCCATAAGCTATGCTATCCTTTTTTGTCTCGAAACCAACTCATCTTCAAAATTTTACATCATCTCAGATTCCGCAAGTGCTCTTACAGCCTTGGAAGATAAATTTTCCACCCATCCCCTTATCAGAAAAATCTATCTTGACCTTCAGTCATTAATTGCAGCCGGCAAAATTATCCGTTTCAAGTGGGTTCCAAGTCATTTCGAAATTCATGGCAACGAGGTAGTGGACCGCCTTGCAAAAGACGCCTCATCCACCTCCGTTTTATCCAGCCTCACTATCCCTCCTCTACCGTTAACTGACTAACAATAACTTGACGCGGTGTGGCTTAATGGGGGGTCGTTCGGACGACCCGAAGATGAGGGTTGAAGATGCAAGAATTTAACGGTCGCCACCTGTTGTTTACTTTGGGTAACAGGCCCCAATATATTCTCAATATAATACAACTGATTACAATTTTTTGGTTCGGAAAAAATAATAACGATGCGTTTCTTCAATGATTTCCGGTCGTTCCGGTGCGTAGACTTCGCGACGGTCGTTCTGGTAGCGTCCCTTCGCGCTAACGTCGAACTAACGGTCTGTTAGCGTCCTCTGGTGCTTTCCGTAGTGTCTTCTTCGCCGGGTTCGGCAAGGACAGGGAAAGGTTTGGACAGGATCGGTTTTGCTCGATGAATTCTGGGGCAGACACAAGTGTCGCTAAGCCCCGTAGTATCTATCGAGTTCCTCCGGGGGTGAGGGAACGAGAATGGCTGTTGACCGGAGTCGTCTCAACGGTCTGGCACGAATGCCTACCGGTGGTCAGGGCCACAATAGGGTTTCCCTTCAACAAGTGTCCGGAGTCTTCTCAACGGGTGTGTCGAACTTGGAAGGTTCCCGCAAGGTTATCCTGCCTGTCCGGTTTGGATATGCGTCAAGCGAATGACGACTTTAACAGTGACGGTCTAATCCACAATAGGGTTTGCCTTCAACAAGCGTCCGGAGTCTTCTCAACGGAGTAGAGCTTGGAAGGTTCCCGTAAGGTTATCCGACTGTTCGGTTTTGATATATGCGTCAGGTCACTGACGACTTGAAAAAGAAATGACGGTATAATCCCCAATAGGGTTTCCCTTCAACAAATGTCCGGAGTCTTCTCAACGGATATGTCGAACTTGGAAGGTTCCCGAAAGGTTATCCGTCCGATTTGCGGAATTTATGCGTCCGGGTTAGGACGACTTGGGCCAGGGGCGGTTTAATCCACAATAGGGTGTCCACTTCAACAAGCGTCCGGAGTCTTCTCAACGGAGTAGAGCTTGGAAGGTTCCCGTAAGGTTATCCGCACCACTGGTCAGAAGAAACGAAAATACACTGGCTATGGGTAGCCTGTTGGGCTAACGGTCCGTTAGCGTCCCTTGGTGTTGTCCGCTGCGTCCTCTTCGCCGAGCTCGGCAAGGATAGGGAAAGGTTCGGACGGGAGCGGTTTTACTCGATGAATTCTGGGGCAGACACAAGTGTCGCTAAGCCCCGTAGTGTCTATCAAGCTCCACCGAGGTTAAAGGAGTGAATAAAAGAATAACCGGAGTCTTCTCTACGGTTTAGGCACGGATGCCTATCGGTGGTCAGGGCCACAATAGGGTTTCCGCTTCGACAAGCGTCCGGAGTCTTCTCAACGGAGTAGAGCTTGGAAGGTTCCCGTAAGGTTATCCTGCCGGTCCGATTGTATATGCGTCAAGTGTATGACGACTTGAACCAGGTGCGGTTTAATCCACAATAGGGTTTCCACTTCAACAAGCGTCCGGAGTCTTCTCAACGGAGTAGAGCTTGGAAGGTTCCCGTAAGGTTATCCGTCCCACTGGTCAGAGAAAAAACAGAATGGGGTAAGAGGCCTCGGTCAGGGTCAGCCTTATACCAACCGGTCAGGATCGAATCACTGAAGGGTCGGAAAGGTTCCCAATAGGCTTTGCCCGTGGACGCCTTGATAGGGTGTGACGTCACGAACGGTCAAGAGTCGTCTCGATTGACCGCTGGACGTTTTCCCGTACGGCGTGATTGTTGGTGAGCGATCTTTCGCTTCGGGGAGACGGCGTCGTCGCTGTTGTACTTCCAGATCGTCGTGGGGTCTGGAGTTCCCAGTCGTTGAAGCCGCTGGAGGGTCGTACTGTTTCCCAGTCGAGTAGTCCAATTGCAGGCTGAAGATCTGGTCCAGGTTGCTGGGGTGTTTCCCGTTTGACTTCTCGACACGAAGTGATTATTGGAGTGCCGGCGCTCGGGTTATATAGTCGGTGGGTGGCACACCTGCTCGGGTGGCTCAGTGGGTTGACCGTTGGGTGTTGGGTGATTCCCTTTCCACTTTTTCCCCCACCTGGAGGGCTCCCTTTTTTTTCTGTAGGGATGTCTTGAAAAAAATTTTTCCCTGGGAGGGGCGACTTATATAATTAATTTCTAACGGAATTAATTGCCCGACGTCAAACTATATCAATCGAACTCTTTGGATGAATCAGCAAGAAAAATGGGCGACAATTTCCTCCACATTAAGCCTTATCTTCCCGCAATTGTCAAGTTTGAAAGATATCTTCCTCCCAGAAACCAATAGAAAAGAAGAAATTATACTTAACCGCCTACGAATCGGCCATACCAGAGCCACTCACAGCTACCATCTAATAGGTCGCTATCGACCAACTTGTGAAAACTGCGAAGTTCCCTTAACACCAAAACACATCATCATCAGTACCCCCAATGGACAAATACCCGTGAAAACCACGGCCTGCATCGCTTTTCATACGTCGAGTTACTTCGGTCAAAGGACCCTCAGACCCTAAGCCATCTATTCAGCTACCTACATGAGATTAATTACTTTTATCGAATTTAAAATCCTCAAAACAACTCACAACTTGATCTATTATAATAATAATAAATAAAAATAAGCTCGAGCTAAATAATTGGACTAATGTCTAGGGTTTCCAGCCGTCATCATTTTCGAAGACATGACCTCGATAATAGACATTTGATTTGCGATTTGATCCTTCCCCATTGCTAATTTGAGACAGAAGAGCTTGTGAAATTGGGTATTTGTAAGAGGGATTTTGAGTGAGATTCCTCCTCCCATCAGAAAAACCTACCCCCATGTGCCGAATTCCCGATCATAAAGTTTTAAATTGTTGATTCCTTGCTCTGGTATTTTATAAACCAACGTAGTCGGCATTTCATGCACTTGTAACGGGGGAGGTCTGTTGGGAGAAAATTATTTTTCTAATAACGTTTTTTTTTTTTTTTTAATGCGCAGATCTAGCATGTGAATGCCCACATTTTCAGGGCTCCAGAATTGGAACCGTTCCAGCACAGTGATCACGTGCCCCCCTCACCTATCCGTGTGGATTCAATTCTCTTGTTTTCCCTAAATCCACTCCCAGGCACACCGCTATAATTATACAATTACACCCAAAGCCGCAGGTGTCGCTCTACATGATTCCCAAGTGTTGTGGCAAGCCGCTATTTCAAAAGCGGCAAAGCATATGGTGAAGAGACGCATTAATCGGTCAATTTGTATGAGAGTTCGCTCTAGTTTACTACTCGAAATGTCTTCGTACTATAAAAAGTAATAACTCGGAGCAGTTTTAGTGTGTGATGGATGGGATTGTGAACTCCGTAGAACAGCAAACTCAAAACTGTAAAATATTGTCTCAAGAGGAGTAACAAAAGCTTTATCTTCACTGCGAAAGTACAACCCTATTCATTTCATTCTCGTTACTCGGGTTGACTTAGCAATTTAAGAACCTCCCCATTCTACTTTCGCTCGAACCCAGGTCTTTTAATAACTGATCAAGAATTTCAAGTAAGTTTTCTCCGCTAACCCCTCCTCACCCTCACATCAACTTCAAGCCCCTATTCATGTTTCACGGTGATGCATAAAGTACAGCCTATTAAGAGAGAACTTATGACCCGAAAAGCCTCGCCCATTACTCAAATTAACCTAATCGTCTAATAATGGAAATTTAAATTCACCAACTTGTTCGGGCACTTAAGCTTCAACTATTATAAGTACTCGAGGCTAAATCCCCGCCATCCACCCGCTCCCAACCCACAACATTCCCTTTCCATTTGAACATTGTCCTCCGAGGCTCCGAGTCAGTTTCTTGACTTTGGTCGACTTTCATTCGAAGATTAGAGAAGGCATGTCGTCAATGGGATGGGGAACACGATTCGAATATAACCGAAGTTTGATATTATGTGTGTACTTGAGAAGCGTTACTGATCTTCTGCCCCCAACCCTGTCACTCCCGTCTTCATGTCCTCGCCCTTTCTTCCTGCAAATTCTACTTAAGAAGAAGCGTTGTTGACGTTTCCTGGTAGAACTTGAGATTGCCTAAGTTTTCGTATCACTGCGATTATTTCATTTAACTGACGTTTGTATACTTGAATTGGATGGTGCCCGCTAGGCGTTCATACTTCGAACGGGAAAATGAGTTTCAATCTCCAGAGAGATATAATTCCAGTTTGTTCAAAAAATAAAGCCAATCTGGATGTGTGCGTCAAATATTTATCATTTTGTCGAAAGGTATTTATTTTGATTCATGGTTCCCACCGCTTCTTCGATGGGTGTGGGGCGAGGTAGTGGAGTTACAATTCAGAGAATTAATGAAAACGATGTTGCCTCTCCACTTCTTGATTTTATATTTGTACCGTTTTTGGCCTTCTTCGTATGAAATTGCCGCACGTGGACGATTGTTAATGACATCATTGACGAAGGGCCTTCCTTAAGGCCCGTTCACAAGCTCTATGCTATGCGTCTGTGGAGTATATGCAGCCAAACAAATTAATTCCCTCGAAAAATGAAGCATTTTCATAGGTTGCATAGACACCACACAACACAAACATAGAGCTTGTGAACGGGCCTTTAATGTTTCAATAATAATTTAATTTCGAGTGAATGACTCAACATAAAGAATTTGCTGATGAAGGCCTGGTAAATAAGGAGGCCGAAACCGGTACAAATATAAAATCAAGAAGTGGAGCGAGGCAACATAGTTTTCATTAATTCTCTGTATTTATTTTGGATATAGACTCTCATACAAATTAAGTCTCTCTAAGGGATTACCATATTAATATATTTTAAGTCCTTTCATGAATACATGAAAGGGCATTGCGTCCTTTCCATCATTGCAGGTGCGCTGGGTAAAAGTTAAGGGTTTTCCGAATACCTAAGTAATTTTCTGTTTTTAAGACAAACAAGCATATCCCTCTAGGGTATCATTAAAAACTAAATCCCCCTACAAACTAGAGACTCCCTCTTTCCCCTTCACTCGATCTTCATCACTACATGTCGTCTTATGCTCTTTAGTTTTTCTTTCATGAAAAATGTCCCTACTTCTTTGTGTTTACTTCACTAGAAAATTAATCTACGTAGTTCACTTACTGGCTGAAACTTGAAAACGTGGATTGCACCCTTTTAACCCCCAATTTCATTGTTTTTGAATTAACAAAACTCTTTTTCAAGGGTTTGGCTCTTTCAAAGCCTGAATTTCATGGATTATTGGTTCTTACATAACCCAATTTCTTTGGTTTTAGTCACCCAAAAAGCCAATTTTTACAGGATTGACTTCCTAAAAAGCCAATTTCCCAGGGCTGACCCACTCATACATCCAAATTCACTGGGTTGACTCAATAAAAAATCAATTTGCCCGTTTTTGGTACAAATAAAAAAACTAATTCGCTAGTTGAGCGATTTCAAACGTTCGAAGTTCAAATTCAGCATATATGAAACTTATAGATCCCAATTTCACAGATTTGGCACTCAAAGAGCCAGATTTTGCTCATCCAAAACCAAATTTCCGTAACGTCGGAAACCACTACACAGGTGTTACATCTCAAAAGCTTTCTTGAATTTCTGACTGTATGTCTTACCGCACATTGGCTCAGCAAAAAATGCACGCCGCTCTCTCCTAAAAATATAACTTTCCGGGGTATTGGTCCATTTTTAAGAAAAACTTCACGGGTTTGGCTAAATTAAAAAATAAAATATTGAGCAGGGTTGGCCCCCTAAAAACAAATTTCACCTTATTGAATTACTTTAACGAGTTTGGCCCACTCAAAAAGCGAGTAAGGATCATTATAAAAATTGAGCGCTCATAGACTTGGCTCATGCAAAACTAATTTAGTTGGGCTATTATACTTGGCCATCAATTAGCGCTTCTTCCAAACCTTATCAACGAATAGGGCTATTTTTCAATTAAATACGCGAATTGTAGTTCTTCACAATGGAGCACTTGCCTCTTTTTTTTTCATTTGCTCATCGCGTTGAGTGGTTAAAGTTATTGAGGAAAGAGTAGGAAAAAGAGTACAAAAAAAATCGTTCGGGAAATATTTTTAATTAATTTTTAAAAAATTAAGTCCCGTAATTATTTTTGTCGTATTATTCCTTCAAATTGCTGAAATTAGATTAATTTTACTCTGTGAAATGTGGGAAAAATAGTGAATTTTTTTTTAGATCAGTACGAGTCTCAATACTCGGCAATTAATTGTGATGTCGTACGGCATCACAAACAAATTCCAAAAATAAAAAATTACTCGGTATGGTAAGTCAAAAAGCAGTCGATGCACAGTCCAACGTTGCATTTGTTGCACATCACCCGAGTTTGGGACGTGCACACTTCCAATGCGCATGGCTTCCGCTTGTTTTCTGGAGTCCTTGTTGTAAAATGGCCGAAGCCGTCGTAGCGCGAGCCAAGACTGACGCGTAATGTCAATGGTGCCGTTGGTCCAGGTCGGATTCGAGATGTGGCATACGATGAAAGATACGTGACTGCGATCTCACGGCGAAAATTTAATTGACTAATAGGATGAGTTTTACGGTGTATAATCCATGCATTTTGAATTGCCGCATCAACAATCCATGTGAAAATCGACCAGTAGAACTTTTTCCCTCTCATCGCGATTCGGTATGCTCCGATATTGGCGTCCATCAGGTCCGTTCCTCCCATCCCTCTGTTGTAAATTGCGATCGCGGAAGGTCGGGTGCAATTCACATTTTTTTTGTTCTCCCTCGAATATCTTTTGACTTGATAAATGGGGAGCACGCCAAAATCTGTCGATCCCATGGTCACCAAACCATTGTCCTTCCACCGAATAAACATAATTCCGTCGTTTTTCTCTAGAACCGACTTGTACGTGCCCCTCGACTCTTTCGAAAAGGCCTTCTTGTCACGTAAGGCCAAAGAGCTATTGCTTCTTTTCCGATTCGCCGGTCGAGGAATTCGATTTTCACGAAACGTTCCAGTTGCTGTGTACCCACGAATTTTTAAATACCTAAACAAATTTTGTCCGGAGAACAGGTTGTCGAAAAAGATAAAGGGCAACGATTTAATATGAGGGGGAAGCTCGTTTAGCATTACAATGAATGGGGCTGCGCACTTTCCAAAAAGTTGTTTGTATTGCTCTGGAACTTTAGGGGCCGTGCCTTGATATAAGTCAAAGTTGACCAAGTAGCCTTCGCTCGAGTTGACACACCACATTTTGTATTCAAACCTTATAGGTTTGCCTGGTAAAAACTGCTTCATGTTGTTTCTTCCAAAAAATTTAACCATGCTCTCGTCGTAATTCAGCATCTCTGTTGGGACGAAATTCTCAAAAAAAGTCTCTTTTATCTTATCCATAAGAGGTCGCAATTTCCAGATTTTATCACGTGGATCAATCTTTGTATTGTCAGCGAAATGAATATACTTCTTAATAGTATACATCCTATTCCGCCTTATTGCGTTCGATACCAAGTTATTTTGTAGGTCTGGATGAGAGTCCCAATATAGGCGCATCGAAGGTAGAGGTGCATAACCAGACAAAATCATGAAGCCGAAAAAGCATTTTATTTCCTCCTTGGTGATCTTTGGGTCTTCGTCATTTTTAAATAATGCATATTTCCTCGTTTCCGATGCGATGTACTCAAAAATATCGCCATTGAAAAATCGTTCAAAAGTTTCAGTTGGTGTGTCGCCAGGTTCATCAGGAGTCAAAATTGGAAAATATTATTTTTTTTCGGCTCAAAATCACCTTCTATGAATTCAGGAAGTGGTTTTCCTTTCAAAAGCCTCTTTTGCATCCATTCGTCTCCAAAAGTATGGGGGATGTTGGTGGGAGTAACAGGAACATTGTTACCTGTGGAAGAACTCGCGGAAAAATCGTCCTCCTCTAACGAAGTGCGAACTTCGTTGTTGAACACGACCTCGGCTCGAGCAAGTAGTTGCCTGCCGGGAAGGTGCCTAATGTCTTCATCTTCTTCTTCGTTGCCCGATTCCTCGTCTGTTAAAACTTATGGAGCAGGTGGCTCCATAAAAACCATACCGGGTTGTTGTTCGGAAGCTTCGTTCTCCTGAAGGAGCTCAACAGCTTCCTGGACTGCGATGCCGGGTCTGAAAAAAATCAGTGCCGCTTAGATCCCGGTGATGCCATACGGCACACTCGCATGAATGATAGCTTACAGGCCCAGGTTACGAACAAAAAATTGCATAAACACAATAAATCGTTGCTTGAGAATGTTAGCTAACGATTGCGATAGAGATTATAATTATAATTGATAAATTCTGTACTTACGCCAGTAAAGTTCGAAGATAGTCAACATCAAAAAAAGGATCCATATCTGAAGACTCGTTCAACGGCTGAAAACGGAATGAGAGCGCTGTCCTCCCTTCCTAACTGTATTTCTTCATCTAAAGGACATGATAGGACGTGCTAGAACTTGTCTGCACCAGTGGGTAGTCTCCCAGACATTTTCAATGAAACTTTTTTCTACGTGCCGTTTGGCATCACCGGGACTTAATGGATTGTAAAGCATTTTGCAATGGTGGGGGAAAACGTCATTACTTACGCTTTTCATCACGCTTATCTCAGGCAACCGAGCCTGCTTGTTTGTGCGTGGTGAAACGTAGAATAACGGTTCGTAGTTGTGAGGTTCGCGGGAGCAAAATACATCAGAGCAATGACACGAGTTCTCAACGGTGCGGTGGTAGGAAGGTTCTACGACGATAGCACTGATAAATAATTGGGGTGAGTGGTTGGAAGGAAGAGGTAGTGGGGATTGGTCAGGGGGTGATCATTGAGCAGGGGAACGGTAAGTAGTGACGTCAAACGAAGTCGATCAGCTGATGGCTCACGAATACTATAAAAATCAATTAAAAATCAGTGACCGCTCCTATCGCGGTGCTGTTTTCACAGTTTAGTTCTATTTTAGCACCAGTCTCGACCGAACATGAAAAAAATGAAAAATAAATTTCATGCAAGTTCTCTATTGTAGCTGGAATTAGCGGTTTTCTTAATTTTTAGCCGCGAAATAGCGATTTTTCTAAACTTTGTCACGAGTCAGTCTTTTCTCCAATACGTAGTCGCTAATTAGCGATTTTTCCCAATTTCAGTCGGGACTTAGGCCGTGGATAGCGGTTTGTCTCTACCGGGCCCGGGCACCTTTTGTATGGCTTCCAAAATTTCTCGAACTTGATTGGTGGATTCTTGGTTGGTACATGGCCCCGTACAATTTGATTGGCCAGCGGGTATTATAACCGATATTACTTATTTGTGTAATAATGTATTATAACCGATTATAATCGCAGCGAATTGGCTTTTATCTAAAGTTAGTCGCTATTTAGTTGATTTTTTTCAATTTCAGTCGTGAATTCGCGTTTTGTTTTCTTTAAATTTTACCCTGAAACGAGCACTTGCATCTCTAATTTTTCTCCATTTTAGTCGTCACTAAGCGATTTTTCCCAATTACAGCCGTGAATTAAATACTTTGTAGCCTACTTGAGGCGGGATCCACGTGATTTTAGCGTTTAGAACGCTCACGTATCGGGGTATTCGCTGAAAACGGTCAAGACGCTAAACACTGAAATCACGCGCTTCTCCGCACAAGTGTGATGGGGTCCTGAAGTTCCTTAGGAGTGGATGTTTATTGCCAACTTATCTAAAAAGGATTTTGAAAAGGCCACGTCGAATCTTCTGTTGCCAATTCAGTGTGTGCCCTAAGACAAAAGACCCATGGAAGTTTGTCGTTTCGACGGTCAAAACGATTTTTTCAAGGTTTGGACTTTTGTTGGGATCAAAAACGGGACATTTTTACGTACTGTGTAAATCCTACGCGGATAGTCCTGAAACCAAAACAGGCATACTCTATCTGACATCGTTCCTGATGTCTCAAAAACTTCAAAAAACATTGAATATTTGGATTTCATTCGCACTAAGATACATTTCCGGGGATGACCTAAAACGCCTTGACTTGGTGGTATTCGTTTGTATGACTCGTTGCCCTGTCAAACCTGTTCAATTAGAAACAGTCTCTGATTTGTAACCACCGACTTTTTAGACCCGCGGATCTAGATCGCATTGTATCTAGAAGAGGCCTGCCATTAGCATCCATATAGATTAATGGGACGAATTTTGTCTGTGGCGACCAACAACTCAAGGTTCTTTACAATTTCACCGCGACAAATTTATATAAAAAAGGGAAGTGGAAAGGAAGTTCCTTGAAATGAACAGGGGAAAGGGCTTCAAAGAAAGTAGAGAATTTCTGCATCCATTAGCACATTTTTTTAGTGTCCGGGGAGAGAAATTCCCCGTATCGTCGGAAGAAAAGAAAGGAAAAAGATGAAACGCTCGAAAATGATGGATGTGTTTTCCAATTTTCATTTTTGGAGGTGAAGTTTTTTTTTTTTTTTTTCATTGCAGGAAAATAATATCTCTAATTAACTGTTTAAAGAGGTTCATACCATGGACGTACAATATTATTGCACAAACTAGTTTGCGCAATATGTTGTTTCCAGATGTTCACAAAATAAAAATGAGTTGTACATTACATTGTGCAACCCATCAATACAACCTACAAACGTTCTATTTTATTGTTCAACCGCTAGTTTGCGCAATATTTATTGTACGTGTATGGGCCGCTTATAAATAAATAGATAATAGGGGTATTCTCGTCTTTAGTACTGTTTGTAGTTTCGTAATTCCGCAGTCAGATGTTTGTTACCAGGGAAATCAAGTTTCGAATGAATGACTTTAAAGCCGGATACACACATGCGGTACTTGCCAAGTAACGAGCAACACATTTTTGAAATTCTCAGCTGGTTGGTTTGTAGACAATTGCTAGAAATTGATTGAATTTTTGGCAAGTTACTTGGCAAGTAGGTACCGCATGTGTGTACCCGGCTTAAAACATGACCCGAACAAAATGAATGACAAGACAAAAAAAAAAAAAGGATTCCAATTTCGAATTCCCTAACAACAGACTGTAGCAAAAACGAAATTACGAAAGTACAAACAGTACGAAAGTTTACGTGAATACCCCAACGATATACATATAAAAGAGGGGGGAGGAGTTTCAAAGTAAGAACCGTGTTGTCATAACAACTCAAGGAGAGGGGCAGGGTGATTGTTTATCAGGGGACGACCTGCCCCCTCCACGCCCCTCCAGACGACTGTGAGCAATCCAGGTTATACATCGTTGGAATACCCCTAATAATTTAATACAAATTAGATTATGTAGCCGTAGTTGCCTACATTTTCAGTCATACTACAGGCAACTACGACTACGTATCTAATTTATACGTATAATATTATTGCACTCCTTGTATACATACAGGGTGTTTGGTAAGTCGACGGCAATAATGCAAGGGGTTTTCTAAGTCCATAATGGACCAAAAAAATCCATATAAACATAGGTCAGATTTCCAACCGTTTTCGGGATAACCGATATTTTAGTATTTTTAGCCATGGCGTTGGTTTTATTGAATTCAGCGCTTATAAGTCGAGAACGGTTACACGTTCATTAAATCTAAGGGCACTACCGAAAAGAGCAGACATTTTTCAGTGGACGAGTTATCCCCCAAAATTAGTCGCACTTGTCCAGTAACCAGCCAGATTGTGAAGATTTGTACCGATTTTAGGCAGTTAAGGGAGAGTTGCACGGGTGATTCCTCAGCCAACCTCCAATCACCCCTCGCCTACTTTTCGGCATACATTTTCTCGCCTTATTTCTGCACCAATCCTGGTTTTTAAGGACTCGTTTTAATCTTCAGGAACTACCGCATATGCAGTACAATGGAACCCCGTTATAACGACCCCCGTTATTCCGACTCTCCGCGTAATCCGACCTGCTTTTTGGTCAGAAACACCCTCGTTAAAACGACCTATCGCTCGGCCTTTCCTCGCTTAATCCGACCTTCCCTAGCAAAGAAGAAAACAAAATGTTGCTTGCTAATTTCTGTCGGTGTAGTTATTTCTCCGTCAAAAGCCGTATTTTTGCTGATGCATTTTTTTCTCCCTTACTAGAGGCCGGCTTAGGAGTTTTCCTTCTGAATTAAAAACTTGAGGGAAGATAATGGGTGCTCCGCTTAATCCGACCTTTTCGAGGGACCGACCTAGTGATCGGTCCCACCAAAGTCGGTATATCGGGGTTCCACTACAGTTTTCCTTTTTTCAAATTTCATCCCAGAAGTTATTTTAAATTCGCCCTGAACTTTTACCTTGTAATTTCACGGTTTTATTTCCACTTATTTGAAAAAAGGAAAACTACTGCATATGCAGAATTTCCTGAAGATTAAAACGAGTCCTTAAAAACCAGGATTGGTACAGAAATAAGGCCAGAAAATGTATGCCGAGTAGTAGACGAGGCTTGATTGGAGGAGGGTCGAGGAATCGTCATTGCAGTTCCCTCTTAACCCGTTACTTGATTGCATGATACCATCAGCTCTCCATCAGCTTTTGTAAATTCCACAAAAACTTGCCTCATTAGTGAGGATCAAAATTCCAAACTGATATTTTCGCATCCCTTTGTAAAAGTTTGAAGAAATGAACAAATTTCTAGAGAAAAAGTGCTACACGGAGAAAAATGTTCGGGTAAATATTACAAAAATTCGGTGTTTCTAACCCAAAAATATGGTGAAAAAAGTGACTACTCAATCGCCTAGTAAATGTTACCACACCAAGTATAGTAAATGGGTTTTGTTTAAATAAACTATGTCAGGAAGTAGGACTTACTCCATCTGTGTGGAGTAAAACTAACTTCCAATATAGCCCTCCAGCAGGCGCGGTCCTTTCGTCTACACGGGCGCGCGCGGTCACCTAATAGATTCAAGAGGTCAAAATGAGGCCGCAGAGTCCAATTTTTGACTAAATATGTTGTACTGATCGTTTTATAGGAAATAAGAACGAACACGAGCAGAAACAAAAGACTAGAGCAAGTGTATGAATAAAATAGAATAAAAATCACAAAAGCCTTCGATATTAAAAAATCATTTCTTACGAATTATTTTCAATCTTTGCTGGTAATTTTTAAAGTATGTTTTTCGTTTTCAACTACTTAGTAAGCAACATAGAAAAACGTTATGAAGAAAACAAATGAATAACTAGAAAAAAATGGTCCGCCCATAGACTATTCTAATGTGTCTCAAAACTGATGCTTCCACGGTAACTTTCATGAGATACACCTAGGCACATCTTCGATATTTTAGAAACTCAGAAATAAATATATTAAACAAAATTAAAACCCACGTTCATCCAGAATTGAAGTAAAAAGTTATAACAAATGATTTTGTTGAGTTGAAACATTCTTTTGATTATATCTTTTGCCGACTACGTGATGCGATTTAATCAACGAATGGAGCATCTTTAGCGGAAAACATTGCCAAATAAGCTTATAATGAACGATTGTCTTATAGAAAAAATCAATTTCATGCCCAGAATAAAATTTTAAAAATCTAACTTGAGAGCGCGCGGGGCACCTCACAGGTGAAATCGTCGATAAATACGGAAAAACAATCGAAAGCCCTTATTTCACGCCACTGACACAAGAATAACCATGAAATAGGAAGGTAGAAAAATCCCCAGTTCTCTGACACCCCTCCTGTGAACACGTCACACTTTCAAAGGCGCACAACGCATCTCTCAGGTGCCGCGCGCGCTGGAAGGATAGTTAGATTTACAGAACCCAAAAGTAAGCGGTTCACCAACCTACTAGTACACTCAACTTCATAGAATGGTAAAAGTAACCATGAGGTCTGATACCAATAAGTTTTAAGCAGGGTTGTTCTAGATCAGATTTTAGGTTAAATCAACAATACCGTTTCGGAACAATGAACCTTTTTTTTATTTCAACCAGAATGTACAGTAAAAGTATGGTTAACATTACCCCTTGAAAAGTAGAAGGAGCATGTAGTCATCAGTTGAATTAACTTGAACTTTGCTATTTTTACTTCGTATAGTTAGGATCTAGTTGTTTTTACCATACTATTTGGCTTTATGGTCCTGGTACCCATGCCAAAACATTTTTTGCTGATTCCACGACTTTATCAAGCAAGGTTAGCATTGTTAATTTCGAGTCCATTTCGGTCCGATCACCTCGCTGCTTGAAGCATTAATCAAATGTCTCATGTGGCTATACCATCAGAAGGTCGCAGCTGCTTTTTTTCTTTGTTACTGACATAACATATAGTCCTCGCATCCTCGAAAAAGTTGTTGAATCAATCTGGAACATGAGAACAAGAGCATTAAACGAAGACATAATTATTCGTTGGTGATTCTTTTATTACTTACTGCTTTTATTTCTTTATTAGGTGATGCTCATCTTCAGAAAGTTTATTTGTTTTTTTCCTTGAATTAAATAATTTTCCTCAAAGATTTTTTACCCCCTGTTGTACGTATTATTGAAATATAACACTGCTTACCTTTGAAAATAGCGATGTTATTCTTTGAGGCACCGAGCATTTTAGTCTTTCACGTCGGAGTCCGCCATTGCATAGGAAGTTTGTGTGGTACAACACAAGGCATCACGCTGTCACTTGTTGAGGGAAAAACGGTCTTTCACGTGCAGAAATATGGTGAATACTACCGAAAAGGCCGTTTTTCTTCGTTTCAGCTCTCAACCGTCCACGTGGAGGGGATTGTTGAAGCTGACTTGACTCAAGTTTGGTTAGGATTTACTTGAATTTCAAACTGGGCTAGGTAGAATCAACTGGAGTACGGTGGGCCGCGCTGAAATATTTGTCCCCCAGCTTATCGTGCTACCAAACCACGACACATTTTAACAAAAATGAAAAGGTAGAATGTAACTTACTGAAACGTTATTCTCACTTATCTCTCAAGGGGTAGACCGAACAAATTAGTTTTGTCAGCTTTACTTTCTTATTTAGTTAGTTAGTGGTAAAAAAAGGCGTTTGCACCTATAATTGAGGTAAAACTGACAATATTGTCGCGGTGCTTTCAACCAAACGTCATGAGATTTATTTAGCCTCTTGGATCGTTTAATATTATCATAATTTTGGTTGAAATATCGAAAAGCCAACAACCAAATACCAATTAGTTAAGTTTACTACGTAGATTTTCATTTTTGACCAATTTTTAGACTGGATTAACCCAAAAACGTTTTACTATAGTATAGTAACTCATTTTTCTTTCCATGTATAGTTTGGGTGTTCTTTGCAATAGGCCTTTGCGAATAAATGAAGGTGAAAAAATTGAATTAAACACACTACTTCTTCTACTTCTTATTGAAAATGAAAAAAAAAATCTTTTATTAGGCCTTAATCAAGGTCAGCGATGCAAAATAAAAACTTCTCGTAGTGTATTTGAAATTTATTCAGAACGATTTGCCTCATTCAGTGTATAATCTGGGGGAATATTTTTAACATGATCGTGCCCCCCCCCCATTAATTGATCGAATTTCACCAGTATTCGGATCAAAGTTATGATATGTGGATATGACGAGGGGGTACAATTCCATCGATCGTCGGACCTGGCGCCCATGGTTTTTCACGTCTGGGGTTTGGTGAAAAACCGTATTTACAGCATCGGGTGGAGCTTAGAAGAAGGATTGCAGGAAGTTTTGAGGCCCTTCGAGCCGACATTTCTCCTCAGTGGATGCCACGAGGGCATTCAGGAGGAGGACATTTTGAAAATGTAGTGTAAAAAAATAAGTTTTAGGTAGGTACTTTATTTCTTATTTTATGTAGTATAATTGTTATCAATTGGTGTAATAAACGCTAAGAAATATATTCATTTTGCATCGCTGACCACGATTGAGAAGCTTTATTATCATTTTAGGAGAAATAATAGCGTGCTTGATTCCATTTTTCACTTTAATTTATTCGCAAAGGCCTATTGCAAAGATCATCCAAAAAAGCACTTTTGGCTCGAAACGTGTAAGTCCACCCACACGTTCCACTAGACTACAGACCAGACTGACAGTTCTTCAGGCGCTTTACTTACCTTGTATTGGCGATTCAGATTATCACACAGGGGTGTTGAAACGTAGCGTCGAGGCGCTATGGAGTCTGAAAACTTGGTAAAACTGATAAAATTATTTGGTGCGATCTCCTTCGGACCCGCCTCCCTCTATTGTGTAAAAATTTCCCGAAAATTTCACGTCGGGTGTTGCCAGTGCTTGAGCTGGAGTTTGGATTTGAGGGTCATTTTGTTCGGTTTACTGAAATATCTCCAAAACCATCAGTGCTGACTAATCAATCTACTAGGCTCAATTTGAAGGCCACAAAAAAGCCACTTCAAGGTCCCATGCACGTTTTTCCTCGATCGTATCGTATAGCGGAAGCCGCGTGAACAACGATGCAAAATTGAACAGGCGTACCTAACTTTTTCAATGTCAAAACGATTTCATCGAAATCCGGGATGCCTATTAAAAAAAATAGTAGGAGGGATTCTAAACGCATCCATCTGAAGAACGTTTAGCAAAAATGGGCGCCTTCCGTTATGAACTTATTCTGCTAAATTTTCGATGGATAGTTTCGCGAAAATATAAAGAACGCTATTTAACGCCACTTTAAACCTCCGTTGAGAAGGCTTATGATGATTTGTGCCGTTGGATGCGCCCGTTCCACAATGAAAAAAAGTGTCGTCTTTCAGGATTTATCGAAAAAATTACCATAATAACAGCTGGAAGGAGAGATATTTCAGTTTTACTAAAAAAAAGAGGAGTCTCTGCCAAAAAATAATGAATGAATTAGACTACCTATCCACTATACGAACACTGAAAAGCGGTATTTTTAAGTAGCCAATTAGGCATCAGCTAAAGCTGTACGCCGAGCCACTTGTTTTTGAGTCCATAGTAGACCCCATCTCAGACCTCCACTGGTATTTCTACAGTAATTTATTTTTCCACATTTTTCTCCTGGAGAGTTATGTCTCCACTTTTGGTGGCACACGTCAAGTTCTAAATGAAATTCAATTGTACAGAACTTTATTTTCGATGGAATTAAGATCAGAGACGATGGCCGCAAAATTTTGCCATAAAATGTGTTGCAAAAAAGTTTGTTTTCGAAAATCACTTGTTTCGAGTTCATATATCTTACTAACGGTTACAGACGGTAAAAACCCCTAGGAATAAAATATGTATGAACTTGTGTGAGCTATACTTGTGTATACGCATACATGCTGTAAAAAACCAACCCCTTCCGAGATAAATTCGTAAAACCAAAATAAGAGACCTTTGCCCCTCCCTCTCCACCCCTTGAACCATCACTAGGGGCAAGGACTTTTAATATGTCATACCTCTAGGCACACCAAACAACGTACCGCAGTCAGTTTTTGTACGTTTTGACTTTCCGTCTAGACCAGGCATTCGTTGACTGGACTACTAAGGTATTAGTAAGTCATGGGCTATTTGAAGAAGGAGAAACACATTTTAGCTCTGAAATTTATGGTTTCACCCCATAAGTGAACATTTGGCTGTAATCGTGTACTTTGTGTCCATTTAACTATTCCTGCATTTGCTTCCCTGCACGAGTGGAGAATGGCAAGTTTTGGCCCATATGTGGTCAAGTATGGGTGTGGCCAAAAGCACTGTAAAGCCGCCTTCACATGCGAGCTGTGACAGCTTTAAGCTTTGAGCTGTAGCCAATCAAAGAGCAACCCGCGTTTGAATTAATTATATTTCATTGGATACAGCTCAAAGCCGAGCTTTTTTCAGATCACATGTGATTCCGGCTTAATTTCGATCTCTTGAAAATATCTGTTTTTCATCGTTTACATTGTTTAAGGGTCGATTTTGTTCTACTAAAATTAAATGCCAAAATTCTTGGTTTACCCCCCCCCCCCCCAACAAATGTTTTTTATGCAAAACTGAACTTGAGCGTTAAGTAATAACGCAAACAACCTAAAATTTTGCAAAAACCTGACAGAAAATCGTTCAACTTGAGGACTCCTCATCGGCGTAAAATGTACGCCAAGCGTTTCCATTAAGGGCCACCGACTGAGCGTTTCCATTCCAGGGTTAAACACACTAATTCTTATTGAAAATGAAAAAAAAAAAAATCTATTAGGCCTTAATCAAGGTCAGCGATGCAAAATGAAAACTTCTCGTAGTGTATTTGAAATTTATTCAGAACGATTTGCCTCATTCAGTGTATAATCTGGGGGAATATTTTTAACATGATCGTGCCCCCCCCCCCATTAATTGATCGAATTTCACCAGTATTCGGATCAAAGTTATGATATGTGGATATGACGAGGGGGTACAATTCCATCGATCGTCGGACCTGGCGCCCATGGATTTCCACGTCTGGGGTTTGGTGAAAAACCGTATTTACAGCATCGGGTGGAGCTTAGAAGAAGGATTGCAGGAAGTTTTGAGGCCCTTCGAGCCGACATTTCTCCTCAGTCGATGCCACGAGGGCAAGAGCCTGCCTTCGGAAAGGAGGAGGACATTTTGAAAATGTAGTGTAAAAAAATAAGTTTTAGGTAGGTAATTTATTTCTTATTTTATGTAGTATAATTATTATCAATTGGTGTAATAAACGCTACGAAATGTTTTCATTTTGCATCGCTGACCACGATTGAGAAGCTTTATTATCATTTTAGGAGAAATAATAGTGTGCTTGATTCCATTTTTCACTTTAATTTATTCGCAAAGGCCTATTGCAAAGATCATCCAAAAAAGCACTTTTGGCTCGAAACGTGTAAGTCCACCCACACGTTCCACTAGACTACAGACCAGACTGACAGTTCTTCAGGCGCTTTACTTACCTTGTATACTCGTGCAGATTGTATGCTTAAAGTCACAGAGCGGTTAATACTCAAGGAGCAACGATCCAAATGACCTCGAAGCACTTACCTATACTCCTGGAAACATTCTCGTCTATGGAAACACCACTGGCTCATCCACCACTTAACGTCAAAACTGCTCTCACTAGTAGAATCAACAGTTGGCGTCTCGTTCAGCAGAGCAAGCCATCGTTTTGGCTTTGATGGAGCCAGGAGATTCTGTCGACACTGCCGAACCGACCAAAATTAGTGCGTTTTGGCAAAATGTTTTCTCTTTTTTTTCGTTGAATTCGATGCTAGCTGTACTCGAGCCGATGATTGCCGACTTTCTTCAAGTAATTGGTCCATTAAATTATTGAGAATGATGAGCCCGTTTAGTCAAAATGACTCCCTATGCCCTTCTAGGTATGTCAAGCACCTAAAATAATCATACTGAAAAATTGAAAAATTATTTTTTTAGCTTAAGCTCGTTTTTGAATTTCAGGGCTGTCAGTTGCGTGAGTGGGTATGCGGTAAAGTTCGTGCGACCCCTGAGAACGATAAAGGAGGCTATAAACGTCGTAGTATCTGGAAGAACCCCTTTAAAGGCTGACTTTTTTTTTTTTGTGAAGGGTGAATTTTAATTAAATTTAGCTGTCAACACGTACTACGGAATTTTCGCATTGTTGTTTGAGCTACGGTTGGTAAAAGTTGTCAAAAAATGAAGTAGTTTTAAGATAGATGTGAGGAATTCTGTCGTCGCCAGTATTTTAATTAAATATGTAAATTAATCAACTGATTTTACCCGGACGACCCGGAAAGGCAAAGCCTAACACAATTCGAGTTTCGAGAAGTTCAAGGATTCAAATCCCGCCGGGGAGCCCATTTTTTCTCGAAGCTCGAATTGTGTTAGGCTTTGCCTTTCCGTGTCGTTCGGGTAAAATCAGTTAATTAATTGACTTCTATAGTTGTTTAAAGAGTTTACTCAGATTATTGACTCTCACCAATGGTGTATAGCTCCGCCACCACGTGTGTATAAGGAGTGCGGTTTGTTGAAGGGTCTCCGGGAAGTGAAACATGCGAGACGGGGTGAATTAGACGGGCCTAAGATAAACGACTGTTGCAACGAGAGTGAAGGTAATTGAGTTCAGCGAGGAAGAGTGAATTTAATTAACGTTCGAGAGTCGAAGCTACCAAAAAGTCGCGTATATATTGCAAACGTGTTGGCGTTTTCATTCCTCGCTAATAAGCTTGCTGTCACGATCACTTCATTCGAATCGAACGAATGTATCCGCTAAGAACGTAATTAACTCGTGTAGCTCAATCTCTCAACGCATTGAAATTTCATTTCCGAGACGGTGAATCGATGGTTTTAGTAATGACTAGGTATTGGGGGTGATGGTTTGGAGGGGGAAGAGTGAGAATGTAGGGTCGAAATGGTTCCATTAGAGCTCTACCGGAACATTTTATGTAAGGGCCTTTTTCAATTCTCGTTACATCCATCAAAACTAATTTAATCCCTACGTCACCTCTCTGTACCCTACAAATTGAATTTCTTTTCATTCCTTCTTCTTCCCTTCCCCGAAATCCTTAATTCCTTCACCGGCCTTTCTTACATAATCGACGTTAACTTGAAAGGTACCGTCGTAACGCGGTGAAACGTAATATCATTTTCTATCCCCACCATATTTTACTCGCACAAAAAATGCTAACGATACCGAATGAAGGTTCCTCTCCCCCTATGCGGGCATTTATAGATGCCATGTTTGCTTTTCCAGCAAATATTTGCTGAGTCGTCAAAGGGCTTCAGTCGAGAAAGTAACTGGAACGCATTAAATATGTAACCATATAGTTATCCTATCAAAATAACATGTTTATCTTCAAATTTCCTCCCACTCCGTCATAAAAAGAGAATTATAGAGCGAAAACTTATGCAACGTGGTTCAGTGCTAAATAAAATGTAAGATGACTATCCCTCTCGCACAACACACTAAAGGGGGAGGGGGGAATCATTTTCGGTTCACTGAGGAACGAGGAATGCCATAAAATAAAGTTGATGGAGCTGGCAAAAGGAAACTGATATTGCGGGGTTTTCCCCCGCATTATACGCATATATTCGTTCGACAGAATCGGGTAGAAGGGAAGTCGAAAACGCCCGTAAATAAGGAGAACGTTGATTCGAGAAATGATTTGGGGAGGCGGCCGGCGGTTCGGAAAGGAAATGGGCTCGATCGTCGCATGTTTGTGCCCCGGATAATTTATGCGGTTCTTGTCGCGTACGACATAAAAAAATCAGTGTAGTATAATTTTCTGAAGAATTTTTAAAATGCGGTCAAGGTTTTGCGAGTATAATGGTGCTATTACGCGTGAGTGTAAATCTCGAAAGTTGAAATCTCTGTGAGTGCCAGGTATTGTCAGGTGGCAGGGGGGGGGGTGGACTCTCTTGCCCATTTAGACTGGCGAGTTAATTTTTCGAGAGTACTCTCGAGAGCTAAAAACTCTCAAATGTAAACGCAGCTTAAGACCTGCTGTGGGCGTGTCAGTTGAAGGAAATCACGAATGAATGACAAGTTCCGCGTGGTGCGAATGAACGGGAACCAAACACGCCTTTAACTTTAACCACTGGGCATTCCGTCCGAGGTTGATATATACAAAATACTATTGAAGAATTTTAAGTACCTAGTTACGCTTTTTGTTTCAGAAAATTGGCATTATTCCTATCACATTAATCGGCCACGTCATAACTATAATTATTTGCAAACATTCTCGCACTGCAAGAATTAAGAATTGAGGCCAGCTTTCCTGGACGTCGTCCATATAAAACAGAGCTGGCTCCTACATGCAACGTTTTCTTTTTAATCTCTCAATTCGTTTTTACTAATCCCGGCTAACGTATATCATTGGATCTTGGCCCGATCGATTGCATGAGAACCGAATAAATTTGTGCCCCACCGCACGTATTATTTGGAATTCTATCGTCAAAATGAGTCGCAAACGTATAAGTGAGCTACTCGGGTTCTTCATTTATATTTCTACAATGATTTTCCTCCAGAAACCTTTATTCGAATATTTTACTCTGTGGAAATGAGCTGTTACCCAACAATAATACGAGTCCCCGGGGGCACGAGTGAAAAAAAAAAAAAAAAAAATGTGTAATTTAAAAAGCAAACGTTGGGAGATTCATTGGAATACATTTTGTATATTGTGGAGTAGGCGTTACGGTGAATAATTTTCAATTTTTCTTTCCGTTTCGAATGCCCTCAATTACACCACGTTTAATGGAATGATAGGTGAGAGTCAAGTCCCTGATTAATTCAGTAATAAAGTCCTATAGGTACAGGACGTATGTACAGTCAAACCAACGAGACGCATGCACGCGTCTCTATACAAGAAAAACTGAAATCAAATAAAAGAAAACAAATCCACTGAAATCGCTGAACCAGTGACGAGTTTGATCTGTCTAATTTGAGCGTTAAGACTGTTTGAGCGTTCAGCGAAAGATTCATCGGCTAATTCTATACAATGCACATTCAGTTGGCGAACTCGTGCGGATTCTTTGAATGCATCGATATATGTGGATGGAAGGGTATGAGGCGATTATTCCATTGAACAGGGGCACGTGCAATACACTGGAGCTCATCAAAGTCGAACCCCGGACCTGTTAAACTGTTTCGTGTTTGTGTGGGAAAACGAGCATAAGTGTGGAATAAATCCGCTGTCTCGTTAACCGTGTTGTATTTAATTCCGATACCATTTCTTCTTCAGAAAGTTTTTCAGAGTTTTAATAATTATGTTTGCACGTAGATGACACGGTGCGACATGGAAATCCCGCATGTTACTATAGAAACTCGAGTTCTCGTGTCATCCCTCTGTCAGAAAAAGTTCAACGACGGAGCCAATCGCCCCTGAAACACCGATTCTGATTCAGACCTCGGTTTCACTCTTCTCATTTAAATTGGATTACTTTTAGGTGCCCCAACTACTCCACGCTATCAAACATTTTTCTTTATTCAACAGTTAAATTATGCAAGCGGGATGAAATTGAGTCTACTTTTTATCCTTTTGTTAATTTTACTGAAATTTTAGCAGACAAAGTCCGCACCCTCAAATACATTCTTCTTTCAACGTCGACTTTATAGTGATACGACTTTTCGACTCAGTTGTTGCTATAATGGGTCGAAGTTCCGCTTAGGTAAGCACGCACCGACGATAATACGCGTGTAGTGACGACTTTTTAAGGGTGGAAGGAGGCTTGATGTTAAGAAATGTGCTCTCACGTGAAAAGCGTTAATTGCTTACTCCACCACCCCTCCCGCTAACACCACCATATATATTTACGTGACCTAATAATCTTAACTCGCTTATTTCGAAGTTTCAAAAGGTGGAAATTATGTCTACGTTGCTGAATGTCCTGTAACAAGTCAAAGCCGATGATCCGCGATGATTTTAGTTCTCATCCGACGCTATTCAATTGCTCACGCTCTGCCTTAATTACCGTCTTTATAATTTCTCGAACCGTGAATTAGAAAAGAAGGGGAGGGAAACAATAAAACGAATAAACAAAAGTCGTTTGTTTGTTTCGATTCCTGCCTTTTGCTTCTCAACACCGCTTCCTCATCCCTTGAAATCGTTTCCATTCCTTTAGTTCAAAACAGCCTATAGCTGGTATCACCCTTGAATTCTAAACATTTTCATTCTTGTTTCACGGGTTTTCTTTGTTTTTGAATCCCCACACCCTCACCATTCCAGGGGTTGATTCCTTATATAAAGTGACTGAACTTTGTAGTCATATCTTCGTTCTTCTCATTTCCATTTTTGGCTTCATTACAAAATGTATTCAATTCTTTTTTCTTTTATTTAGTATTGAAGATCTCATGGTGTCTTCAGAATGGAAATAACACAAGAGAAACAAAAGTTTTTATTGGAGTGGGAAGAGAGGTTCAATCCAGACAGCAACAAAATCTAGAGCATTCCATGTGGTAAACTCCTTAAACTGCCTTCCTGTATGGCGTTGTAACTTTCGTATATGACTATCAAAACTCTCAAGGGTTCGCTCTCTGACACTGATTATTTCTAGTGACTAAACAGCACTTTCTGGATACACATAAACACCCCTTGAGTGTAATTGCACTGACAATTTAAAAAACTTCGCTGTCATTTAACTGGGAATACGCTTCGAGACGAAACCACTTCGTTACTTCTCACGGAAACAAGAAAGGGTGGTTGAAAGAGTTTTGGTGCTGCAAAAAATACAAAGAATTGTATTTCTCAAGCCATTAAAGGCGCCGGATTCAAGCTTGTCGGGGTTGTTCGGGGCATCAACTGGGCTATGAAAGACAGGTTGGCTTTGAAGCCTGCGGCGCTGGAGAACGGGCCAACGTAAGGGCTAACGATCCTTTCATCAGGATATTTTCCAGTGGGACAGTCCTTATTTGGAAGATATCATTAGGGAGGCGCTTCAACCAACAGTGGTATGTCACGTCAACAAAAACATAATCAGTACCACCTTCCAAACCCTATCAGTTGGCGGGAGGGGGAGGGGCGACTTCAACAGAGATTCCGTATATTCTGTCGGGAAACTTTTAATTTGTCTCAAATTAGAATCAAAACTATGGAAACTCATTAAATCACTCACTCAGAAGAATACTGGTACAACTCAAAAAAGTGTTTCTGACCTAAACGGTTGGGATTAAATAAAATTAAATTAATCCAAACTGGAATGGTCAGAAAAACTTTTTTTAGTAGTACCAGTGTTCTTCCGAGTGAGCGAAATTTCAATTGTAAATAAATTCATGTTCAACTTCAAAGTTACGGAGGCAGTCGGGGCCGGCTTGCCCAGGGTTTTTTTTTATCGTCTTTGTGTACTATAGCGCGTCAAGTTAAACGTTGACCTCGCCCTCCTGTGAACAGCCCCACTAGCTATTTTTCCTTGTCCTCTCAATGGTAAGGGGGCTGTTGAGAGTGAATTTTCGTTTTCTCGTGAGCGCTAATACTTTGCTTTTGTACTCTAATATTGTACTCTAATATTTTAATTTCAGGTGGTCCGAAACTAAATTTTCGTCGATAGTCTCCCAAGGTGCAGTTAGGGTTAGATCTTAGGTCCCCATAGTTATATCAATTGCTGTTTTCGCATTATTAGGTTTATGGATGATATTGTGAAAACCACTGTTGAAGATATTTAAATTGAAGTCCTCAATAACTTGCATTGGTGTCTCCCCTTCGTTATCTGTATAGCTGTTTCCCCAACTGAAATGGTGGGCGTTAAAATTTCCGCCTATTATTCTAGAGTCCTCTAGACGTTGAAACAGTAAATGCCAGAACCCACTATACAGGGTGTTTCAGGAGGAAAGTGCAATACTTTGCCATGTTGTAGTACGCACCTGGACGCACCAAAAATACCATATGAACATATGGTCGAAAGTGGTTAGGTACCTTACGAGATAAATTGGCATTTCCCTGTTTTTTACGCCCTTCGTGACTTTTTTGCACAAAGAGCGGATTCACAGCTCGCAATCCAAGTTTAGACAAAAATCTGAAAAAGCAGACGGAAAGAGCAGAAAATGTCCTTCTCGAATCTGTCATTAGAATGGGGTTTCGGAGTTAATTTGAACATGTAATCTGCATGAAAACACAGGAAAAATGAAATGCCAAAAATAGCAGGTGAATTTCAAGGTGGCGTACGTCAGCTGTTTTATGGTCTCATGAGTGGCAAAATTGATGAAAACTTATCCATTCGATGGCCTTTCGAATGGTGTATTACAAACCGTATTTACGTGAACCATGAGGGCAGCAGGCACGCTAGAAACAGAAAAAACGTAGGACAATGGTCGTATTGAAGCGATAATCACTTGGGATTATGTCCTTATCCATGGTTATTCCATAACCACTTTCGACCATAATATGTTCATATGGTATTTTTGGTGCGTCCAGGTGCGTACTACAACATGTCAAAGTATTGCACATTCCTCCTGAAACACCCTGTATATTCGATCGTTTGGGGCACTGTACGCGGATACAATATTCAACCGTTTACTTTTGTGGTGTAATTGGATGCCATTCTGCCATGTCCACATTCATTGGGGGTGGCCGGGTTCTTTTCGGAGGAAGCGGTTCCTTATGACCCTTCGACGAGTCCATGAGGTGATTGGAACAATTTTAAATAGACTAGTACAATAAATGCCACCTAGTTGATACGATAAAACAACAACAAACAAACAAAAACAAAACAACAACAACAACAACAAAACAGGAGCACTTATGTTGTGTATAAAGAAATCAGAGAGAGAAAAGGAATGGGTAGAGGTTTCAGAGATATGAGAGACGATGTTCACAGTTCAATATCTCGAGGCGGACTGCGGCTTGCCCATAGGGTTCGTTTCAGGGCCTTTTGTTTGTGGGCTTGCCCAGGGTTCGTGCCCACTAACATCAGGCCCTGAAAGTTGCTTTTTCGCTGAAGTTAGGACTTGAAACTTAAGGTATAGCAAATCAGGAAACTTCTAAGATCACAGATATTTACCTACGAAATGTTGCAACTTTGCGGCTATAGTCGACAAACTTGAGCGAGTGCCCGGTACTCTTTGAAAACAGACATGAAACCTAAACTTGCAATTCCGCGAAAATAAAAACCGGGAGCTAATCAATTTCGTGGACTTTGTGGCATTAAAGAATGTGTTACTCTCAAAAAATTAATAAATAACCTAAAATATTGTGGATATTCAGACCCAGACAAAAGACCGTGAACTTTTCACTGAAATTGAGACCATTGCAATTTTGTGCCTTCAAGCCAGGCTTTGAGAGTTGTCTGTGTTGCCTTGTCAGAAATCCAAGGCCTTGAAAAAAAGACCTGAAACTCTCAATTTCGCTGATATTGCGATACTCGCAGTATACTGATTATTCAGCCGCAAAAAATCCAATTTCTCGGATAATTGCCTTCGAAATGGTGAGAAGATTTTAGGCACTGTCATGGCTGACTGGCCGGGGTTCCGTCATCACAATAAGATGATCCCCGGATTAAAATTTTCACGGAAATAGAAACCAGAATCTGGCAATTTCACGAGAATAATTACCGGAAACTAGTAATTTTGCCAATAATTAGACACTAAACTGGCAAGTCTGCATGTTGCTACCTCCGAGTGGGTAACCCTGGACTTCACGCTCACCTGTAACCAGCACTTGAGGGTTGCCGACAGGGGTAAATTTTTGCATATAAGGGCGAGAAATTCCTGCGGAAAACGTAGGGACTGAGGCCTCATAGTGCTCTTATGACTGTACACAGCGATAGTCAGACCGCTACTATTGCTCAGTGGTCTTGTGGCACAAGGACAACAAGTGGGGGTCACAAATACCCTCACTGGCGTTCAGAGACTGGTGTGCCTGATGGTCACTGTGACCGTGTACTCCACTCCTGCCACGATGGAAGTACTGATGGGGCACCCTCCCATTGATATCTTCATCGGCGGTGGTGGCAATGTCGGTCCTAAGGCATAAATGGGGAGGTCTATGCAGGGGTGGGAATCCAAATTCCGGGATAGGCCCACACCAGGATCATGGATGCTTATCACGACCCCGTGCTGGGCACGTAACCGAACGTAATTTCCAGAACTCTAAACGACAGCTGTGTACAGGGAGGGGCAGGCGGTGAAAAGGAATCACGAGGAGTGGCTGGAAGGATCTAAGCCGAATAACGGGACAGGTGCGGAGTTTTACGGGATGGACATCAAATTGACAGGGTCAATACCTCTGGGGCTGACGCAACAACACGGTCTTCAATGCCGAAGTCTACGCCATCAACGCCTCTGCTGCTGAGAATCTACAGAGGGACAAACAGAATTCTCATATCCATATCCTCACGGATAGCCAGGCTGCTATCAAGGCACTAACGGTGCCAGGTTCGAGCTCCGGGCTCGTATGCGAGACTGCCACCAAAGCTTTTGTCCACTGGCCAAAGACAAAAAGGTAAGCCTTGAATGGGAACCGGGGCACAGGAGAATCCACGGGAACGAGGAGGCGTACTCTTCAGCCAAGGATGGCTCGAGTAGTCGCGACTTCGCTGGTCCAGAACCAGCACTTGGCGTTCCGCCATCGGCCTTCAGGATGGGGATAGCCAGGTGGGCTAGTGCCCAGCTGGCAGTACGCTGGCAAAGACCATGATGGGATTTAGCTGAAGAGACCTCAGGATGGTAGTAGGTCTTATCACAGAATCATGCCAGCTCCGTTACCACCTGCAATGCATCGGGGTGACCTCAGAGTCCTCGTTGTGTAGATTATGTGGGAAAGAAAATGACCCCCCCCCCCCAATCATATCGCGTTTGACTTCGAATGTGAGTCATTTTATAAAAATGACGTACATGGTCTATTGAGACCTGCATCCGCCTATCTGATCAACATCCTAGCAACTAGGGATGAAATCGGAATGGTCCAGTCCGGTCTTTCGATTAAGATCGATCAATTTTGATACAGAAGGTCTTTGGACCGGACCGATTTTCTCTTGGGCCTTAAATAAAATGTCGCTGGAAAGCATTCACTAAGTGCTTCACTTTTCAAGGGAAGAAGTTTACATCCGATTCAAGAGTGGTAGTCACAACAGGAATACACCCAGTGGGCTAGTAGGGCTCAGTAGAAATCACTGAAAACTCGTGTCGGGAGGGTGGGTATGAATGAGTGGGGAGCCAAATTATTCGCACAAAAATGTGATTTAAGATAAATCTCCAGCGATTCTCGCAAAAATGGTCATATAGCCAAGTTTCTGGGACTGAAATTGTGGAGGCATACCTGTAGGCTATAACGCAAAACGGAACAATCTACATAAGCACTTCCATCTTCATGAGGGATGCGCTCCATCTTGTCGTATTGGGGATTTGTGGGGTTTGACGCCTTCGTTGATATCCTTTGTGGTACTTTTTAAATAATAATGGTGGTCTCAACGAAGGCTATGTGATATCCAGTGAAGGACTCAGTGCAGTTTATACCGGTCTTAAATGTAGGTTAAGTCCAAGAATAGTGGCCAGAACACCTATATATCTTGATGTTGGCAGAGCCCTAAAACACTTTGCTTCGTGATGCTGATGTGGCGTCTAGAGAAATGGATGGATTTAAGATATTGTTTCCTTTGTCAATAGCCTTGCGGTTGTCAACGAAGCGCTCTCATCACTGTGTCCACTGTTTAATTCTCAGTACGTATCATAATCCTGCTTATTCTTTTAAATGCTATACAATATCGCAGAACAAACTATCTGGTGTAGTGAATAACGAGCTAGGCAATTAAAGTGCCTGAAAAAAAGTGTCGAACATTGGATGTAGAGCTACGGTCCGTGGTATAGAATTATCTTTTAATTTAAATGTCATTTGCAAGCTTGAATAATGCATTTAAAGGGGTTTTTAAAAAGCTAATTTCTGATTTCTCTCCATTTCAGGAATGAATACGAATTGGAAATATTTCCTTCTCGTACTTTCGCTCTACATTGAACACGATGGAGCGTCCAACGTCGGTGAGTACACTAAACGTAAATTATTTTTTGTAATGTATTCGGCAGATTCACATTGGTTTTGTTGAGGCGGTCTCCTGTTTGGAAAAGGAAGAGAAGGGAAAAATAGAGAGGCGTTAGACTTCTTCAATCCATTTAATACTCATCCCCCCGAGTCTATTCTCTCTCCTTCATTCAGTCTCTGCAGCCGGCAGCAGCAAGCGCGTCCAAATCACGTCGCTGAGCCCTTCCTTTTTGTTCGTTTCATTGTATTGTGAAGGTCGGAAGTGAAGCGAGGGGTTAACCGTCATTTGTCAGAGAGAAAAGTTTCTTCAGCTCCATCTATAAAAGCAGTGAGGAGTGAGGCTGTATGGAAGTGGTGAGCACAACTGTGGTGAAAAGAAGCGCGTGGGCTGGCCAACCGAGCTTGAGGAGAAAACAGCCAGGGTTCCTTTACACCATCTGGTTTACCATCGAACTCATCGGCAAACTCTCGAACCCAATACCTTTTATCCCTTTTAGACGTATTGCCTCACGACTCATTTACTCGGATTCTCTTAAATTGAGGTTTTTCAAAGTGGCTTAGAGTGGTGAAAAGAGGGCGGACTCACTGATGTCGACATGTATTCTTAACCAGGGGTGAAGAGATTCTTCCTTAGGGTAACGTTTTTCTTCTAATTAACTTCTTTCCCACCGCTAGGATCGATAAATAAACGCTGCTTCCGACATTGGGAAGTCGAACAATGCCGCTGCTTGACTTCTCCAGCACACTATCCTGAAGATGAGAACTATCGTTAGTTCTTTTATAGTTTCTAGATTTTTTTGAACTAACATAAAATATAGTATAACGAGGTTTATTGAATCACAGCACGACGTTTTTTATCAACCCCTTTTTTTGTCAAGCTGCTGCTGGGGAAATTGGTGATTTCCTTTTGAACTGTCACAGATTTTGAATGTAAAAGGTGGTTGATGGATCGGGCGGGGGTATGGGTGTGAATGGCTGTAACGAATAACAAGATAGACCATCGTCATCATCAAAAGGTGAGGATTGAAGAAGGTGAACGAAAGAAAAGAAGAGATAGGTCGCTGTTCCGTGAAAAGAAAAAAGGATAAAACGTGGTGGGGGCGGGAGGGTCGAGTCATTGATATTCCAGAACGTCTGGGGGCTGAATTGGACGGGAATGGAGGGAGTTAATAGCATGACAGGCGACTGTGGACTCCAACCCTTCACTACCGTATTCCTAACCCCCTTTCGCTTACCACCGGTTGATTGATACTGCTTGAGTATTCCAAAGCTTTTCGTCGGACCCAGCAGAAAAAAAGTCCGGTGCGAAGGAGGGGCGAATGGATAATGAGCAAAGGAAAATCGTCTTTTTTTTTTTACCGCCCAGTCAAGATTTATTAGAGATAGTTTTATCGCTTAGGGTACCAATCAATGAATTTAACTGGTGCTCTATTATTTGTGTTATTCACCTTCTATTACAGAATTAAGTCAAGGAAGTGTGTGATACAATTAACCCTCACGCTCCTCCCATCACTATTTCCAACAATATAATACACGATGCCACCTTAACAAAGGAAGCATTGAGTCGCTCCCTAGTAAAAAAAAAAAAAAAAAATCACAACAATTAACCCTCTCCCTTGTATTCCGGCTGCAAACAGTCTCCTTCATCATTCTGTCTCCCCTGTGCATGACCTTCTCATTAGCAGCCGATTGCTCCGCGAATTAATTTGAAATTCAAACGAGTCACTTCCTCCTTCTATCCTACTGTATCCTTCATGTGTAATTAAGTAATCTCAATTAATTGGTTTAGCTCGAACAAAAAATACGACAGAACAGATTACGGTTGAGCCAGGTATATATATATATAAATTAGACGATTCATGCTTAATTACCGACCGCTCCCATTTTCTTAACGAATTTTTATTCGTCCCAGTATATAAAGCACACATTTTATAGAAGTAGATAGGGAAGGGGGGAATACATTTTTCCTTCTTTCCGGCCTCGTAAACCGGGGGTATATTTGAGGTACGTCAGGTTCTTCTAAATTAGTTTTGCGATCAAAGTTTTAGGTTTAAAGGTATATAAGGTGAAAATGAGGGGGGAGGGGGTTTTTGTTCCTGTCGGAACGTTTTTCCCTCGGCGCATTAAGTCTTGCTTTCAACAATGAAGAAACTTTGTATTTACGACTTTTCAGTTTATTCACTCATCTCAGCTGCAAACAGCTCGGTCTAGACGAGCGAGCAAAAAATAAGGTATTATAGCTGAATACACAGGTCAGATGACACTAGAACATGTTTTATATTATTATCAGACCTAACCGACGCCGCAGAGGCCAACCGTTTCCCATCAGACACTCTGTTAACTGTAAAATTAATATAATTTGATAATCTAAGTACTATCACCTAAGTACTACGCACAATCATGGGGTTTTTTTCTCTTCTTTGAACCACAACAATTCGGATAATTACTGATGCTGGGGAAGTGGGAGGTTTCATAAAGCAATTGATCAAAAAGAAAAAGGTTCCATAGCTTACAATTTATCCGAAAATGAGACACACAAATTTTTATATTTTTTTATTTAATTATAACATTCGGTCCGACCTCTCTGAGCAAAGCTCGTGGCGAGGGTTATTCCCACGACATGTATGCATTAATAATAATAAATACAAGGAAAAACAGATAATCAGATATTCTTAACAGTTATCACAAAAGGAGAGACTAGCTTAAGGTATCTAAATTAATCAGACTCAATCTAACACAATTATTACAAAAGGCCGAAAAACTACGAAGCGAATCAAAACCTGAACAACGAAATTTAAGCTTTTGGGCTATCTTCAAACCAGTTGCGTAGGCGTGACTAGAGTATAATTTTTATCGTACGTGGGGGACAGCAACATTCGTTAATTTTGATATTCTCGTATTATATTTATGATAACGGTAGATATTTTTACTTGATCTAAACATATGTAACATCACAGCCTCAAGGTACACTGAGAAAAAAAGTAGTAAAAAACACTGAAAATTGGGTGTTTTTCACCGACCTAAACAGTGCTGTGGGCACCAACTTTTTCCCGTGGTGAATTTCACCGAAGGCAAACGGTCAAGTGCGAACAGTGATTTTTACCGTACGTGGTAGTGAAATGAACTTCGAAATGAGTGTTAGAAATGACTGTCCTTTCGATGGAATCTACTGAAGGGAATCGGTAAAATTTACTTTTTGTACAGTAAATTCCACTATTTTCAGTGACGTCATAATGCTAGTTTTCACTGTTCTTACAGTTATTTTTTACCTTTCGAGCAGTATTTTTCACTGAGTTAGTGATTTCAAGGTTGTCATGACAGTATTATTCACTGTTGTCTAGGCCTTCATAACGGTAATTTTCACTGTTTCCTCAGTTCTTTTTACCCTTCCTTCTACTTTGCAAACAGTTCTATTCACTGTTTTCAGAGCTCCCGAAACGGCGATTTTCACTGCTCTCTCAGGTCTTTTTACCTTTTTTGTTTACCTTTTCCAAGTGCATTATACACTGCTTTCAAGCCCATCGTAACGGTAATTTTCACTGTTCTCTCAATTCTCAGCTCTTTTCACCTGTCGCTTTGCCATTCCAGCGTTATTATGCACTCGTCCTTCATTTATTTACACAATTGTCATGAATTTTAGAATAGTTATGTTCACCTTCATCTCAGTTATCTTGTAGCCACGCTGAACCTCTGATGGTGGGAAGGGTACGTCTCATTATTTTTCACCTTGTAGATAGCGATAAACCAGAAAAACCATCGTAGATGCGTGTTACACTTATTAGCGTTTTAGTATTGAGCTTACGATGGGCTTTCTGGAAGAGGTAAAAGACGAACAGGTGCAGCTCGGAGCATAACTGGAAGAAAAGTGAACATTACTGATCTAAAGGATCTGAAAAATGAAAATAAGTGAAAAATATTGCTAGAAAGGTGTATTCAAACGTGAACACAGTGATGAAGAAGTAACTGCTTACCATAGACATGGGGTTATAGGACAGGCTTATAGTACAAGGTCATGAACCATTTAGTCACTATTCTTTATGTTCTATTAAAGTCATGTATTTATGTTCCATTAACGAATATTCACAAAGCATGATTATTTTTAACATTATTGAGAAAATAACGCACTTTGAAATTGATGCACCGATTAACTGTGAACGCACACCCAGCACTCCGAAACGGCTCACTCTTGAACAGGATACCGAACTAATCCTTATTTCCATTTCTTATTAAACTGAAAAACACAACGCAAGCATTTTGGGTGGTGGGAGGTATGTTTAGGACCTTTTCAGACGTTAAATCAACTTGTTTGCACAGTGAAATTTATTGTTTTGACATTAAGTTCACTGTTCTTAACATGAAAAGTGAGATGAACTCAGTATACCCAGTGTTTTTGACTCTTTGGAAGTGAATAATACATTTAACGGTTTTACTTATGCTTAGGTTTATTTCACTGTTCACCGTTACCGTTCGTCAGTAATATTCACCTTTCCGAGCAGAACGGTCAAATACACCGAGCACTACGCAGTGATAGATACCGCTGTAACAGTAGATATTACAATGAAACAGAGTTTTTTACTGTTTATGTTGGTTACCGCTTACGACAGGTGTTTTTCACCTTTTTAAAAAGTATAGATTACTAAAAAATTGATGAAACTCACTGTCTTCTCAGTTATTTAAACTGTTTTGTAATTTACTGATCAAAAATCGTAAACGGTTAAGTCCCATTTTTCTCAGTGTACAATTTATCACAGCTCTTAACTCAAATACCTGCATTGATGGGTACCGTGGTGGTTTTTTTCAAAATTATTTTTATCAGCGTCTCCTGAGCTACAGCGATTGACTGAGTGATATGTGTTCCCCCAAACTAAACCATGTCTAATTAACGATTCCCCAAGCGCAAAGTAAGCTGCCTTGATAGAGTGTAAATCCTGGAACGATCTTAATTGTTTGAACTTGTAGAAGAGATTTCTAATTCTTTTCGTTAAGGCTTCCACGTGTAAATTATATTTTAGGTTTTCACCAATTATGACGCCAAGATACCTCACACTAGTAACATTGTTTAAGGGTTTACATGCAACATTCTGACAGTTCAAAGAGCCTGGACAAGAGAGACTATGTATAACAATATTGAAATCTTCTTTTCGTGATTTATAATTAGGGAAAAGTTTTAAACTAGTCTTTGATTAATTAATCTTCAAAAAATTCGCATCAAACTAAGAAGAGATTTCCTTGAAGTCAATAGCTACTTTTATTTTGAGTACATTTTGGTCAGCATGGTGGAAAACAGTATCGTCTGCATAGCAGAAAGGACTACTCCACAGCTTCAAAGAGAAAATATCATTCATATAAATAATGAAAAGCAGTGGTCCTAGGACAGTTCCCTGGGGCACTCCTGTACTGACTACTCTAACTGGGCTTAAGACTCCATTAATCTTGACTACTTGCTCTCTCCCAGATAAGTAGGATTCAACTAGTTTAAGTACTACACCACGTATACCACGTGATCAAACTTTTTAAACAAAAATCTCATGGTGCAAAGAGACAAACACCTTTTGTATATCAGTGAACATTCCACAGACCTTCTCAGATTTAACTAGATGTTCGCAAATGTATTTCGTCACTTCGAACAAAGCGTGGTCCGTAGATAATTACTTTCTAAAACCAAACTGCCTTTCCGATAACACCTTATGTTTCGACAAAAACGTCACCATTCTCCGCCGAATACAGTTTTCCAACGCCTTAGATAAAGAAAACGTGTGAAAACTTGCAATATCTCCAAAATTAAGACCTGAAACTTGCATTCGCGCAGATATTTAGCCACACTGAAAAACGTTCTCAGGTATAATTTACTGTGGGGACACATTATACGCCAGGGGCGTAAGATTTTTTAAGTAAACAATACTCGCGAACGTGAACTGAAAACGTGAAGTTACTTTCGCGCGCGGACCAGTCCGCGTTATGTGCTGAGGCCGTTAGTAGTGATTCATTACGAGAAAGAGGGAATAAAATAGTATTGAAAGCCTCACTTACCAATAAACTTCTCTGCGTAGTCGCGGCAGTCCGGCTCCCAAGACTCAGGGAGGCCGACGAAATCCATTGCAGCACCGACATGAAGTGTTTTCTACAAAGAAAAATGAAACGTTAAGTGAAGATAATTATGCTCCAAGATAATGCATAACTTGATAGGGTATATGTATACTCCTACGGTTCAAGCTTACCTAGGCTTTTGATAAAACGGGTGGAGCGTGTTTCCTGGTCGTCGAGCGTGCTATTGGATTGAATGAACGCACGCTTTCCGAAAGCCGATGAAAATAGCGTGGCCTACCTAAACTAGCTCGCACAACCCCACAGCCCTTCGAACAGGAGCGGGAGACTGGCAGTATTGCCACTGTCACTGTACCGCGTACCCAGAATCCCAGAAAACAAAGAGGTAGGGCACTTCAATTTTTTCAATTCTTACTGTGGTAACTTAGGGTTTTCAAATCAAGTGAGCAGCCTGAATTTTTACGGTGGCAACCCTTTAAGCGTTCGTGAAGACAACGCCTCAAATTCATTCTGGTCTGGAGACCGCTTTTTTTTTTTTTTCACCAATAATTTGTGGAACCACGTCATGCGGTGTTTTGTTGCAAGTGTAACCCGAGCACATCTCGTCACAGCAGAAGGTACAATTTTTCGGCAACAGTACTAAAAACAAAGTCGTGTATCAATCATCGAATATTCAACCCTCAACTTTTCCATTGGACGGAGAACTCTATACTTACTCTATACTTTCCTGTCGGAATAATCAGTGAATGGTTTAAATTTTCCGACGGCACTCAGGGAAATTTTACTACCAGTAATTGCATACTTACACCCTTGCATCGACCATAGAGAGTCTCGCTGTGTAAAGTGTGCAGGAAAACACGAGACGAACTCGCTCTGGAAAGCCACTAGAAGAATAAAAAAGCCAGTAATCCCGGTGTCACCAATTAAGAAAGGTGATGGAACTTGTGCGAAGTCAGCACAAGAAAAGGCTAAAGTATTTGAGGAGCACCTGCAAGACACATTTAAACCACTACCCCGGCAAATTCATGAGGAAAACGTGTGGCGTCGTTTGAAGCCTGGCAGGTTTTGCATCCGTCCCGTTAAGATGAATGAACTTTGAGATACAAATAAAAAGAGCATCAAAACTAAGAAAGCGCCAGGCTACGATCTTATCACTGGGCAAGTGGTGAAGAACATGCCAGAAGAAGGATTACGTAAGCTGCTGTACATAATTAATGCCTTGATCAGGCTGAGGTACTTTTCAGCCGCGTGGAAAGTTGCTGAAGTCATCATGGTACTGCAACCAGGAAAAGAGCCTACGGACATTAAAATCTTATCGGCCTATATCGAATGAAATTATCAAATTCAAGCTATCGGCGTGTATCCAAAACCATAAAGAACAAGAAAGTGACCCAAAAATCGGCCGTTTCATCTCTGAGGTAAAGAATCACGCCTATTAGGTGAATTGCTGGTGCCGCTTGTATATGGTCCAAAATGAGGACTTAGCACGATCAGGTTTTCATCTGGCACTCACTTAAAAAACAAAATACAAGCCCTTGAACACCACTGATGCAGCTATTCGCCCCCCACCACCACCCCCACTTGCAATTTTGCGGTTATTAAGGCCGCGCCACACCGAACGCGAACTGCCGCGCGGGCTGGTCCGAACGCGGAAAAACTATGGTAACGGGGTATACCCATGTTGTCATGGTTTTTGGCGAGTGGACCAGTCCGCGCGGCAGTTCGCGTTCGGTGTGGCCTTTAATCCCCAAAATCAGATTTGTGATTTTTTTTATCAAAAAAAAAAATGCCTATTCTTCGGCTTTTGGCCCCTCAACCTGCAATTTTCCTCCAAAACATACAATTTCATGTATTTTTAGCCCTACACCTTTAATCTCGACCCCCTCCCCTGCAAAACCGGCAATGCTGTGACTGAAAATACGTAGTGACTATTTATGCCCTGTCACTAAAAGGGATCTGATGTCCAATTGGAATGCATGATTATCCTCTGCAACCTGTGATTTCATGGCTATTGGATCCCAAAATTACAGTTTGGCAACTATTTGTCCTATTTGACTTCAATTTAGTGGCAACTCATCCATTGACACTCCAAATTTCACAGTTGTGAACCTCTCGAGACTAGAACTTAGTGATTATTCGTCCTCCCGGTGCAATTTTATACCTAATATCTTCCATAACTCCTAAGTCTGTTGCTATTTATCCCACGAACACGCAATTTCGCTTTCGTTTACTCAAAACGTAAAATTTCTTAGCTTTTCCGTTGAACAACTTTAGCTTAGCTTTTTTTACTCATCAACCCAGTCTCCTGTTTTACGCCGAATAAGGGCGTGTTCCAATATACATAGATGGGCCTCGTGCACACGAGATCGACGGCATCACTGTTGGCATCCCACCGATTCTAATTTTAACGATGGCTGAAGTCGAACAGTTCCTATAATAATCGACGTAATTCACGATGTCAACAATACATCGACCAGTAAGGCTTGGTGGATCGGTGAAATCTTCGACGTGAACCTGAAAATAAACTTCATAAGCTAATTAACAGCAACTAGCAACTTATCAAACTAATAAACAGTCAGGCAGGTTCCAAAGTCATCGAAGCTCTGCGACCGTTCCTATATTCAACGCTGATGCAATAATCAGAAGGTCCAACAGCGATCCATCAGAAATTCCATCAAACTAAGTATCGATGAATATACTATAGGAACACAACGTTTGCCTTATTTTCCTCAGAAATACGAATTTTCGTGGTTATTATATCTACGCTCTAAATCCTCTGAAAATCACAATTTCGATCAGTGCACCAAAGCTATCATGTACTGCGGATATCTCATATACAATCGGTTCAGTATGAATTATGACTTTGTGAGAATTAGCAGCCATCCCTTCCTCCCATCATCAGTTGGTAGTCAGGAAATATTATTTTTCACATTTTCCATGGCGGTGCACCAGACGGTCTTAGCGATGCCTTGTCGTGCACAGTGGGTGCCTGAAATTGTCTCGATTGGGTTGCGCAAACAGACAAATTAATGTCCTCCTCACCATCTTGACACAATCATTTTTAGGAAAAATGATTAGTCAGGTTTTTCCCAGACACAATGTGTCTGGGAAAAACACACCCACAGTTAATTGTGGGTTTAAATGGTTTTAATTATCTAACAAGGCCTCTCATTTATACATCGGGTGTGTTTAAAATGTGAGGCTTTTGTTTTTAACGACCTGGAACTTTTTAATATTTCGGACTTTGGGTAAGACTTGTCTTGGACCATGTGGTTGGTTTCTCATATTTGTTATCTAAATTAGTAATTATGTGTAATTTGTTTTAGAGCCCTGAGGATGCTAGGATCATAGCGAAACGTAGGCGAAAATAAATAATTGAAGACTTCGACGGGTGTTTGGCTTTTTCTTCATAACTATATGGAAAGTTCGTTACATCCAACATAGCTCAAGCAGTTTCAGTAGTGACATAGTTTCAGTTAATAGTCCGGACAGATGGAATTTTACCCGAAATATTTTCTAATAGTCACGAATTTCCCCTTTGCCTCACAGGCGGGATTTCGCTTTGGCGAGATACACAAATACAAAAAGTTATCTCGCTTTTAAAAGATGTTTTGACTCGTGTGCACGTTGATTTCAACCCAATCGGTTCTCTTGAACAACATTTACAGTTGAAAACCGATAGTGATCGTATCGTACTAACTAGTTTCAGTGGGTTCTGTATAAATAAAACGATTTGAAGTCGAGTTTGTGAAGTTGTAGTTTCCCCCTCGTGGTAGGAACTAAATAGATTTCTAATTCACTTCTATAGCCAAGTAACTAGATTGATTTTGTAGTTAAGTACTGCATGGAAATGGATGCTATGCTCGATAAATTGAAATGATGTAGGTAATTTCATGACCTCAATGGTTTCTTTCAGGCATTTTTCAACCACTCTTGATTATTTAACTCCCTGTAACCCACCGACACTGTGCTATCACTCTTGAAACTTAATTTCTAGTGCGTTTCATTAGCTTTTGTTTGCAAGTCGGAGTTATCGATCATGCTGCGAGCAATAACTTAAAATAAGAACATTATTCTGAGCTCAGCTTGTTTTATACTCAATGAACCTGGCAAATATTGGTGTCCATTGGAAAATCCCCTCTGGCCAAGCCCCGGTCCTATAAATCATCATCTCTACAGTTCAATTTGCAGAGAAATCCATTGTCACCCCTCTCCCCTCCTTATCATGGCAGTTACTCTCACAACCCCCGTGTACCAATCCTATACGTGACCACTCCAATTTCCTTTTCCCCTTGTTCATTTTTACTAATCACAAAATTGTTTCCGACAATAGTTTTAACAAAAGTGCTTGTTGAGAGTGTCAGTTATACTCTGTGAGGAGTGAGGGGGGGGGGGGGAACAAACTAACAAAAAAAATCAGTTGTTGGAGGCGAAAAAAAAAGGTATTGTTCTGAATCTTCGGGCATACTGCTCACGTAGAATGTACTGCACCGCAGGGAATAGCGTCAGTTTTCACAAAATATATCCTCTCTCTCTCTTCTCTGGAAACAAAATGAATTACATACGAAACAAAGCGACGGTTTCTTCTACAATTTTTCAAGTCTTGAAAATAAGCCTTTTTTCCCGGTTCCAATCACTTTAGGAGGACATATATATATTTCGAGTGGATGAGAGGAATGTCCTGCTATCCTGTAAATCATAACAATTCCTGCCGGGTAAACGAAGCGTAAAACTTATCTCGTTTCGAGTTGACCTCGTTTTCGAACAAGTATATATAAATAAAAGTCGTAGTATAGCGTACCGAAAAATACATAGCAGAATCCCCGGTTTCACAGAATCGACGGCTATGAATGATAAGTTTTAGTTGTGGTGAAATGAAATGGGATGAGGAATAACTTGAATCGGTACCAGGTGGGTTGAAGAGATTTGCAGTAAATGCTTGGTTGCGAATATAGTATTAAACTGTCAAGAGGACGGTTTGTTCCAAGGGTCAGTTATTAATGGTGTGGATGGTGAGGGGCAGGGGATTGGAAGACATTATAATAATCACTCATTCGATAGAGATGGGTTTTAATGACACTCTCAATCAATATGTAGGGCATATTTTCATTCACTAACGATAAATAAAGGCGTCAAGAATTGTTAACAGAGCGAATAAATGCATAAAACTAATATTCTTCTTTTCATTCTCTTATAAACTCTGCAAACATTCAAAGTCTTAGCGAACGTCTCAGTATTTTTGGCCTCTTAAAACAAATTTTCGAGGGATTTCAAGTTGATGGAGAAAGACGAATCATTTCCACAGAATGGGAAACCACTTTGGAAGTTGACAAAGTTTGTCAGAAGAAGCGTAGACGTTCAAATTTAAGTTTCCGAAGATTATTTGACTATATAACTTCTCTCAGGGCTCTTTTGAAGTACAAAATTCATCTAACAAAGCTATGCTAACAACGAAAAACTAAAGGATTTGACGCGCGTAGTTCAATTCAATAGCAAACGCGTTATCCCGGCGAATAATCGATGGGTCGAGCTGAAACATTAAATAATGACCAGGGAGAGAATAACGTTTCCGTCTCGCCGCTTTCCTACTGCTGAGTCATTGATTGACATTTTGCAGAATTATTTTTACTAACTCCTTGAGAAATAACGGCTGAAAAGAAAGTCGTTTTTACACACCTAATACGCCAGATAATTCCGTGATATTTAGCTTCGAATGATGTAATTATACGGTTGTTCTTCATTGGCCCGCTTGGTAAGTTGCGAGATACTTCCTGTTTCGTTAAATTATAAGTCCCCTGACTATTACCTGTTGCGGTGAAATTAGAGAAACTTGCATTTTATCTTAAATTAAGTCCCGAAACATGAATTAAGACCCAAATGTCTCCGCTATTGTTCAAATTAGGACCCGAACTTGCAAATAAATTCAAAGTGAAATCCAAAGTAAAGGGCACACTGGGAACCACCAGAGGGAGAACCAGTGCTATTTCTAATAAAAATTCTAACGAAAGGAAGTCGACCTTCAACCCACGACATCGTGAAACGCTATTGATGCACGATGAGACGAGGGGTGAGGACATCGCCGGGTGGCTCCATAGAGTCGAGAAGAGTTCCTGAAATCGTGAAACGCTCATTATGCCCCATTAAGGGAGGCCGTCTACTTGTGCATCTACTCAGGTCTATCAAACCTTACAAATTCATTTAATTACGCTTTTGAGCCGGGAGAAAAGAGATTTCAAAGTAGCCAGAACCGAAATAACGTTCATGGGGTTGCACTTTCCTAGACAAAATTTATTTAATTACGCTCTCATCTTATTTGACTCGAAAACTCTTCTTTTGTGAGCTGAAAACCTCCTTGGATTTTTCTATAAATTCGTTTCTCGAAAGGTAAAATTGTGAAGAAAATTATAAACTGGCTTTTACAAACATAAACAAAAAACTGATTAAATTGATGGTTTTACTTTGTAATGATTATTCCAAGAAATGAAATTTTCTTCAGAGGTGAAAAATCAAGTTAAGTACTCAGAAAATATTTGTCATTAATTGTGCCAATTTTCAAAAGGTTACGACGTCAGCCTTAATTTAAATAATCATTATAAAAAAGGAAAAGGAATAATCGTGAAAAGGGATTTCCCTTTCTGTCTCTGCAATGAAACAGAAAGAGAACGAGCAGCTTTCTTGTTCTTTTGATCTCATTTTGCTACTTTACTCTGTTCCGGTCTTGAAAAATCCTTTTAAAGGATAAGTGTTTGAAACTTTTTTCGAGAGGCATTAAAATATCATTCCTTTTATTCGTAACTTTCATAAATACACCCAGTGCTCACGTAGAGATTAGGTGAAACGAACTCTTGGGGTAGCCTTCAATTTTCAATTTGAATTTACTTCAAAAATTCTCTCTCTGATTCTGATTCTCACCATCACAATGGGGCTAGTATGCGAAGATAACGAAAAGAGCGCTATATTGGGAAGTATATCGTGACTGGGAATAAATGAGCAAGTACCATCACTCCAGCGTTTTAACTTGTAAATAGTTTAGTTTTTTCACCGTCCGACAGCTATTTGGAGCTATGTAAGTGCCTATTTAATTCGTCGAATAATTATGAATGCATAAATTACGCGAATCTGCCGCTATCTACAGCTCAGTCCTTCTTCCGCTAAATTTCCCCCGTTTCACGACCTTATCTCACATATCCGAGAGTTCATCTCACAGACACACACCACCGTGTGTCAGTGATATGAAATCTACGAACTTTGAATGTGCCAGCCCACACATGCCCAAGTTGAGCCTGTACCGAGCCAGTCACGTCTTCTTTTCATTTTACGGGCGTGTGCCGTTGCATAGCCAGTATTTCTCCTGATAATTTGATCCATATATCGGTTCAGGCTTGGGTGTGCCACGGACAATGTGTGGACTTTCGCCACACCGTCACGAGCATTCGCCGTCTCGCGGGCGCGTGTTGGTGTGGAGAACTCTCAGATAATATGTGTGTGAGAACACCTTAGTTGTCCCTCTTTTCATTACGACCGCGTGGGAAAAATCCCCCTAAATCCTAATATAATATAAGCTAGGTAAACATTAAACCAAAACTCCTGGGCCCTATTGCACAATGTTTTATTAGCAAATATCACAGCTGTTTTATTAGCTAATATTAGCTATATTATTAGCTAATAAAACATTGTGCAATAGGGCCCTGATCCTAAAAACTATCGATTATAGGTATGATATCTTAGTCAATGCCAAAAACAATAATAATAATATAGGTATAGTAATTTCCCTTTTACTAAAAATGAGGGGTTAAATAGTATAATTTTTCATCCAATGGATATGCGTATGTAGAAGAGCTTAATGAGAAATAGAGAAGCTCAGTAGAATGGGATTGTTTTCACGAGATATTCCTATAGCTGATCCAATGAAATGCACATAACGGCGCAAATATCAGTTTTAGTGAAGTCTATACGTGACATTTCCACGAATTTGCTCCATTATTATTAATACCGATAACACTAGTTTTCCTCTTACAGCCGTTGAATCATTGTCAACTCTCCCTAATGCACGCTTACTTAAGCTCACGATTGCACCGGTGAACTATAAGGACAGCTTCGTCAAAGCTATACCATCATGCTAAAACAATATTATACTCCTGCCTGCGCTGTGTACCGCAGATATCAAATTTCCCCGAGGGCCGAATGACAAACATCGCAGATTTTTCTTCTCTGCACCTTCTGGGGCCTTATTCCGAGTTGTCGGGGAAAACTCACGTGAGGTGGTTGCTATGGCGAGATAATTCTGTTTCTGATTAAGCGTCCTTGGATACCGCTTGCGGGATTATTTCCCGACAACTCTAACTAGGGCCCCTGGATGGGGCCAGACTAATAAAAAGTTTGGGGAAAAAATGACTAAATATACCAGTTGGGCACAATCTGTGGTTGGACTTCAAGAAACCTCGCCTCTCATTAACCGTCATTTGAATGATTCAAGTGAAACGGCTATTAAGAAGAAAAACATGAAAAAATAGCCATAGCAAAGGGTGTGACTGTGTGAGTGCTTGAAAAGTTGCTAATGCGTTGGTTGTCATAGTGTGGAGAGGACGAGAACTGTCTCGGGTTGAGAATAAACTGAAATGTTAACTTTTAGGTGCTATACATTATACGTACTTGATTCCACTTATCGTGTTGATGAGTTTTAAAAACTAGGTGGATAGTAACTCAAGAAGGTGTCTGACACCTTAATTTTCAGAGGTCCTTTCATTTAGATAAATTCGTAAAGAAATGATACGACAAAGAATAGAGAATCGAGACAGGAAAATTGCGGCTGAAAAAGAAAAGAGTGAAAGTAATAATTGGATTTCCTTTGCCTACATATACCAGGCTCAATATTCTGGTAAAAATACAACCAGAAGCGTTGCAAATTAATTCCTCACCGCCACCGAGACTACACAAATCAGCAACTTTCAATTAAAAGGTTAATTAGTTGAACATTAACTCGAGCGGAAGAACCCGAACACGTAACCCCCGGAGGTGGGGTGTGATTATTTTTGGGGAAGGGGAGGATCCTTAATACGATTCAATCTCATGATTAGCTTATTTTGTGGTCTTAATTAATCGTCATGCTTTCTGATAGAGGGAAAAATGACTTTTGATTTTATTATTTTTTTTTTTGTTACGTACCAGGGTTGAATGCGTAAAGTTACATCAGTTGTTTACAGGGTTATTCACCTTTAACAATAGCGTAATTTATAATGTAAAAAATGAAAGCGTACATTCAGTATAGGCAGTCAAATCGAAGAGCAATAAGGTACGCGATCACACGCACGGGCAGAAGAAGAAGAAAGTCGCAAGAGGTTAGTTAATCGTCAAGGGAACGAATAGCCATCTTTGACAATTTTTTGGGTTTAGACAGCAACTTTTGGCCATTTTCACAGTGCCAAACTGTCTTACGGTCAGTTTTGCATTTACTGGGCGCAAACGTTGTTTGAATGTAGTTGACGTAGTTTACGTAAAATCGAGGCAGCAGTGTGGTCATTTGTTCTAAGGCATGAATATTCATATCAGTTCTGGGCGTAATATCGCCAGTTTTGCCATTTTAGTGTCCAAATGGTCAGTTTTACCGTTCTTGAAGCGGGAATTGCCAGTACATGGCTATTTTTAGAGCGAGAAATTGCCAGTTTTCAAGACGCAAATCGTCATTTAAACATTTGTAGAGCTCGTAAAGTAAGTTTGACCATTTGTAAAGCGAGAATCACCAGTTGGGCTACTTTTTAGCGTGCAAGTTTAGCCATTTTCAAGGCGTGATTCGTCAGTTTTGCTATTTTCAGGGTGCAATATTAGTCCCATCAAGCCAAGGCTTAAATAGTTAGTTTGGCCATTATTGGCACCAATTGGCACGATCGATTTTGAAGCTTTCAAGACAGGAATCACCTGTTTAGGAATTTTGGGGGTTATGAATCGTCAGATTAGCTATCTTTAGGACACGTTAAGTAATTTTGTCTATTTTATGAGAGGTGATTGCCAATTTTAAGGCAGCAAATATTCGCAGTTTAGCCATTTTGAAGACACGAATCACTAGTTTTGCCATTTTGAGGTGCAATTATTGATATTTTTCATAAATACAGCAGCGCTCTTGCCGAGCTAAGATGACCTGACAATCTGGCGTAACATCTGACCGGTGTCACTTGCTTTGTTTTGTATATGTATTGTGGTAGTGAGAGTCAGAAATAAATTTTTGAAGTATACCCAATTGAAAATTGAAGGATACCTCAGGAGGTCGTTCCACTTAGTCGCCATATGAGCGCTGGCGTATTTATGAAAGGTGTCAATAGTACTAAGTTAATAACTTTAGCCGTTTTTATGTTGGGAATAGCTAGTTTAGATTTATGTTTAGGCATAGTACATGGCAGTTAAGCAATTTTAGTAGAGAAGAGCACAAAATTTCCCTAACGCCTCCGCGCCTGGTTGCCACCATCTGCTGGAAACTCGCCAAAGAACCCAAAAGTCCGGACTACACTGAGAGAAAAACTGAGGCCTTCGGCGGTGAAAATACCACCGATCTTCTTTCAGTAACATTCTCTGGTGATGTTCGGTGTAAAACCGCCGAGTAAAATTTCGGTAGTTTGCATCCGAACTTCGTCTTCAATGAGCCTATGTTCGGTCACGGAGTTGTCCGCCTTATCTCCAGAAGTTCGGTGGCTAGTCCCTTGATATCGGCGCAATCAATCATGATCGGAAACACGCTTCCCTAGTTCGGTAACCCAACCCTTTTGGCGAGTGCCTTGTTTCTCACGTTAGGAGATATTCAGCATTAGACGGCCGGTGTTTAGCGTTCAAGTTCGGTATACAGTCTGGTACATTCGCTGGTTGGTTGTAGACTGTATTTGTTTCGCGTCTTTGGTTCGGTACTGTATCCAGTATACTCACAGATCGATGTTCGGTAAAGAGGCAAATACATTCCGTACGTACCTTATCCGCAACAAGGCACTCGAAATCGTAAATAGATCCGCTGATATGACATAAAAGTATCTTGAATTTTTTATATTTTATCCTTAATCACGTAATTATCTGTGGTTCACCAAGAGAAGGTGATATAGCTGCTGGCTGGCGGGAAACACCCACCGAAATTCAGCGAGGGTGGAATGAGTCAGTAGAAAGGGGAATAATTGGAAGGTACATTTTCAGTAAACAGTACTCAAGATCAGCGATAGCCTGTATTTCACAGTGAAGGTAAAAAAAAAAAAATTTCGCTCCGGCAGCTGGCGGTCGGAAAGAGTGCATTTCATTCCGTATACGGATACCCTAAGCCGTCCCAGAAGTAATAATTTTGATACCATAATTTGTTTCATTAAGCCGAACTTCTTCCTCTATTTTCACCACCCTCTCTTCAAAAATGTCGAAAAGTTTCGGTAGTTTTCCAAGGGCTTTGTTATATTAAATTTTTGTGCCGTATTTTATAATACCTGAACGTGTGAATTTAAGCTTTTTTTTTTAAATTTCATCCCCCATTTCACCCTCCCCCATCAAAGTTTTCGATAAATCTCAATGGAACCCAAGGCTTTCGTTACATTAAATTATTAAGTCGAATTTTAGAGCGCTAAGATGAACTAGCGAAGTTCAACGCTATTTTTACACTTCCACACCGGAAGGACCACCCACCATCTTGACTTTTTCGAAAAATTAAAATATGAATCAAAGGCTACTATAACATGGAGTATACGTACCGAATATAGTGCTTCTAGAATCAACTGGCGATTTATAGTGATTTTTTGACCATTTCAACCCCTATTTTCTCCCCCTCCACCTCGACCGATTTGGCCCAAATGCAATACCGACCGGGGTCTTATGACTTCTGATTTTTGTGCCAAAGCGCGTTCCGCTAAATTAATTTCTTCGAGAGTTATCGTGCTAACAAGAAAACGGCCATAAGCTTATAAATAAACCAATAAATATATATATAAATATATATATGAATCCTGGAGACCACTGAATTCTTGTTCTAGAGGTTCTGAAACGTGAAAAAAACATGGCATGACCCATGTTTGCCACCATCACGACGAGACCAATAGTGCATTTTCAGAATGAAATGCACTAAAAGGAGAAGCATTGCTCCATAAACTATAGTGCACTGCTTAAAATGCTTGTATTATCCTTAGTAGGGAATAGAGTACATAGCACAATGTACAAGTGAAAGGGAATAAATTACATAATCTGAAAACTAGGCTCACAAAAAAATGCATTCAATCATGCAGTACCACTATTATAATATTATAGAAATAAGTTCATCCGTCATGGTAGTCAGGAAGCGTCCTAAAACTCGATAAAAATTAATTACAACGAACTTCACCAACCGAAATAATAATTTTAGTACTTGCCTATACTTTCTTACGGTCACCCAACGCACACAATCACCACCTGAACACTGAACTCGTGCTCTCCTCTCCCCAACTCAGTTAGAACTAGAAGCTCTTTCGTTCGTCTCGCTAGCTTGGCGTGGTTACTCGGTGGATAGCCAACGACGATGGGCTAATTGTCGCTGGCAGAAGTGACCCGTTCCCTAAGACATGAGATTTGTCACTGAGCATCGATCATTTACCGATGCTCAGCTGAGGATCGTCCGACGTTCGGTAAAGCAACTACCGAAATAATTTCACCGATCTTCAGTAAATTTTATTCAGCGTGTCATCGAATTTTAAGCCACCGAAGAAATAGTTCAGCGGAGAAGTAATTTCTTCTGCGGTGAATGTTCACCTACACTTGCACTGGAAAAAAAAAGAGGCACTTTCTCGGTTAATTTTAACCGAGAAATCTCGGTAAAATGTTTGCAACCGTCACGAGTCTGTAATGTCAACCGACAAGCTTGATACGGTTGAATGCACGTCTTGACTCGGTTAACGCATGTTGTCGGTAAAATGTTTGCAACCGTCATGAGTTGGTAAAGTCTACCGACAAGCTTGATACGGTTAAATTCACTCGGTTAGCGCATATTGTCGGTAAAATGTTTGCAACCGAGTCTGACGGTCAAGCCACAAACACGGTTAAACACATGATCCCAGTCAGTTGAGACATATCTGTTGAATGAACCGTCACTAGACAGTTAACTCTAACCTTTATTTTACGGTAGATTCTTCCGACCCACAATTCCCTTGTCTGTTACAGCAACTGTCTAACATCGGTGAAAGCTGACCGCATTCTCGGTAATCACAGCCGTGTCAGGCGGTTAGTCCAACAGTGTGTTTACGGTAGTGGCGAACCGAATTTTGGATATTATATGGTAGCATCAGCTGAAAAAAAAAGGTAAAATTCTACTGTCATGACGGTTGCATCAACGGTTACTCAACGGTAAAACAGGTATCTCTACTCGGTAAAGAAACGCCGTCTTGAGTCTGGTGTCAACCGTGACATAACGGTACATGCTACCGTTGGCATACGGTGGAATATACCGTTATATCACAGTTAAAACAGGTGTCTCACCACGGTTAAGAGGTACCGTCTTGAGTCTGGTGTCAACCGTGAAATAACGGTATATACTACCGTCGGCATACGGTAGAATATACCGTTTCTACTGTGGTACAAAAGGTAATTTGTCACCGACTTTCTCGCTACGTGCTTCCACTTTTCACGGTTAGCCTTACTGATTCTTTACGGCCAAATTTGCCGCAAAAAATGGTTGAGCCGAGCGTCAGAGTTAAACCGCAGATTAAATTTCCATTTCAAATCCTGATTTATCTCGACGCTCGGTTCAGCCTTTCTTGTCGCCCGTTTGAGACCCTAAAACAAATTTGAGTTACCGTGAAAGTGAGTGTTCTGAAATTCTGTTATTGGTAAAAAAAGATTAAAATTGGAAATGGGATGAACGTAAATTTTAGTTCACATGCGAAGAAGTCGTGAAAGAAGAAACACGAAATATATTCAAACATAGTACAAAACAATAAGTAGGAAATTCACCACCGTCATTTCAATTCACCGTCATTGAATTCTGCTTTACCGTCACTTCGCTCGGTTTTACCGTCATTCAACTCGACTTCACCGTCATTGAATTCTGCTTTACCGTCACTTCGCTCGGTTTTACCGTCATTCATCTCGGTAACACGACCGCTCAACTCGGCTTTACCGTCATTCAACTCGGTAACATGGTCGCTCAACTCGGTTTCACCGTCATTCAATCGTGTAGTCGCGCAGCTTCCACTCTTGCAAAAGAGTTTTAACATCTTCATCCATTTCGGAGTCACAAGTTCTTGTTTCAACACGACTCAAATCACTTCACGAAAAAAAAAAAAAAAACTCTTTCACTGACTACAGTGACTGAAACAACTTCAGCAGGCGAGGACTGAATAATGAGAAGTGCGAAGTTACTGGGAGCAGTGAGGAAGACAGACCTTGCGCGTTTTCTGCAGATGCCGCTAAAAACAAATAGAGGGAGTGCTTCAACCGATAGAGCACTCTGAATCAACAGAATTTTGACGGTTAAGGGTTGCCTTACTGAACCGTCTACTTAGTTGTTGCATCTAGTTACGAGTGCGTGAAGTCGGTTAAAAGCTGATTGTCTAAGACTGCCAGAACAGGAGAGTTTTATAGGATGATGAAATGGGGGAGGGGACCTCTCGGGTAACGTTATATCTATATGTATCTGAATGATTTCATTAAATAAAAATAAATGCTAGGCTACCGATGGGAGCATTGAGTTTGATTCGATTTACATTTTTTGTGTGTGTTCTTCATCGAAAAATATCCCGCTTTCTTTGATTGTGACCTGGAACCCAGGGCAATTTGCGAAAGTTGCAAGATCCGGAAGTTTTAGAAAATGAAAATTTCGTTTCATCGGTTTTATCGTCCACCTACACAGTACAACGTCAGTACATATGATATTAGTGGCCATGGAGCCGGGTTTACCGTCGTTCAACTCTTCTTTACAGTTACTAAACTCGGTAACGCCGTCATTAAACTCTGTTACATCGCCATATTCAACTCGATTTCACCATCATCGAATTCTGCTTTACCGTCGCTACGCTCGGTTTTACCGTCATTCATCTCGGTAACACGACCGTTCAACTTGGCTTTACCGTCATTCAACTCGGTAACATGATCGCTGAACTTGGTTTCACCGTCATTCAACTCGGTTTCTCCATCATTCCAACTTGATTTCACCGTCATTCAACTCGGTTTTACCGTCGTCCAACTCTATTTTACCTTCATTCAGGTCGGTAATACGGTCGTTCAACTCAGTTTTACCGTCATTCAGCTCGATTTCACCGTCATTGAATTCTGCTTTACCGTCACTTCACTCGGTTTTACCGTCATTCAACACGGTAACATGGTCGCTCAACTCGGTTTCACCGTCATTCAACTCGGTTTTACCGTCATTCAACTCGGTTTTACCGTCTTCCAACTCTGTTTTACCTTCATTCAGGTCGGTAATACGGTCGTTCAACTCGGTTTTACCGTCATTCAACTCGATTTCTCCGTCATTGAATTCTGTTTTACCGTCATTCAACTCGGTTTTACCGTTATTAAACTCGGTTACACGGTCATTCACCTCGGTTTTACCGTTATTCACACCGGCTGGGCGACAAGTTTTCAGCTCAACCGACTTTGTTTGTACGGTTAAGCACGTAAAAGTTTAGAAAAGTCTGTTAAATACACGGTAAAAGAGTCTTTTTGACGGTTGTTTGCACTCTTAACCGAACAAATAACTGTTGGAGCCGTCTTTAACAGAATGACGTTTATTTTTCACGGTTAGGTTTAACGGTTGAAACTACTGTTTCAACCGAGAATACTGTTTCAACCGAGTTCCGGAACCGACTCTTTTTCCCAGTGTGGCTATACGACCGCAGAACGCTCAACCGCAGAACCATCGGCGGTAATTTTACAATATGGCTGCCTTCTTCGGTGAAGATTAACCACCGAAAAAATGGAATTCTCCACTGAACGAATATTTCGGTGGAGAGTGAGCTATTCGGTGGTGTTTTTTTTTGTTTTTTTCTCAGTTTAAAAAGGAGAACTCTTTCAATGTTTCATCGGATAAAAGGGAACGCTGTTTCGTCCGGTTTTATATGTTGACTTTTATTTTGCTGGAAATATTGCCCGAGGCGGGTTATTGGGTGATTTTTACGGAGTTCGGCCGTGTCGTGACTTTAACCTGGCCCATCATTTACGCACAATGTTCAACTTAAATATGGACAATTGTCAACTTTAAAATGAAACCGGCTGCACTTCAAGTCCTTCTAGGTGAAGGTCGTTATTTTTGAACACAATTTATCAGTTATATAAGAATGTGAAGAGGTGTGTAAAGTGTTTTTTGATTTTTTTCGTTATTTGATGACCCTGACTCGTCGTCGGAAAACCATTTTAATGTTCAGATATTTGCCAAATCATAAAAATAAAATTGACTATACACGTAAGTGTGCTTCTTTTAGTACTTTCATAAGATCATTTTTATTTTATTTCATGAAACTGATAGCAATTTTTACGAGAATTTCAAGTTTTTTAAACAGAACAAGGTAATGGAACCGTGGAATGTACTATACTGTACTACTTCTTTTTTTTTTCTCGTCATTTTCTTGAGCTCCAAGGCATAGTGGTCAGGGGTGGAAACACGTGAAACCAGTTTATCACCCTGCCGCACCAACCGATTCTATTCGCAACATCCCGTAAATCTCTAAGCCGCTTACAAGCCCCTGTCGCAGATTTTAATGACTTTGTCCGTCCTCTCTGCGATCATTCTTCCTGCACGCTTCCATGGGGATGGCTCGTATAGTAGTTTAAAACGCCTAGCTATTTGAGAATAATTTCATATCAATCATTTCGGATTGGATCGAGGGCAATCTCATTAAGCTGTGTGGTTTCTATAGGCTCAAAATTGATCCAAAAACTGAATGAGCATGTAACAAATTTTCCAAATTCATGCTGTCGTGATAGCTTGGTTACCAAACACATAAAAACACGATCAGTTCAAAGAAAATCAGGCCCTATATTCTTTTATTAATTTTTAAAACTACTATTGGGTTGCAGGACCCATTTGAAATAGGCTAGATAGACTGATGACATAATAACAGCATTCGAAAACCATCACAATAGCTTCCCACAAATCAATCAATAGGACTTAAGATAAACGGGAGGGACAAAAAGAGACAAGACATGATAACAACCACTATGCGGATGGTCGGGCGGGGTCACAACGCCTTAACCACGTCACGAATCACGGACCGGCCGTTTAAGGTAACAATTGGCAAGTATAAATTGGAATCAATCATTTACGCACTTAAGGGTCGTATTCATAGACATTCCCTAAAGAGGCCTAAACTTAAGGTCTCCTTTGCGCGATATTTCGTATTCAGAAACGTGACTTACCCTCCTTGACTTAAAGCCTCCTTAGGAGATCCTTAGCCATCAGAAATGTGGTATTCATAAAACCACCTCAACTTATCGGTTCCTTTAAAGGAAATCTATTTGCTGGTTATAGTGGGTGAATTTTTATTAAATGAGCTCGAGACTAACTTTAAGGTCTCCTTACAGGCTTCACAATGTGTCATCATGTCGGATACAGAAGAATGTATCGAATTCTTTCGTGCCGTCGACGAAATTTGTTCCGAAAAATTATATACGAGGCTTTGAGGAGGCCCCGTTTGAGTGAAGAACAGTTTCATAAAATGACGGTTCGTAACATTATCGGCATAATTTTGCCTTGCTGTTCTCATCGCAGAAGACTGCCACTTTCGCCTCCAGCAAAGATATTAATTTCTTTAAGATTTTTCGCGACAGGGAATTTTCAGGTCAGTTAAACGTCCTTCCACAGCTTGTCATGCACGATGTATATGCTCCTTTGTTATGGGTTGCTGTTAAAATGTTGTCTAAACCTGAACTGTCTGTTGCGTGACGTCCCAATTCGTAATCTTCCCTGGCGTGAACAATATTGTGTACGAGTACCTTTGATGTGCGTCTGGTATCACCCTCCCACGTGTCAATAAACGCATGCAGCCCTTTCGTTTCATAAGGTACCTTATAATTCCCAACTTCAAATACTTTGGGCAGAACGCTGGTAATAAACTCCTCTGTGCTGCGAAATTTGAACACGCTCAAATATAGGGAAGATGATAATGAGATGCGCAGGAGAACTATTTACTTTCGGCGGGCGGGGAGTGGTGGTTTCAAAAAGCTCGGGGAAATGACCAGAAGCTAGATCATCGAACTGACCTGATTCCAGTTCCAGTGCCCCGTAAAATCTGAACCCTTCCAAAGCTTTATTTTATTATATTTTACTTTATCGAGACCTTCATTCTGCTCTCATTAAATCTCTGGCCTTGGATGAGGCATCTTGGAGAAGCCTCATCTCAAGAATTTCTATCTCGAGGGCCAAGTTGACATTTTGAAGGGCATGCCGCTCTCTGAACATTGCAAGCTCTTCTTTCACCACATCAATTTGTAATGTTATTTTTTTGGCAGCCCTGACTCCTTCACAAGCCTCTCCTCCATGTTGACGTCACCTAAACAAATTGGTATGACAATGGGATTATAACTTGAAAACAGAATACATTAAACCCTTTTGTGGTGCAATGTAAATGCACCACGCTACCCCGAGCAAGTGCAATCGTTTAATATACTAATGAAGTTTTTCCACGTTTTTTCTCAATTTTATCCGCTGTCGAGCCCTTTTATCCATAAAAAGGTCTCCATAAACCGTCAGTTATCGGCTTTTCTTACTTTGATATGGATTATGCATCGCAAATTGAGGAATATGTGCGCTTCCTCAATTTAAACACTTTTTTCAATTTCAAATGTGAACCGGCGTCTTTTGTCACTTTTTCCAGCCCCTTTTCTCAATTTTTTTTTTTTTTTTTCTTGATGTGAATATGAGCTCTATTGCAATGATATTCGCGGGTAGGCCGTTTGACTCCATTTTAACAGGGAATCAGCATTATTTTGGCCACGGACTTGCCCCAAGGAAAAGTGTAAAAAGTGCATTCTTTTTCTAAATTTTCCTCTGGGTGTTGCAAGGAAAAGCTGCGGTTTTTTCCACATTATGCATGGATTAATTGAAACTTTCCCTAATAATTACGCATGTGAACCATAAAGATAGAGGGCGACCATAAAGGGAAATGTTGGGAAAAAAAAAGAAGAAAAAAATCAGTGACAAGGCATAAAGTATACATTTTCTGCCACTTCTTGAACCTCTGACGGTCCTTTAGAAGCGTTTTGGCCGAGACCAGCTTCGACTTGTGAATCGAACTGTTTGAAGGACTCATAAACCGCTTGCGGCTCGAATCAAAAAAAATTTTGAACAAATATCACTTTCTTTCTGCCCCCCCCCCCCTGGATCCTTCACTGATTGCGAGTGCACTGCTAAGTTGAGAAAAAAGCCCTTACGGCGACTTCAGAAGCGTGCTGTGACAACCAAGACGTTGAGCTGTGGCCAATGAAAGAGCAACGCACGCTGGGATTCCTAATATTTTATTTAATTCAGCTCAAAGCCTAAGCTTTGACAGTTCACATTATGTGAAGGTAGATTTAAGGGTTTCGTCGATCCGTAGACATATTTGAGACGAGTAAAATACGACATATGACTCAATTTGTAGAGGACGGTGGAAAAGGGTATTTATAGAAACACTATGATATTACAGAAACAGGGCTTCAGGTGCCGTATATTAGAAACACAATTTTGCCATTTTCATCCCAAATAAACCTTGTAAGAAGTTCCTGGAAGGGATAAAAGCTCCAGACGTCGCATTCTATTCCATATCCTGTCATTTTCATGATAGTAGTGTTGTAGTAGTACACGATCCAACTAACGATACGCCTTTTGCCTTATATTTGCTTCAAAACTGATCGTTGTGCTGAAAGTTCGTGGCTCATTGCTATTTCTTTTTTCTTGTGCAGATTGTATGCGGTAATTTACGATCTGTAAGTCAGCCATCGGTGTCCAGAATCATTAGAGAACTTTCCGAATGTTTATTTAGTTGGGCACGTAAGACATTACGTCACATATCCTGAGGAAGAGACAGTCGGAAGATACAGTCGCCTGTTTTATAACATGGGGAACTTCCCCGGAGTTGTTGGATGCACAGGCAGCACTAACATAGCCATCAAAAGTCCGGGCGGCGATGGAGGTGAGCACTACAGAAATAGGAAGGACTAGATGTCGCTAAACGTCCAGGTCGTATGCCGCCCACGAATTGAAAAATTCTAGACATACGGCCCTAATACTCAATTCCTTGTCATATTTAGCCATTTTCTTTCGAAAAAAATATTTCCAGTGATTTTTATGTTACTTCTTCATTCTCGGCGATTCCGAGTGCAGTTTTCTTTGGTTTGGGTGGGTGGAGGGGGATTTCCCCATTGAATAGATTTACCATGTATTCAATAGTCACTATAATGGTTGAAATAACGTTCTATTTTGCCAAAAAGCTCGTTTTAACAAAGCTAAAAGAAAAAAAAAATTGTATTTCTCCTATGAAGGCTGCGAGTTTTCCCTTGAAATAAAGGAAGACAGAGTGAGAAAGAGGAGGCCAGAGACATAATGGCTGTTATAAGCCGGTGTTTTGCTAAAGTTTTTCATGGAACTATATATATACTCTCTTGTTTATTGGCCGTGAGAAAACAATCGGAACTGCTCTTTCTGACAGCTAAGCTTCGCAACGAAGGAAAAACCTTTGTTTTGTTGACCTCGTTCCTCTTTGATATTATATGCCCTCGCCTATATATGCCTTGCTCTCTGGAACAAATAATAATAAATAAAAAAATAATCAAACGACAAAAGTTTCAATTTTTGCTTAAATTAGCGTTAGAGGGTAGCTATATCATAAAATTGAGTTGATGATATGAGCGATTGTGAGTTAAGGGTGGGATGTCAATGAAAAGCATTAATTCCGCGTCATTTCTGTTTCAAATGTTCCAAAGGGTTGATGGTTTATATTTGCTCTCGTCTACCGTTCTCAGCCACCGTTCTATAGTTATACCCCCTTCCACTCTTATCTAGAAGATTAAAAATACCTTCGGGCGAATGAGTTCTCGTGAAACGAAGATGTGGTGAGCGTGAGGGTTAGGATGGACATGTGAGTAGAGATTTTCGGGCCAAGGTTGACCAAGACATGGAATTGGACACTATCAACGCCAAATATGTTATGTCGCTACTCGCTATTTTTTTCTGTTCTCTATATCATTTTTTCCCCCCAACTTTACAATTATGTAAAAACTCAACAATTTGGTGTAACACTCAGACTAATAAACTTTCAGACGAATGAACTTTCAACAATAAAATAATAAACAGGGTGTGATAGCAGCATCACCAATACCATCAACTCTCTTAGGAAGTGTCTCCAACTCCAAGGGGCCACACGTCGCCACTAAAAATAAGAACTTTATGACTCCCTCCTCTTACCATTGCAAAGTGTACCATTGCACATTGAAATGCACGCCAGATGGCTTCTCTAATTCAATGCGCGGCCGTAAATTCAAGAGGCGACGTTTCGTTTAATTAATCAAACCGACGCTTTTGTCTTTGGAGAACCCGGCATTATTTCCGAGAATTCAAGTAGGTAACTGAACATTTTTGTCTTATATTGAATTCGGATCAAGTATTCACCATGTTAGCTCGATTGATCGAACGAATTCGTTACACGAAATTGGAAGTAAAAGACTCTAATAAACTAAAATATATTGTTGGAACCGTTAAATTCACGTCATGCATCAGACTTCTGGGAAATATATTGATAAATCAAGTATAAGGAGGTCTTGGAAAAGGAATAAATTCTGAAAAAAATATGTGGAGAGATAAAAAATACGTATCCCCTTACCATCCCCGCTGGTGTGACGAGCTCAGAATATGAAAAGCAGTACTTGCAACCAACGGAAAAATGGATATTCAACTCTCCCGGGCTACTTCTATACCTAACTGCTAGGCGGATGGTCCTTCCTTTTTTTATATATAATTAAAAAGTGCTTGAAATGTGAATGAATTACAGGTGTCATTTTTGTTTCTCTCTGGAAGCATAAGTGTTTAATTTACCCACAAAAAAAAAGTTAGTCAAGTTCACTCAGCCCTGCACGTGACGTATTTTTGATGCTCTTCATTATTTTCTGTAATTACAAAACCTTTATTAAAGCGACGAGTTAAAAGAAAAAGGAGAATAAAAGAAAACTTTCAATAAAAAACTTCTATCGCCTTCCAGATGGTTCGTTTAACTCAAAGTTCAGCCAAAACGTGAAAAATTCAAGTTGTTATTAGCTTCCAAGACGGTTGAGGTGTTGAGTTCCTCGGGACTTGTGGCAGAAAAAGAAGTTGAAAAAGAGCGAGTAAATGACTTGAAAAGTGACTCTTTTTGTGTTTTTCCTTTTTATCTTTATCTTTGTAAGCCAACTTGGCAAACCCACTGGATCTGCCTGTTTTTCCGGAGATGATTTTTCTTGGCTCTGTATAAAGTGATATTAATGCAGTTTTGACCGGTTCGGAGAAACTTCCGAAAAAAAATTTAATCATTTTTCGGGGAATCATAAGCCTAATAGTGTATCAACTTGCCCCCTTCCCCCGTTCACAGCGCAGTTGTGCCTTCACTTTTAATTGAATTTTTTTTTTTTTTTTTGTTAAAGGGGCTCGGTTTATTTGCCGATTTCTAGTGTGCGAGGTTTTTATAAAGCAATCTGAAGAGACAATGAACCGTGATGATAATGAACCGTGAGAGATAAGAAAACGATATTTTATCCTCGTCCACATTCCGAGATCCGAGAGGAAGATACACATTTATGAAGAATTAGGGGCGCAAATATAATAAGATTACGACAATTATTTGTAATTTTGTAACTCTCGAAACTCTCAAGGACCTTTAAAACCGTGGAATTATACTGCTAAAAGCCCCAATTTCTCACTCCCACCCCCTCTGCGCCACACCGTTGAAACATCAAAAGATTAAAACACTGACGATGCATTTTCGGATTAGGTTGACATGGCACCTCTTATCCTTATTAAGCGTAACCCACTCCTTTCCGCCATATTCATCGTGTAATTACATTTTCAGCCCGAACTCGACACTCCTTCACCCCACCATGGTGAAAAAGGTCTCTTATACCTTTGAAAATGTTCACATTCCAAACCAACGTTGAATGCACTGTAAATTCAGTATAAATTTGAAAGAACCTCTAATGAATGTCATTTCATGTAGTGTCAACGATGAAATTGTTGCAAAAAAGGAGTTTGGTTGAAAACCCGCGAAATGTAAAGCTTTTTCTGTGCGCAAAATAAATGAATGACCAATTTCTCAGTAAATCACCGTGCTGCAGGTGTGAACCAGACAAAAACTTTGCCTTTTTTTCAGTCATACACAACGTTGTAAGCACAATTTGAAAAGTGCTGCTTTCAATCGATGAATACATAAAATAGTTGACAACAACAAAAATATATTGCTCACAGTTCATTTATGGGCAAGGTATTGGACAAGGTGTATGCTCCCCCTCTGGGAGGGGGGGGGAAGACACACAAATTATCCCAGGGATGGGACCAAGGGGGAAGGATCTTGACACACAGTGAACTACGTTGGTGTCGAGATATAATCGGGAAACGTGAAACGCTTATTTCTACACCCTTATGAAGAGGCACCAGAGACGCCCCCTCTCAGTTGCGTGTACGGGAATGTGCCAGAGGCTGTGTTCCCCTGGCTGTGTGTGGATTGAGATATAAGTAACGAAAAATTGCAATTGTTGTGGTTTCTCCTTTCTCGACAAGGGGAGGCCCCTTGAAACGGATTTTCAATCAATCGAGTACTTCTAGGAGTACTCTCTATGGTTGCAAAGTGTTTCGCCGCTGTGTCCCATTTGAAGGGAACGTTTTAACCCATTTTTGAGCTAAGAAAGAGCCACGAAATCGAATGTTCTCGGAAGAGCCACAGACGCAGGTGTGGAATTCTCGGGCCCACTCGGGAGTCGACAATAACGACTGAAACCCAAATTGGGGGCAGATTCTGAGCGCAGAAGTTAAGCTATAGTACACCCGTCCTCTCTTCAAGTACACTTGTCGTATTTTGGCTCAGTTTATTCATTTAACACGTAATCAAGCGTGTCAGTCCCAAAAACATGAGATTGCGAAAGAATTGCAGACGAAATTTAACACACACGAAAATATCATCATAATCTCATTGGAGAGTCTGTGGTAGCACGAGTTGCGGCTATAAACTTTGGGATTCCGGGTAGCCCAGATTTCTAAAATAAATTAATGAAGTGAGAAGATAGAAAAAAATAAAGCTTTACCGAGATTAAACTTCTACTGTAGCTGGAGCTCAACTTTGGTTAGGAGTGGAACTTTGGTTTGGTGGAGTGGTGTTGGTTTGGGGTGGTTTGGAGTTTTGCAGTGGTTGATCTACTTTGTGCTTTGAGCTTTTACTGTGGCTTGGAGCTTGGTTGTGCTTTGGGCTTTACGTGGTTGGAGGTTCTAACTGTGGTTAGATATTTGCAGTGGTTCGACCTTCGCTGTGGGTTAGAGCCTTGTTGCGATTGGTCCATTGCAGTGGTGGGACCTTTGGTTGTGGTTGAAAGCTTTGCAGTGACTAGACCATTGCAGTGATTGAGAGTTTTGATGTGGTTGACCTTTGCCGTGTTTTGACATTTGCTGTCGGCCCTCCTTTGTGCATAGAGCATTACTTTACGTTAGAAATTTTATGTGGTTGGACGATATCACTGTGGTTGGAAATGTGGAGCTTTACTCTGGTTAGACCTTTGCTGTGGTTGGACATGATTTTGCCATGTCTGGGTCTTCTTTATACTTGGGACGATACTGTGGTTTCGGGTTCTTACTGTGGTTATAGCATTATTGTGGTTGGGTCTTTGCAGTGATTGGACCATTTCTGTGGTAGGACATTTTGCTGTGGTTGAACCTTCTTTGTGGTCGGATCATTACTGTGTCTAGAACGTCACTATGGTTGGACGTTCTAACTGTGGCTCGATTTTTATGTATTTAGAGTTTTTTTGGTGGTTTACCTTTGCTTGAACCTCCGAGAAGACTCTCCCCGAATACAACGCAACGTGAACCAACTTCGCATACTTGTAGGGCACCAATGGGACCCATGCTTTAAGGCGGAGTTTCAGTCAAGTTTCATCGACCCTTTCCCAGTCACCTTCGCCATGAACAAAATGTATCCGTAAATTAGCGTTTTTACCCATTTCAGCAGCGTATTACCACTATTTCTCAATTTTAGCAGCGAATCAGCAGTTTCTTTCCGTGCAAACAAGCGCTTTTTCCAATTTTATGGCCGTGAATTAGAGCTTTTCTCAATTTTAGCCGCGAATTATTTTTCAATTTCAGGTAAAAATTACCACTTTTACTCGATTGTGCCCGCGAATTTACGAATGTGCTGAACTTGATACGCGAATTAGCGCTTTTCTCCATTTTATAATAGTGAATGAGGCTTTTAAATCCATTTTAACCGGGCATTAACGGGCCTTCTCCGTATTAGCAGGTTTTCCAGAATGAATCCGCGAATAACTAGCTTTTTTTTTTTTTTTTTTTAGCCGTGAAGTTCTTCTTTTACTCAATTGTAGCCCCAGCAATTTTGTTTTGTATACTTTAACTGTGAGTGAGCTCATTTTATGTCAACCTTTGAGAACTTGCGCATTTTCTTGCCGTGATAATAGCAGGTTTTCAAACAATTATTAGCAAATTATCGAATTTTTTCTATTTCTACTGCAAATTAGCGCTTTTTCTCAAATTAAGTCATGAGAAACCACGTTTTGGCGTTTTTTATTCAAATGCTGATTGATTTATCGATTGCTTTTTATCAATTTTATAGCAGTGAATTATTCCTTTTTTAATTATCACCGCGAATCAGAGTTTTTTTATCAGTGATTTTTTTTTTTTTTTTTCGCTTTTTGCTACGAATTGACGCTTTTCCACTATTTCAGCCGCGAATAATAGCGCTTTTTCCAAACTTTATGCCACGGTGTTTTCCCCCAGATTATCACATTTGCGCGCCTATACTCTGTTTTAACCACAAAATGGAAACTTGGGGTTAGCCGTTCGCTGTTTTAGCAGCAGTTACCTGCCGTGCAGGTCGTCTTAAGAATTCGTGAATTTTTCTTAAATTTTAGCCGCAAATGAGCGATTATTCTCAATATTAGGCGCAAATAAGCGCCTTAGCACTATATCCCAAATTGTTTCGTCTTTCATTCCCAGACTGGGGCGTAAATCACTATGAGTCCTTCACACTCCAAATAAAAAAGAAATATTTTTAATGATTTTTTATTTTGGAGGCAGGAGTGATTTGTTTTCTGGTTTTTATTTTTATTTTTTATTTTTTTGTATTAAATTAAAGAAATACAAGAAGTACTACTGGCAAACAACTACCCGATTAAACTCATAAAAAAAGAAATACATGCATTTCTACACCGTTCAAACAATCAACTTCAAGTCACACCAGCTATTCAAAATGTCGATGACCAATCAAACACAAAATACGCAACAATCACACATACTGGTCCTTTAACCATTAAATTACAAAAAATCTTCAAACAATTCATCAACTTGAAGGTTTCTTACAAACCTTACAACACTAACAAAAAAAATTTTTTAAACTAAAAGACAAAACGAATAAGCTCCAAAAATCGGGAGTTGTGTAAAAAGTAGACTGTCTAAATTGTAACCAAGCATATATTGGAGAAACAAAACGATACTTAAAAGAAAGACTAAAACAAATGACCACAGCTTAACAGATAATACACCGCTCACAGCACTGTCTCAACACGCCAAAGAACTTTCACATAAACTAGATCTAAACAACCCAAAAATTTTACACCAAGAAATCGACACACACAACAGAAAATTTCTAGAAATGGTAGAAATTAGAAAACACAACACGATGAACTACAAAAGAGACTTAGACAACTTATCCAAGATTTACACACCTATCATCACCTCAGATACACCTTAAAAACCTTCAAAATTAAAAAAAATATAAAACCACATGTCAATACAAACAAAAGCCAAAAAAAAGAAGAAGCCTGAGGAAACCTCGAGGATCCCTCGACGAAACGTCGATGAACACGAAAACGCCGGCAGGATCGGTCAAAAAAATTAAAAACAAAAAAAAAAGACAAGAAAGAAATATTATTTTATACGTAGAGTTATAAGTTATAGCACTGTGTTATAAGATATAGCTGTGTGTGTGTATTATAACACTACTTTTATTATCATACTATCCGCAAATTGCCCCTATTTTTCAATTCAAGTTGCGAATTAACGGTTTTCTCTGTTGCTGTCACCGATTAGCACTTTTTCTCCATGTTAGCCACAAAGAGGCCTTCAAAAGTCACGCATCATCAATGTTTTCTGAAGCCACGAATTATATTTTTCTCCATTTTAGGCATTATTCAGAGCTTTTCAATTTTGTAGCCGCCAATTCTGACTTTCTCCCAATTCTAGCTACGAATTAACGTTTTGCTCAATTTTAGCCGCAAATTATTGTTTTTTTTTTTTGTTTTTTTTTAAGCACCGGGATTTATTTTAGAACAAATGCTCACTGTGTAGCGTCTATACGTAACCATAGTGCCCGTAGGAAAAGTTTGTTGTTGATCAGTTGTTAATTTCATTAAATATTTTTGGTGGGAGTGAACATATTATCGAACTATCGAAATGAAGCAACACGTTCGAGAGTCCATCAATAAGTGGACAGACTTTAGCTTCTACACTTTATCCACGAATTAGCGTTTTTTCTCAGTTTATCCGCTAATAGCGGAATAGTGATTTTTCTCAATTTTTGTCATCGAATTAGCGCTTTTCACTAATCTTAGCCACTGAATAGGGAGTTTTTTCAATGTTAGCCGCAAATTGGCCTATTTATTTTATAATCACCTAGCCGTCGTGCCATTCAAACTTTCACAGTTACAGGATAACCTTGCTGGAAGGTGGTAATGCGTGAGGGGCGGGGCGACTCTCATAGGAGTGGATGGGTCCCTTTTAAGAGTCCTGCCACACCTCATTGAAGCCGATTTAGCGCCACTGCAGCAGGGACTTCTCGAGGCCTGGCAAAACGCTGGGACTGGGTGCAACAAGCCCGGCACATGCACGCACTACATCTTTCCTCAAAAGGTGGAACCCCTCCTTCGCTGTCTCCCAGCTCAGGCGTTTTCAACTAACGGCTTCGTTTATTCCATCAACGACGGATTCTCCCCTATGCCCCTGTGGCAAATAGATTTGAAGAAACTGCGGCCCACGTCCTCTTGGAGTGTCGTCTCTACGCCGACGTTCGAACAGTCGTAAGATGCCTACCACCAACGGCTAATTTCATACTGCGCAAGCGAGTGGCACTCGAAGGCCAGCTATACTTGCGCAGGCTTGGTCGAATCACTGTCGAAATTTAGAATCTTGGTGCCCCCACGGTGAGAACCTTTTCCTATCTTCCTTCACCTTTCGGAGATACATATCCTGAATTCCCAAACAACGGAGCGATGTTCCGTCCAACCATCAGGCAAACTTTGCTCTTCTCAGAGCGCCTCCCATCTCCTTCTCACCAACTTATGCTTCTCATTCAAGTTGGCTCATTCAGAACCAATTCTGTGGGGCTGGCACTCTATAAGAACCATTTTCACGGGTAGGCTCAACATTTCATATTCTTTTTATTTGTTGTTTACGAGATGAGAAATTGTATCGATGGACTATCCCCGAATGAACTAACCGAATGAAATTTAATTTTTGGTTCTGCCCAACCCGTGAAATGACAAGATCTGAGATTTGAAAGAGCTAAATTCAATAAGTCGATCTGTTTGATCAATCAAGCCAGCGCAATTGGTTATTCGAATGAGCCAACCCCGTGAAATAGCTTTTTCGGATGATTTAAAGGAGGGAAATGTTGCTTTAACGCGGTAAAACCCTTGAAAACGATTTTGGAACGAAATAAGTTTCTTATGAGCCAACTCGTCAATTTGGTTGTGGGGACGTGGAGAGAAATGCGCTTCGGAGCCAGGGAGAGAAGCCTAATGAATGACAAAGTGAATGCCACCAAACTGGTTTTCAAAAAAAAACTGGTGCTGGCAGAATAATAAATTAGGTGAAAATCGTGGAGCAAAGCACAAACGAATCTCACAGATACATTGGGCACTCATGTCTGATTTGAAAAAAAAAGAAAAAAAGTCAATTGTTTTCGCAAAGGTCAAGTAGTGGGACCAAGCTAGTTGCTTACGATTTCGATTTATTTTTGAGTCATGAAAATTCGCGAGATTCGGGGAAAAGTAATCTGGGCGAATACCTCAACCACGCTCCTTTTTTCTCACTCCCACACACTCTCTCTCTTCACGTTAGCAGCAACAGCTACAACGATTTCATTTATCCCACGCTTCAAAAAAAGATCTTTCCCTCTCAATGCAACACCATTGAGGCCCTATCGTTAAAAGCCGTGGATTCGACGGTAAAAGAGGATCACATCTAAGTGGCTTATTTAGCTGAGAGCCTCGAGAAGACTCTCTATAGTGCTCCCTACGCTGTATAGTTGTTATGGCCAACAATTGGGTTACGCATTTATCTTTTTTTTCGCGATCCCGCATTCCCTTTGTTAGCGTTTAAAAAGTTGAACTGAAAAAAAACGCGTTTTAAAAAAACGGGGGGAGGTCGACGAGTAGAAAGTTTATAAATCCGTTCTCCACAATCCGCAAAAAATTCATTTATACGCAGTTTTTCCGCATTACGGTTATTTTCACTACGGAAAAGTGTCGCATAGTTGTCATGGCGCAGTTGATGACGTTTCATTTTTTATTTAATCAATCCCCTTTCTAACCCTTGTAAAACCAATCTTCTTTTGTAATTTTAGCAGATATTTATTATTCAAAACCACCTCTCTCACGAAAGGCTTTGGAAAGAGGGTTGGGTGTCGTGAAAATATAACGTTGTTCAGACCTCTCCCTTTTTCCTCTTAGAGCCTTACCACTTGAGCAAGGTGAATGGTTCATAACTTTAATGAGTGTCATCTCTCACCGACTCCACGTTTTTCAACATTAATAAATTATTAAAAGCGCAATAAAAATGGATTGCCCCCCCCCCCCGTGTTGGAGGGTGCGAAAAGGTTTCCCCTGCTCCCACATGTAAGAAGACATCCACTCCCCACACTCCTTTACCAACTATTAGTCTTCTACTAAGGCAGAAAAGATGAATATTATGGTGGTAAAGTGTGTTGTGGGAACTCCTTATCCTCTAATGCTTCCGCTCATGAGTTATGATGTAATCACGAAGAGTGGGGTGGGAGGGTTGTATTTGATGCCATTTCGGGAGGATTACCATTAAGAGGTGATCGAGTGGGGTGACGGTGTTCCACACTAATCATGCCACGACGCATGTCCCTGATATTAGTGTTTTTAAGACTTTAAAGTTGGAGCGAGATTAAGTATAAAAGGAAGATCATGAAAATGTTGTAACCCTCGTTTCATTTTTCAACATTTTATTTTTTTATTAAACGATAACCTCCCACTCTATTAACCAAATACCATCAAAATCTATGCATTTATAAGTATATTGACTTAAAAGTGATGAAGCTAGCACTTCCGTTTATTGACATTAACGATATAGCTTCGCGGTGCGAATTTGAGTGGGTTGGCTCGCAACTACGAGTATATATAAGAACCCACAGCCTCACTGAAGGGGCAAGGAAGGGTCAAAATGAATGGAAAGCCAGTGGAACCGACATTCAATTGATGGATGGTTCTCCAAGTTACCCCCCCCACACACTATTAAGGATGGGAAGAATTCAAATATCAATTTAATCTGCCTAAACCTCCCCACCCCATCACCGTCCTTTGATTCTCTTGTTTATATTCATTTATCTACATTAGGACACCACCGTCAGCATGAGCGGGTATACAGGGGATGGGTTTTTTCAGCCTAGGCGAGGGTTGAGAGATTAAAATATATTATATTTTTAAAAACGCATTTTTTATTATTTACCACCCAGCCTTCCATAACTTACATAATAACGTTTTCATTGGGTTGTTTTTTAAAGCTCACTTAAGCTTTTCTGACAGTTTATTTCTGCCTGAGCCACCTTAAAAATTCCTGCACTTCTTCATTCAGCCCTCGGAATTAAGAGAACTTTTTTTTGTTTAATTCAAAGACGGTGCATGTATTTTAACAAAAAATAAAAGCGTTTAAGTACCTACATGAATTTTGTGTGCGTGTTAAGCTAACTGTTTGTTTTTTTATTTGGACGTAAAACGAATTTGAACACAATTTTTAATTAGTTTAAGCAACGTAAAATTTTACTCCGTTTACTTTTATGCCCTCGTGGCTTTATGTGAAGAGGGTGTTAGCCAATAAAAAAAGAGTTTTAAATGTTGGGTGAAGAAGAATAACATGAAGTTATAGCTTACATCGGTTGGAAAATAGAGCAAAGTAGCTACAAAAGACTGCTCTACAGCCAACCTATGGTTGGGGGTGGGTGGACGTTGAGCGGGGCCGACTGCATTTCCCGTCCGTAAATTATCCGACCGTAAATTATCTGAGGAATTCATATAAAACGCTTCCGGCTCACAAAATGACCCAAAATCGTAAAAATCATCCGCGTTAACTCCTTGGCTATTCCTGTAAAAATGGTGAAATTTTAAAATTCGACGAGACTGCGTATCATGGGGTTTCACGGCACACGAAATACAAAAAAAAAATAGGTGGATTTTTGATCAGATGGCTCACTCAGGTGCCCTCTTTGGCACCTTGAAGGGGCCTGAAAGTGAGCATGAGTTTTTCCGCTGAGGGCTATACGCAATCGACTGCTCTTGTGTCATTGAGGGGGGAGGGGACCAAATATCGTGCGCTTCTCTCTTCAATAAATAAATTTATGGTGAGTTTGGTGAGGGAGGCTCTAACGAAAATCAAACTAAATCATGCATAAGTCTGTAGCCGTATTAGGAGCCTACATCGTCTGCCTTCCCTCGTTGAGGTTCGTAAAAAACGAACCGGTTTCGGCTGCTCGCCATCTTCACCATTTGGTTTCCCAACTGAAAGTGGTTATTTTGGTTGCCTAAAAATCAATTTTCGCAGGTTTTGGCTTTACAGCGGGAGTGCCTTCCCTTTGGCCAAGATTGGACAAGATTTGAGGATTGGCAAATCAAAAACACAGTGTTGTGGATTCCACTCGGTAAAAACACACCTTAACGAACCGTTCAGACACAGAACATAACTGACATGATGATTTCGTCCCCCAACAGTACCCAAACTGGTCAAACCCACGCCCACGCTCAAAATTGACAATTGCGGCTAAATGCATCATTATAATGGCTAAACTGACGAATCGTCCCCTCAAAGGCAAAACTTACAATTCACGCATTAAAAATGGCTGCATAGTGACAAGTTACATCCTAAAAGTAAAATTAAAAACTGAATGTCCAAATAATTCTGTTGTGTTTCATTTGACTTATGAGCGGGTCACACACGATCAAACATGCTTGACAAGCATGATTTTGCTAATCGCGCTTGTCAAACATGTTTGACGTTTGCCGCTGCACCGACACGTTCAATAAGCGTTTGTTGTTGTAGAGGTCAACTAATCGGATTTGAAAAATCCATCTGTGGATTAGCGTTATTCTCAATTTTCGTGACGCATTATCACTTTTTCGCAGATTTGGTCGTGAGTTAGCGTTTTTATTCACTTCTTAGTCACGTGGGTTAGCGCTTTGTCTAATTGTTTGCCTAGAATTAGCACTTTTCCTGAATTTTATGCACGAATTGTTCCTCAATTTTGACAGAGAACCACTTTCACTCCACAATCTCACGGATTTTCCGCAAATTCACAGATTGACATGAATTGATTCATGAATCACTAAATTTATTGTTTTTTTCTCTTTTTAGCATGGAAATGAGCTTTTTTCTGTCGAATTGTTCTCTTCAAACTATTTCTCAATTTTAGCCGTGAATGAGCACTTTATCTCAGTTTTATCCGGGGACCAGTGGTTATTCTTTGTTTTATTCGCGAATGCGGGCTATGTCAAATATACATAATATCGGTGAATTAGCGTTTTTTCTCAAATTTAGCAGCTCATTAGCGGCTATTCTCGATTTTCGCCGTGAATTAGCATTTATCAAGAATTTTTTAGACGATGAGGCAAACCGGAGTCCTGAGGTCAGCTTTGCGAATGGAATCACATTCGTGAGCTTCTCTGTCAGCTTTACGGGTGTCAATGGAAAGTGGATTAATTTCTTCTATCTGATTAGATGGGATGGGAGGATTTAAATAATTGTATTTCTAGTTGCGCGTCCATTTATAGTGTCTTTTGATTGAGCGAACGATTAACCAGTTAACCAGTGAAGAGCGAATGACGGATAAAAGAAAGAGAAAATAACGAGAAGATGCTGTTAAGGTTTCTCTCCTCCGCCGACAGATGAAACCATTTTCAACACGGGAGACTTCATGCGCCCAGCAGAGTGGCCGAGGTCGTTAGGGCGTCAACTCTCATGTCCATGTGCTGTGCTGGAAAGGCGATTATTTAAGGAAAAATGTTAACCCACGTAAGAACAGTAAAGTGTGTGCTTTCGCCCTCGTCCACGGCACCGTATGGTAGTTGGACGTAAAGCACGCGGGATTACCACTCCAACTCATTCAAATAAAAAATTTAAATAGAGGCTTCATTAAAAATTTGGTTCATTGAGTAGCGTAACCTGCAAATAGCGTTTTACACATATCAGAAATTCGTGAAATTCACACTGTTCAAAACAAAATCCAACTGATGACTAGAGCGCTGCCGTTATTTGACCAACTCCTATCCAATTCCACCGCCTCATTTGACAGTCGTGGGTACTAATGTCAAGTTGTCGTCAATTATAAGTTCAAACTCAGGACACTGTGGACAATTTCCAAATTTCTGGAGTGGCGGATGAGAAATGGCATGCGGTGGATAGTCTGAGGCTGCATTGCAACAGTTTTTCAAGCTAAAAATTGTGGAAAAGCTCAGGACTGCCCAAAGTTGAAGAGTCAACCCGTGGGGGTTGAGGAACCTTTTAAGAGTTACGAGAGTTAAAGAGAGCGTGAGAGTTTAGTTGAAAACTTCCTCCAACCACACGACCCGCCTCCCCATCAAACCACTGTCGTCCAACAGAGCTGTACGTTAGCAGTCGCCCTTTTTCCGCGACTGTTTTTCCTGTTTACTTTAAACACAGTTCCAGAGTTTTAGCACATCGCTACACCTTCGTTTCTTCTATAAAAACTTTTATCTCGCGGTTTTAAGACCCCGCTGATTATACTGGTTATATGGCCTAAACTCTCCCGAGTACATGGCTTCAGTTTTATCACATTTTCTGCAGCCAACCTACTGTTTGGATATCGTCATTTCGACTCAGGTTTATTTATTTGGGTTTAAAGGGGCCCATACACGTAGAATATTCTTGCAAAATATTTTGTTTCCAGATGTTTACAGAATGAAAATGCATTGTACATTATGCAACCCATTAATACAACCCACAAACGTTCAATTTCATTATACCTACAACCCTTAGTTTGCGCAATATTAATGTACGTATATGGGACGCTTAATTCTGTCTCGAAGTCATGAGAAACTGTGAAAAAAAAACTGATGTCCTAAAGTTTATGTACTTGAACCTGTCGGAACACATATATCACGAAACCAGACTAAACTGGCGCCATTCGTTTGTTCACGTTTGGCTAGCCTAAATTTTCGTTTGTTTATCCCTGCAATGTACAATTATTAAAAAAACCAAATGTGTGCCGCCAACTTCACGCAACGACACACATGACGCCAATCGTTTGTTTCGCTACATATTCAGACAAAACATCGTTTGTTTAGCCAAAATTTTCGTTTGTTTAGCCCTGCAAAATATTTATTTATAAGAAAATACATCATGTATGCCGCCAACTGCAAGCAATAGAACATAATGACTCCCATTGGTTGTTTAGTGACATATATTCAGACACATAATCGTTTGTTTACGATTGTTTAGCCCAAAATGTTTGTTTAGCTCACATTTTCGTTTGTTTAGCCTGAAAAATATTTATTTATAAGAAAAGACATCATAATCCAGTTAAATTAGAATTTTACCTTGCAAAGGCCCAGTATATTTTTTTAATGAGTAAGGAGTATTTGAGACAAAAAATGTAAATTCTGAAACCCTCGGCACAACTTTAGGTAGCACGAAAATTGTGATTTTTCAGCAATTTTTTCCGTTTTTCTAAATATCCCTTAAAACCTCGGCGACTTCAAGCACTGATCAATCAATTGATATCATGAGTGCCATTGCGTGAAGTTGACGGCTCACGTGATGTATTTTCTCATAAATAAATATTTTGCAGGGCTAAACAAATGAAAATTTTGGCTATACAAACGTAAAAAAATGACAGTAAGCAAACAAAGGGCGCAATTTTTGTCGTGTTTAGTGATATGTTTTCTGCCACGTTCACGTACATCGAGGGTTTGGATTGATTGATTGATAGTGTGGTTTGTATTCATCTTGGTACTGTAGCGTTAGCGCCCAATTGTGGTGCCAGACTAGATACGAGCCCTGTCGAATGTTACGTGTGATGTAAGAAGCCCGAATAAAGTAAGCGTTTTGTGAGTCCCCAATCATTAATTGTTTTCGGAATTGTCTCCGGTCCCTATGCGTCCCCAGTCACCTCGGACACATCAATTGGCCACTAGAAAAGTTCGCCAAAAAAAAAAAAAAAAAAAAAAAAAAAAAAAAAAAAAAAAAAAATCAAGAAGTCGAGTCGAGACTCCTAAGAAGTTCAGTGGAAATGTTCCTTCGAGTACCCTAGCGTCGCTTTCGACGTCGTCAACAACAAAAAAATTTCGCTCCGGCAGCTGGCGGTCGGAAAGAGTGCATTTCATTATGTATACGGATACCCTAAGCCGTCCCAGAAGTAATAATTTTGATACCATTATTTGTTTCATCAAGCCGAACTTCTTCCTCTATTTTCACCACCCTCTCTTCAAAATGTCGAAAAGTTTCGGTAGTTTTCCAAGGGCTTTGTAATATTAAATTTTTGTGCCGTATTTAATGATACCTAAACGTGTGAAATTAAGCTTTTTCTTTTTGAAATTTCATCCCCCATTTCACCCTCCCCCATCAAAGTATTCGATAAATCTCAATGGGACCCAGGGCTTTCGTTACATTAAATTATTGAGTCGAATTTTAGAACGCTAAGATGAACTAGTGAAGTTCAACGCTATTTTTGCACTTCCACACCGGAAGGACCACCCCTACTACCTTGACTTTTTCGAAAAATTAAAATGGGAATCAAAGGCTACTCTAACATGGAGTGTAGAGAATCTAATGCTTCTAGAATCAACTGGTGAATTACTGTGATTTATTGACAATTTAACCCCTATTTTCCCCCCTCCACCTTGACAGATTTCGCCCAAATGCAATACCGACCTGGGTCTTATGACTACTGATTTTTGTGCCAAAGCGCGTTCCGCTAAATTGATTTCTTCGAGAGTTATCTTGCTAACAAGACCACATGCTTACTTCCACTCCGGGGGCAACACCCCCTCCCCTTCGACTTTTTCAAAACATTAAATTGGGAATCAAAGGCTGCTCTATCATGGAGTATACGTACCGAATATGATGCTTCTAAAATCAACTGGTGATTTATAGTGATTTTTTGACCATTTCAACCCCTAATTTCCCCCCCTCCAGCTCAACCGATTTGGCCCAAATGCAATACCGACCGGGGTCTTATGACAACTGATTTTTGTGCCAAAGCGCGTTCCGCTAACTTAATTTCTACGAGAGTTATCGTGCTAACAAGGAAACGGCCATAAAGATATATACGTATATGTATATAAATACAGGGTGTTCCAGGAGGAAACGACAATACTTCCACATGTTGTACTACTAAGTAGGGCGAACCAAAATGACTATATGGACATAGGGTCGGAAACGCTTTGTTTCAGAGTTACAGGGAATTTAGTGTTTTTTAAGCCAAATCACCTCTTTTCAACAAAAGGCGGTCTTAACGGACTAACCGTCCAACATAGAACAAAATAAACTTCATTTCTGAAAACAGCACAAAATTTAACTTTGGAAAAATCAGGACTAACACATTAAAATCGTCTTTATGTACGTTTAGTTATTTTTGGAAAAATCGAAAAAGTGTTACGTTGAATTTTCGTGTTTCTTTCAGAGGCGAATTTCACTTAATCTTCAGTTGGTCGGGCATTGACCAATTATTGTAAAAACATGCCCATTATGTGAGCTTTCAATTGACGTAGGAAAATTGAAAATCGGTTGAATTTTTACTGAGATATGACACGAAAGGTTCGGAAAAACAGTGTAAAATCGTCAAAATAAGCCATATTGCAACTGTCAGGTAAAATCCCCAAAAATTGTTTTCGACGTCAAAATAACCCAAAAATTCAAAGAAACAGTTTATTTAAGAAAAATCAATGCACCATGTCCGTCATCATCATCATCATCATCATCATCTCCCACCACTTTCACTATCAAATAATCAATTATTAAACAAATTAACTGGTCTGATTCCTTCTAGTTTTCGTCTGGTGCTATTTTTCAGACGTTTTTGTATGATAATTGTAGTGATTCACGCGTATGATATGATTTGTACCAGATAAATCAATTTTGAACAGGAAGGATACCTGAAAAACTAATTAAACGAGTATTTACTAGTGAAAGTGGTGGGAGATGATGATGATGATGATGATGATGATGATGATGGACATGATGCATTGATTTTTCTTAAATAAACTGTTTCTTTGAATTTTTGGGTTATTTTGACGTCGAAAACAATTTTTGGGGATTTTACCTGACAGTTGCAATATGGCTTATTTTGACGATTTTACACTGTTTTTCCGAACCTTTCGTGTCATATCTCAGTAAAAATTCAACCGATTTTCAATTTTCTTACGTCAATTGAAAGCTCACATAATGGGCATGTTTTTACAATAATTGGTCAATGCCCGACCAACTGAAGATTGAGTGAAATTCGCCTCTGAAAGAAACACGAAAATTCAACGTAACACTTTTTCGATTTTTCCAAAAATAACTAAACGTACATAAAGACGATTTTAATGTGTTATTCCTGATTTTTCCAAAGTTAAATTTTGTGCTCTTTTCAGAAATGAAGTTTATTTTGTTCTATGTTGAACGGTTAGTCCGTTAAGACCGCCTTTTGTGGAAAAGAGGTGATTTGGCTTAAAAAACACTAAATTCCCTGTAACTCTGAAACAAAGCGTTTCCGACCCTATGTCCATATAGTCATTTTGGTTCGCCCTACTTAGTAGTACAACATGTGGAAGTATTGTCGTTTCCTCCTGGAACACCCTGTATTATATAAAGATATATATATATATATACGGGTGGTCGGTTTTGACTTGTACAAAAAAAAATGGGTGAAATTAGACCTCATTTGTGATCGAAAATACCCCACCGGCTATGGTCCGAAAATCAAAACTATTCGAGATATGATTTTTTGAACGATTTTTAAGGCTTAAGTCACTTTTCTCGGAAAAATGCGAGTTGCTCGCTTCCAAGTGAACGTTTTACAACTTTTGACGACAGATTCGGAAAGAGCACAATTTTTTCTATCGGGAAAAGATATTTAAACTCAAATTGATCGCTTTTGGTGGCCTTGACAGCTATTCAAACTGGGCAAAATCCAGAATTTTCAATTTTCCAACAAACGTCAACCCCAACTATTTTACGCTAAATCTCTTCAAATCGGCTTCCCAAGGTCAGGAAAACTTCTTCAATGTGTCCTCTTCAAAATCACTCTCTAAAATTATTTTAGTTAATGGGCAGTTTTTCTGCGCAAATTATCATTTTCTAAAAAAAATAAGGTATTTCTTCCTTCAAAACCGCAAGTTCAGGGTAGTTTTGAACATCAACATTTCAACAACTCTTGCGCTGTAATTTTTTTGTTTGACGAGAGAAACCATCATAAAAATCATTTAAAGTCTTCATTTACATGAAACTTATGTATTCGTCTTTATTGTCGCTCCGGCAGCTGGCTACCGGATAAATCAAAGAGGGCAGAAATGGCTAATTTTAAAGAAATTTATGATTTGCACATTCTCATTCAAAACGTATTTTATTTTAACATGTTTTCAAAGTGCATTCCATTGCTGCGGATACACTGTCTTGCTCGTTTTCTCATTTCTTTGACCGTTACTTCGTAGGTCAGCGTCGAGTCACGAACACTTTGGGCTGCCTGCCCAATTCTTTCGCGTAACTCCTCTTCCTCTTCCGCGTAACTCCTCTTCCTCTTCCGCGTAACTCTGCTCCCGTGTACTTATTCCGGGCCGATTGTCCACTTCTTCAAGCACCATTTCTTCTGTTTGAACGCCTTCCGCTCTCGCCCCTACCTCGTGACTACTAGAAAAGATCGACCTTTCCGAAATTCGTCGGTGAACTGAGGCAAATGTCCTGTAGTCAGGGATACGCCGATTAGGGTATCGTTCAGCGTACAGCCTCTGAGCCAACCTAGAATTTCCGTCGGCCAGGCCGTAAACGAAATGAATGTCAGCGTAATGACTTGCCGAATACATTTTGAACGCTTTAAATGCACGAGTGAGACGTGAAACTGAAATGCTTGGAGAGACTAAGAAAGAAGCTCGAGTGGACTTTGGACTTTGGTACAATGCATTGAAATCTTAAAATTGTCTCCAATACTACTGCCCGTATTTCTCAACGCTCTTTGAGAAGTGCACGAGTCAATAACGTGTAGAAGCAAGCAATTTAGAATGTGCAAATCATAAATTTCTTTAAAATTAGCCATTTCTGCCCTCTTTGATTTATCCGGTAGCCAGCTGCCGGAGCGACAATAAAGACGAATACATAAGTTTCATGTAAATGAAGACTTTAAATGATTTTTATGATGGTTTCTCTCGTCAAACAAAAAAATTACAGCGCAAGAGTTGTTGAAATGTTGATGTTCAAAACTACCCTGAACTTGCGGTTTTGAAGGAAGAAATACCTTATTTTTTTTAGAAAATGATAATTTGCGCAGAAAAACTGCCCATTAACTAAAATAATTTTAGAGAGTGATTTTGAAGAGGACACATTGAAGAAGTTTTCCTGACCTTGGGAAGCCGATTTGAAGAGATTTAGCGTAAAATAGTTGGGGTTGACGTTTGTTGGAAAATTGAAAATTCTGGATTTTGCCCAGTTTGAATAGCTGTCAAGGCCACCAAAAGCGATCAATTTGAGTTTAAATATCTTTTCCCGATAGAAAAAATTGTGCTCTTTCCGAATCTGTCGTCAAAAGTTGTAAAACGTTCACTTGGAAGCGAGCAACTCGCATTTTTCCGAGAAAAGTGACTTAAGCCTTAAAAATCGTTCAAAAAATCATATCTCGAATAGTTTTGATTTTCGGACCATAGCCGGTGGGGTATTTTCGATCACAAATGAGGTCTAATTTCACCCATTTTTTTTTGTACAAGTCAAAACCGACCACCCTGTATATGAATCCTGGAGACCACTGAATTCGTGTTCTAGAGGTTCTGAAACGTGAAAAAAACATTACGTGACCCATGTTTGCCACCATCACGACGAGACCAATAGTGCATTTTTCAGAATGAAATGCACTAAAAGAGCTGGTATTATCGGCTTGATCGCACCATTTGTCGAAGGTTCTGAACCGTTCGATAATTATTTGGAAAGATTGGAAGCGTTCTTCTCAATCAACCACCTTCCCGATGTCGAAAAAGTGAGCTCCCACGTAGTTCTTATCGGACCAGACGTTTATCAGACTCTCAAAAATGTGGTGGCGCCGGAAAAGCCATTGGACTTACTCTTTGTCACTGTCATCGACAGACTAAAAAGTCATTATTCACCTGCCCGTTGCGAAATAGCCAAACGTTTCAAGTTCAACAGACGGTGCCAAGAACTGGGTGAGTCGGTGTAGTCGTTTGTCATCGCCCCCAAACAGTTAGCAGCAACCTGTAAGTTCAGGACCAGGCACTTCGTGGCCGTCTAATTGTGGCCCTTTCGGACGAATCGATGGTCCGCAGGTTGATCGGGGAGACCAATCTTACTTTCGACCAAGCCGTTAAGTCGGTCCAAGACATGGACGCTGTGAAACGTAATGCTCTCCTCGTACAATCAGGGTCCCGACACCATATTCATGCAGTCACAGCACAACCATCGTCTCGACGCACCCGTTCGCTCAGCCGTACAAGATCGTCGAGGCCCCAAGTTACTCGGTCACCAAGCCGGCCTCGTTCACCGCAGCCTTCTTGTTCTCGTTGCGGCCGAATAGAACTGAAAAACGCGTATTTGCAAGTTAAGGTTTCCGAGGTCTGTCAGCCGCTACTTACCATCAACACTCATTGTGGCCTTTAAAGATACCGCAATTTAGTTTTTGGAGTTTCTGCTGCACCATTCGTTTTTCAAAGTATTATGGATCAAGTTTTAAGAGATATCCCAAAAACTAGTGCATACTTGGATGATATAATCGTGGGAGTGACAACAAAGGAATAATGTAAGCAAACTTTATTTCATATTTTAGAAAGGCTAAATCACTTCAACGTGAAGATTAAGCTCGCCAAAAGCCAGTTCCTCACGACTTCAATAAATTACCTCGGCTATCTCTTGGACGACACTGGCTTACATCCCGGTGTCGTTTGAGTTCAGCACGTGGGGATTCCTCACCATACCTGGACAACCCTTTTAAAAACTCTAATCCCATAATAAACGCTCTACCCTGAAAGAGTTCTCCTTCCACTGCCTCTGCCTTTCTTTCTTGCCTACGGTAGTAGTCGAGAAAACATTTTCAAATTACCACTTTGCTCAACTCCTCAAGTTAACGCCAGGGGGTAAAGTAGGAATAAAATCTAGCCTGAATGGGTCAGCCAAAAAACTAATTTTTAAAAATTAATTAAGCAAGGCAATTTATGCCTAATTGTATGAACAAAAAATGAGGGGACAAAATTTACGTTCCCGAAAATATATCTTTTTTTAAAGAGAAGCGATAAGCAAACTAAAGGATTGGTCCTTTGTTCTCTCAATTTGAGTATGAAAAGAGCCGACAGGTCGGGTTGATTTGACGTTCGACTAAATGGACTTTATTTATGAACAATTTGCTCGAACGTTGACTAATTTAAGCGAAATAAATTTGCAACTCGCGTTACGCACTGAGAGCTACGAAGTGTTGGAAGGAACGCCACACACTTGCATTCCAAACTGTGCTGAAATAGGAATATCAAAAATAAAACACCGCTGCAGAAAAAGAGCCAGGGAAGAGGTCCTAACACCGGTCCCGAAAAAGTTGAAGCGTTACGCGCGGCACGTTCCCCTACGAATGTTTCGGAATTGAGATCATACCTAAGCATACTGAATTTCTTTCGAAAGTTTTTGAATTGTCCCCCAGAACCAGTCTACAGTCTCACGCTAAAATCAGTCCAGTGGAATTGGTCATATGAATGCCGGAAAGCCTTTGTGAAATAAAAGGAGCTCGTTTCCCCAAAGCTGTAGTTCTTATGACGTAGGTGCAGTGCTATGTCATGAGGTAGAGGGGCCGGAGCTACCGGTTGCGTTCGCATCAGTGACGCTAACAGCAACCCAAAGAAACTATAGCTAACTAGACAAAGAGGCTTTAGGTCTCACTTTCGCGGTCACTAAATCTGAAAAGTACCTTTGGGGGCAAAAATTTACGTTAGTGACTGATCACCAGTTGTTGCAACACATATTCGGACGGCAGCCTCCCGACTGCAACGCTGGGCCTTGAGACTGTCTGAATATTCGTACACAGTTCAATATAGAAAGGGCTCCTCCGTCGGGCACGCGGATACGTTGTCTCGCCTGCCATTACCCGAGGAACCAGTGGACCTGTCAGTGCAATTTAATCAATGTAGCGTTTAAAGAAAATTTATTGGATAATAGTGACGTAGCATTTGCACCAACGAAGACCCAGTAACAAAAGCTGTCTTTGATTACATGAAAAACGGGTGGGCAGACTTTAATAAACTTGAGCCAGCAGTGCGACCTTATTTTAAGTTCCGTACTTCTTTTAACACTCGAAAAGAGTTGTATTATTTACATGCATAGGGTCGTGATCCCCGAACGTCTCCGTTCCCGAGTTTTAAAACTGTTGCATAGAGATCATACGGGGATCGTCCGTTCAAAAATGCTTGCAAGGTCTTGGGTTTGGTGGCCAGGCATCGAGAGGCATGGAGAGAGACACGCTTAATAGACAGTTGTGCGGCGTGTCAATTGTCACGAAATGCTAACAGTAAACCTATCGTAAAGCCTATGGGGAAGACCGACAAAGCTTGGCAAAGAGTCCACATTGATTTTTTCTACCTGGACCAGTCAACCTTTTTGTTGGTTATAGAAAATGTAAAATCAATTTTATTACTAGTCCCCCATTCCGGCCAGCTAGCATCTGTTTAGCGGAAAGAGCAGTTCAAACTGTCAAATGAGAGTTAAAAACGTACGTCATCTAGAGACACACTGGATGACGTCATCGTGTCGTTTCTTATGTGATACAGGAATATGCAAACGACGTCGACTGGTTCAAGCCCCGCCTCCTTGATGTTCAGTTATCCAGTGAGAGCACCGTGCTCAATGATGCACCCAGATTTCGGTTCTTTTAAGTCTCAAGTCAAAGATGTCTTAAAGAACGTAAATGTCAAGTTCAACCTAAACGACAAAGTCTTAGTCAAACTTCCCTCTCCAGCCCAGTTCAAGGAATGGATACCCGGCCGTGTCATGGAAATTTCAAGTCCGGTTGTTTTCTTAGTCAAAATGTCGTCGGGTGGTATCAGAAAAGTTCATGCAAACCAGTTGAGACCGAGCCGTCCCGACGATTCCCCCTCACCAACATTCCGTCTGAACAAGTCGCTCCAGATCTATTAACCTCGAACGAAGAGATTGGCACGCCTCCTCGTTTCCCCACCAGGTCTTGCCTGAGCTCCCAGTCCACTTCCCCCAATTGTAGAAAATCAGTTCGAATTGTACCCCCCACTCGTAACACTTCCATCCTAAGTTCTCCTCGAGTCGTTGTTTCTTGTTTTCATTCTCAGATTTTCCGTATGCATTGACGCTAGTCACAAAGATTTTCAACGCTACAAGCGAGGTTAAAATTTTCACGTTAGACAATTTAAAATTTCTTAATCCCATTGTTGTTTCCCCCTCTTTCCACTCTCTCTCACTCTCAGGTATTTACTCAAGCCCTAACTGCAGCAGACACTAACTAGACCATGCCGTCCTCGCCATCGGTTATGGAATTCACAAAGGTAAAAAATACTGGTTGGTGAAGAATTCTTGGGCTACGTCGTGGGGAATGGAACGGATGCTTTTGGATGGCGAAGGATGAGAGTAATATGTGCGGAATCGCTATACAAAGGCACCGTACCCCATTGTTTAATAGTTTGTATGCACGAATCGGCGAAGTTCGTTAAGCTCTCCACAGCACCCTCATTATGCAGCTTTCTGTGCTGAATAGAAAGCATCCCTTTTAATTTGAAGCTCTAAATAAATCCATTCTGCTGAAACATACGATTTTTTCTATAATCATGAGCAATATGTCTCGCAAAAAAACGTGGAAACAAAAACAAAAACAGCTAATTATGAGATAGACATGCACGTAGAATTTTTTTTTCAAATAGCTGAGGAGTTGGGGACGATATCTAAAACAAATTGGTTGTTATATTATCTTCAGCAACACCGCTCCATAGCATTCAAACTCCTGTCTTAAAATAGTATATTTCATATCAAGAGCAGAAAGTGAGAAATATAATGCGGGCGTTGTTTGACGAGCGAGGCAATTACGCGAGCAACGATATTTCACTTTTTGCTCGAGTTGTTGAGCAAATTTTTCATAATTAATTAGTGAGATTGTGTATGAAGTAAAAACCTGAACTAAGGATCTATAAGTTCCTACGAGTACTGATAGTCCGCCATGTTTGGTCCCCCCCCCTCCACATAGGGATCAAATAGATTTGATATCTATCATTCGCTGTAGGTTACGCTCACCAGCCAATCACGAGCCCTCCACTCTCTAGAAGACCACATAATTATGGCGGGTATTGTCAGTACCTGTGTGTAACCATAGGTTCTCTACCTGAACGTCTGACAAATGCTAGGGTCTCGAATAGCTGACTGGCGATCGCTTTTTTACGAGTTAACCTCCCGTTTGAGTTTTAAATTAACTTTAGCCCATTCCAAAATTATATAATACTAATAAATCATCTTTTTAAAACTGTAAGCTAAAATCGGTTTTCGTTCATCTCTATTCAATAAATAAATCGCTCCTCCGACAGCGTCTAAAAAATAAATCCGTTTATTAAAAAAAGGTAAACTACCACTCATCGAGTCGTCATCTTCGAGAAGACATGAAGCAGCGACATGAAGCGATATTATATCGCACGCTCCTAACATACCCGTATGATATATATTCGACTTTCTTAATAGGTTTTGGGTTCGGAAAGCTGTACTTTCTTTACTGGTCGTACGAAAACTTCAAATTTAGACACAAAGTGTGACTGCTCGGTCATCGGTCCGAAAAATAACGATTACATTTCATTAAAATATTATGCCAGTTTCCGATTTTCTAGATTCGGCAAATATAACGAACGAAAAAAAGATGTTTCTGAAAGGGATCAGCAACATTGGCTCGAGTACTGTTTTGCTTGGCGTAAAAAAGTAATGTGATGTCATTGACTGTGGGAAGGAAAATAAAGATTTAGTTGGTTGGTGGGTGGGTGGAAGACCGTTACAAATGTGAATTTAAATTTTCCGTGAATTTGAAGCGCAAAAGGAATGACGGAAACAGACTAAAATAGATTGGGAGCAGTAAGACTGGAAATAAACTTTGCAAATCGCGCGAAAGAGAAATACAGGTGAGTGGGGGGGGGGCGAGCATCTGACTCGTGCTATTCCATTTGTTGTTTTCAAACCAAACAAACACATACATCCGGAATGTTCAAATCGCTGTCTGTTTGTCCCTTTGTGGGAATGGCACCGAGAGATTTTCTTATTTCCTACCATTTCTCCGTCACCACCCCGTGGGTGGACTTACAAGCATTTCACCCTCTCACTCAAGAGTCATGTTCGAGCAAGCAAATGCGCAAAATTCACGGACTGATTTCGAAGTGGTGAGCTTCGAGTGGGGAGAGGTAGCTGAGTTTTATTTTTGCGGCCTTTATTTTTAGGGGCTCAAAGACAAATCGACCAGGCGGGGTGGGGTGGATGTGCGAGCTTTGGTGAATAGTAAATACCTCACGGCATTGACTGTCTCCGTGATTATGTATGTGTTGTGTGAAGAGTATAGGAATGTTTGGGCTTGAAAGCAAAAAACAGAAATGCTACTCCCACAGGAATGTGTGTGAGAGTGATCGAGAGAAAGAGGTTTAAAAGAGTTTGTTGAGAGTGAGTGCGTGGGGATCTTGCTGTAAGCTGTACTTGATGTATGCTGAGCACGTAGCGTTGTCCTAATTTCGAGCCATCGAAACTTCTCCGCTCTGGTGTGTTCTGTTCTCCTCTTTTGTTACAAATGTGTTTCATAGCAAACACACACAAAAAATATATGAAACGCGTTCGTTATCGCATTTTAATTTTCATTTCATTAAATTGGAGCCTCGATTAAGAGTAATACTTAAATGATGGATATTACGGATGGAGAGACAACCTGACTGAAAATGCGTTTTCAAAAAACATGGGAATCTCTAACATCGGCCGGGACCTTTTAAAATTTCAGTGGTTTCAACCTCACTTCAGGAAAAATATCATATTTTATGACTATGACATTCAACGACACTAATAACGTCAGAGACATTATGTTCCTTAACGTAGTCGCTTTATAGCTTGACTACTTACTGATGATGTGAAAATACAAGAACATACAGTTTAATTGTCCAGACAAATTACTCCCGGTCCAGGGATTTTGATTGTTGAACTTTTTAGTTATGTACATGAGGCGCGGGTGCAGCATATCCAGACGAGTGTGCCGCGCGTTTACATCAAGGGACGAATTCAAGTCATGGTCCAGTCAGTCCCCCATGGCCCCAGTTTCTATTGGTTGTAAATCACAAATCAGTCCGTCAGCTCCCAACAGTTTATTGGCAGACGCATAGTTGTTAAGCTCGATAACTAACCTATTAAGACTTTGAGTTTGTATAGAAGTCACACTTTTTGAAATATCTACACAAGATTAAAAGTTGACGTTACCGATCGACATGGGGTGCATTCTGGTTAACCCTGCCATAGCAGAATTCAAGCTTTCCAAATATATTTTCAAAAGTCCGGAGTCCCCCTTACGAAATAGTCTCTTCTCCTGGGCATTATCGTTTATGACATTCGTCTCAATTTCCATATTACTGCCGCTCGATCCACCCAGAGCATCCCCCCAGTTGAGGTTTCCGGGGAAACCATCCGTTTCCTCCCCTTCCGTCTCCTCACCCATACCGAAAATAAATAAAAGAAACCCGCCTAATCTTTCAAGAGAGCAATAATAAATGAATAAAAATACTCCACTTCAATGAAACGAGGGGGCCTATTCAGAGTTGTCGAGAAGAAAATGCCGCAAGAGGGATCCAAGGACGACGTATATGAAATGATATCTAACGTGTCAGTTACTAAGAGTATGAGTCAAAAAATTGAAGTTTTCAAGAGAGCGTTCCAAACTCATACTTATGAGGCCTATAGAATTTGTGTTTAGAGATTGACTTAGATCATTGATCAACAGAGTAGACAGCACAATTTTATGCAAACAGTAGGTAATCCGATTCTCTTTAAGTCAACTGGGGGAAAAGTGCTACTCTCTTAATGCTTAAAACAATTTAAATAAACCCAAACTATACTGTTAGGCACAAGTCCCCTTAGGAATAGGAATTCGGGTTTTTTCGTGACTTTTCTCTTGAGAACAGAAGAGTAGAGGCAGGCCTTCAAGCTGAGTGCAAGAACGGAAAATGGCTAATTTTTGACTTATACTCTTAGTAACTGACACGTTAGATATTATCCTGCCTTGGCAACCGCACTTCGGGATTTTCCCCCAACGCCTCTGAATAGGGCCCCAGGTGATAATTATAATCGTATGAGGCCCAAACATGTCGCTGATTTGCATGTTTCCGTACTCGTGTTGTATAGTACTGCAACGTGCGCTACGCAAGGGAGACGAGGTTGCCGGTCCCGAGGTTGCCTACATTACGGTATGGGACAGGGGGCTGAGCTAAGAGTCCAAAGCTCACTTGAACGGCACGGCAAGTGTCGGAATAGGCAACCTAGTTCCAATTCCCCTCTTACCCAATCCCGAGTTTTCCAGGCGGACGGAGTGCCGAAATAAAGGAGTCGATCGCCAGACACCGGCTCGAGAGTGTGTTTAATTGTGCCTTGAGAGCCATCGTGCCCCCCCCCCCCCAGTAGTCACTTTGTTATAGTTCTAAGAGGTTTTGGTTGCTTAGTTAAGTTAATAAAGTTGAGAGCGTATTAACTCGTGATTTCATTATTTTGTCCTGTCTCCCCTGTAACGGCCCTAAAAGTCCAAAAATCCTCCCCCCCGTTACAGTACCTTAACGACACAAGGTCGTAATGAAGCCTATTTCGGGTGAGGGCGGAAGTTGCCAGCACGAGACGCAAGTCAAGTGCCAGCAACCGCCCGAACCTGAAATGCCCATTACGATCGAGTATCGTACGCTACTTTTTCTACGCAGTCGTTCATTTTTGTCATTTCCAAAAACCATAAAATTACACCTACCACCAAACCACTAAGGCTCGTTTCACACATACGCGGTTTCCCGAGGCGCGGTTGCTACGCGGCGTGAACGCAGAGGGTGCCTCGCACGATGCCGCGTAGAAACCGAATTTTGGTTCACACATGCGAGGCAACCTCCGCCTTCGCATCACGTAGCAACCCTAACTCGGGAAACCGTGTATGTGTAAAGGTGGGAAGGTGCTTATTTTTCGTGGAAATAATTTTCGCTTTATTCATTATTTTTAAACAAATGAATTTAAAACATGTGATCCTACAAGAAAAATACATTCATAAAGTTTAGAGAACAGTGAAACACAGGCCACATTGTTGTTCTAGTTTACTGGAGTAAGAACATTGCCCAGTGCCCAAATACTTCAGATTGGAGGCCGATGGAAAAAGTGGGGGAAGGACCGTGAGCAATGGGCCACGCTTGGATTTCATTTCGCACGGTCAGGAGCAATAACCCTCGTTGCATCTTCCACGGAAGGTAGCAAAGTAGGTCATTTCTAACGACTGTAAAAAACCTCCTTTCCAGTGGAATTATATCGGACGATGAACCATTCATATTTCATTGAATTTATAAAACGCTATCTTGCGCCGCATTAAGGCCAGGTCACACCTATCATGCACGCTTCCGATCCGACACCGATCATGCATTTTTTGATAGGTGTGGGGACCGTAATAGGCGTTAATACCGAATAATTCACGGCTATTACGCTTCTCAGCCCTCTCAAATTGCCTTTCCAACCCAAATATAGTCTAACCGTTACGAGGGTTTCCACAGTCTCCGATCCGACATGCATGATCGGTGTCGGATCGGAAGCGTGCATGATAGGTGTGACCTACTGGCCTTTATGCGTTATTAACATCTTTCATAAATACAACAGCGCTCTTGCCGAATAAAGACGAACTACGAACGAGGGTAACATCTGACCGGTGTCACTTGCTATGTTTTGTTTATTGTGGTAGTTAAAATCAGAATAGTATGTTACGATCCAAGGGCGGTATGACGCTCATTACAGTCGAGGGCGACAGGTAGTGCCCGAGGTGAAGCCGAGGGTAGTTGTCGCCCGAGATCGTAATGAGGAATACCGCCCGAGTGTTGTACGCTAATTTTTGTACAGCGAAGTTCATAATTATTATAATAATAATCATAAAACCCAGTCTTTAAAGCCCCGTTCAGAAGCTATGTGCTATGTACCTGTGGAGTCGTCTATGCAAATGATAAAATTAATTCCTTCGAAAAATTAAGCATTTTGATATGTTGCGCAGACTCCACAGACGCATAGCATATGGTTTGCTTAATATACTGTAATGAACGCACACTCCAGCCAGCCAGGATGACGTAGCTGATACTTGTAAATGTAATGTACAAAGTAATTGTAAATGTCTATGCTGTTCACTCACCTTGAGTCGCAAAGACCGGGGCCTTCATTTTCACTGTGCCCTTCAAACAACAGTGTTTTATGGTGATAACATAGGTATCCCAAAAGTTCCGTTCACAAGCTCTATGTTTTCGTTGTGTGGTGTCTATGCAACCTATCAAAATGCTTCATTTTTCGAGGGAATAAATTTGATTGGTTGCGTAGACTCCGCACAACGCAAACATAGAGCTTGTGAACATGTTGTAAACCCCACCGCATCCGCATCAGCGTTAACCATAGAAAAGTTTTTTTTTTTTTTTTTTGCATAATATCCCCTCGCACACTGCCTTTCGGCATAAAGTAATATCACCCGTAAAATTCCATTAAAAACATCATGCATGTATAGCATACACAAAAGAACAAAGATCCCCTTACATCATTATTCATTGAACACTCCATCCGGAAATTGACTTGTATTCTCCGTAGCCTTCGAGCTACGGAGAATGCAAGTCATTTTTAATATTTTATAATATTTCGCTTCTTTTGGCAATCTGCCCTCGATTTTCCCCTTCGTTCCTCTAGTTTCTCGGGATTTTTTTCATGTCAAGTTATTTTTTCAAGTTCATGCAGATGTGGGATATGAATTTGGTTAAAAGGAATGGGAAAGGAAAGAACTGTTCCACCTTCCTAAATTTTCCTAAATTTCTTGACGTAGTTGAAATACAAAAAAGAAGAAGAAGAAAAAAGTTTTGTTATCTTATTACCATGTTTTAGGACATTATACTTATCGTCAAAATAAATCGAATATTCCAGCAGAAATTGATTTATTATAAATTAACACAACTCTGATGATTCCACCCACAAGTTCTTGAACGCCCACAAGAAGAAGTGGGGGGAATCATCAGAGTTGTGTTAATTTATCAAAGCACCCACTCACTCTCTCTCCATAAATAAAGTAATTGATTTATTATGGTCTTCACGTTAATGCGGAGGGAATATGTTTGTGGTTGCTTCCTATTCACCGCAGAAAGCCGTATAAAAAGGTTTGTTGGTGCAATCATATGCAAACTAATAGGCCCGTTCACAAGCTCTATGTATACGTTGTATGGAGTCTACGCGACCAAACAAATTTATTCCCTCGAAAAATGAAGTATTTTGATAGGTTGCATAGAGTCCACAGACGCATTGCACAGAGCTTGTGAACGGGGATGAAGATCGTACGCTTGTGCGGAATTTCCTGAATATTTAAATGAGCCCTTGAAGTCCAGGATTGGTGCAGAAATACGGTGGTAATTTCCGTAACGCGGAGTAGGCGAGGTATGATTGGAGGGGTGTCGAGGAAACACATGTGCAACTCCCCCTTAAAATGTAAACCTCTCTACTTGTAGCGGTGAAAATCCTCGTGACTGGCGTCGATGCACACGGAAATAGTACAAACTTGACCTTTGGCTACCGCTTTTTAAAGAGCTTTCTTATTTTTACTCTTAATATTTTTGTAACCGTGATCTTTGGCACCATCGTGTTTTCACAAGAATTTACTCTGCCCTTCCTGAACATTGAGATTGATTGTTATAGCTTAACCCTTTAACGTACCGGGGGTCCAAATGAGTTTTTGTCTGGACGTTTTGTGTACCTCATATTGGACACCTAGTTGGAGACTGCGCTATACATGAAATGACCTGGCTTTTGAATCGGAGCGGGTTAGAACACGTTTATGAGTTGAATAAACTCCAACTAATAGTGGTAGGACACGTTTTTCCCGGCTTTTTGTGCGTTGGGTCCAACATAGGGAACTCTTTCGGGGTTTTCGACGCCATTTTGTTGTGATTTTCAGTGTTTGTTTGGTTCAGGAAGTCAATGTCAATGAACTCGGCGGAACTGGCAGTGATATTCCTCCAATTTTTCGCTGGTGAATGGTAATTTATACTTCATATTCTTAAACTGAGTGCCCCATAAAGTGCAATTATGGATTGTTAACCCTTAACTTCCTGCTGAAAATGAAAAACTGCTCCACCGTGCATACCCTTTTTGGGAAGTGGTCCGATGAGGTCGACGTGGATGTGTTGAAAACGCTACGTGGCTGTAGGAAAGTTGCCAGGTGGAGAGTGTACGTGGCGAGTTATTTTGGCGCGTTGGCAAGAAATACACGCTCGTGACCACGCTCGGCAATCTTGACGGATTCGAGGCCACACAAAGCGTTGTGAAATGAGCCGGGTAGTTGCTTTGATGCCGGGATGACTCAAATTATGGAGAGAGTCGAAAATGCGGCGTCGAAGTGGAGTAGGTACGAAGGGTCGAAGAGTTGATGTTGACGTGTCGCAAACAAGAGTAATGTCGGACCCGGGGATGTCAACGTTTTGGAGGCGAAGGGACGAATCGTTGGTTTTGAGGAGGTCACGAAGTTCATCATCATGATTTTGCGCTTTAGCTAGTGTTGTGAGATCGACAGGGGGAGGAATTGCAGCGGTGAGAGAATCGACTCGAGATAGAGTATCGGCGACAATGTTTGCAGCGCCGCTGATGTGTTGAATGTCGGTCGTGAACTGGGAAACAAACGAGAGCTGGTTAAGTTGTATTGGGGGTATCTTTTCCTTGCGTTGACGAAAGGCGAACGTGAGAGGCTTGTGATCCGTGTAGACAGTGAAAGTTTGGGCTTCAAGGGTATGACGAAAGTGTTGTATGGCAGCGTAGACGGCATGAAGTTCTCGATGAAAAGCTGGCCACTGCTGTTGGCGTGGAGTCAGTTTTTGGGAGAAAAATGTGAGGGGCTGCCACTCGTTCACCACGCGTTGTTGAAGACATGCCCCGATGGCAGCTTGAGAGGCATCAGCGAAGAGCCCGAGTTGAGCCTTGGGGTCAGGATGAGCGAGAATGGTTGCTGTTGCGAGATGTTCTTTGCACGACTGGAAAGCTTGCTCGAGTGCCGGGGTCCAAATTATTGGTTGTTCACCGCGGAGACCGGCGAGAGCGGAGTGAAGGGGCGCTTGAAGTTGTGCTGCGGACGGGAAAAAACGACGGTAGAAATTTATTATCCCGAGGAAACGGCGAAGACCTTGGGCTGTTGTCGGGCGTTTGAAATTTTGAAGCGCCGCGATACGATCGCCTTCCGGGGTGACCTCATATCCCAAGAAAGTGACTTTTGATGAGCCGAGAATGCATTTGTTGGCATTGATGAGGAGTCCATGTTCACTCAGACGTTTGAAAACGGCGTGAAGATGCGTTTTATGTTCGTCGGCGTCTCGGGAGAAAATAAGAATGTCATCAATATAGGGATAACAAAAGTCGAGGCCTCGGAGGACGTCGTCTATGAACCGTTGAAACGTCTGGGCGGCATTTCGAAGACCAAAGCTCATGTACGGGTACTCATAGAGACCGAAAGGCGTTGTGATAGCCGTCTTAGGGACGTCGTTGGGAATTTGGGATTGACGGGGATTTGATAATACGCCTTGACGAGGTCCAGGACGGAGAAGATTGTGCATCCTTGGAGATTGTGGGAAAAGTCATGGATATGACGGACAGGGTAACGATCAGGAACGGTCCTGGCGTTTAATGCACGATAGTCGCCACAGGGGCGCCACCCAGAACCTTTCTTCGGCACCATGTGAAGTGGTGATGACCAAGGGCTGTCTGATCGTCGAACGATTCCTTGTTGAAGTATAAGGTCGAATTCAGCCTTGGCAGGTAGAAGCTTATCGGGAGCAAGTCGTCTAGGGCGTGCGAACACAGGGGGTCCGGGCGTCGTGTTGATGTAATGGACAGTAGAATGGTGAACGACGCGAGGAGGGCCCGACGGTAGAGTGAGCTGAGGGTATTGTGCGAGAATGTCGTGAAAAGGGGATGGCTGTAATGATTCAGAGGACAGCGACTTGACATTCGGTTGATGGGTCAGGTTCGTGATGCAAGTTGCAGCAAGGCCGGTGGTGGCATCGAATAAACGATTGTTGCGACAATCTTGAAGAAGAGAATAGTGTGCGAGGTAGTCGGTTCCGATAATGGGAATTTGCACGTCGGCGATGACGAAGTTCCAGGAGAAATCCCGACGAAGATTGAAATCCGGGCGAAGACAAATAGTTCCGTACGTTGAAATGTGCGTATTGTTGGCGGCGAGAAGTTGGAGACCAACGCGATGTCGTTTTCCAGGAAGAAGACGGCGAGGGAAACAACACAAATCGGAGCCTGTGTCGAGGAGGTACTGGTGCTTGGTGAGGCGATCGAGGATGAACAAGCGGTGGTCGGTCGCCGCTACTGTCGACTGCCCTGAGAGTTTAACTTTGGATAGGAGCACGGAGGGGTGCATTGCGTGGCACGATTTCCCCAGCGGCGATGGTACCATCATACTCGCGATGGTGAGTCGGAGGAGGGGCTGTGGGAAGGGGTGGAATGCCTGTGATGAGACCATGGTTGACCGCGCCGATGTTGATAGCGTTCGAGTCAGTGTGGCAAGTTGTTGAGTGACAGTTTCGAGAAGGCGAGCGATTCCCGGGTCCGTGGGAGTAACCATATCGACAGGGGAAGAGTGACGGTTGAAAGTGGGAAACACGGGTTGGACTTCGACGATCTGGTCGGCAATGATGGCTAGGCGGTCGAGTGGAAGGTCTGCCTGTGTTTGAACGATCGCTTGAACGTGTGGAGGTAGGCGTTGCGTCCAGAGTATCCGCAGCAAATCGTCGTGTACGAGTGTGGATCCTGCGAGGGATCGAAGATGCCGTAAGAATTTTGACGGTTTGAGGTCTCCGAGGTCTTCTTGTGACAGAAGGCGACGAAGACGTTGTCCGTCCGAGAGCGAAAGGCGTTCGATTAGTGAATTCTTGAGAGTGGTGTAGGGGTTTTGAAGGGGGGGTGTCGTGATGAGATCCTCGACCTCATTTATATACCGCTCATCGAGTTGAGAAATTAGGTATCTGTATTTCGTCGCTTCTTGGGTGATGCCGGCGAGATCAAATTGAGCATCGACTTGGGCGAACCAGAGCTGCGGCTTGTCGCTCCAAAACGCGGGGAGTTTTATGGCGACGCGATTGACGAAGATGGGAGCGGCTGCATCGTGGGCAATTCCGGCGGTTTGTTCAGCGATGTGAGGCAACATGCCTTGAATTTGCTGCCGGAGGTTATTGAGTTGCTCGAGTTGAGCAGCAACGTCGTCAGGAGCTTCTGCCATGGTGTTCGGGTCGGGGTCACCAATTGGAGAGATTTTAGGATGTCCTATTTAGATACTTACGATTATTTGTTGTAACGATAAAACCGAACAGGGGGCTTATTCTCTAACTCCGAAGCAATAGCTTTTTCGAAGTCATATGTTTATTTCATTGATTTTCTTCAAACAAATGAATGAAATAAACACATGGCTGGCGAAAAAAATATTGCTTGTTGTTAGAGAATAGGCCCCCTGCTTTATTTTTGTTAACCATGTGTCGGAACATAAATAAAAATAATAAAAGTAGTTGAAGGGGGGCCACCGCACTCCCGGGGTATAAAGCAGGTGTCCAGAATACGACGCACTAAGACTTAAAGGGTTAATAGTCCAGTCAATTGGAGCTCTGGAAAGCCTGTTTCAGGACAAACGTAAAGAAGTTTTTTTCTCAACGGATTTATATGTTTTTGGGGGTGCTGAATCCGAATCTGAACTTTGCCAACAAAAAATCTGTCGGCTTCACGTCGAAAATTGCACAAAACCTCAAATTGTTTTGACTTTTTGCACTCAATCGCTTATATCCCTGAACTATGGACTTTTTGATATTGACGCTCCTTAGCATTCTTGAAGTAGATTATACATTTGAGACAATTCAAGTCTAATTACTGCTCCGTACGACCAATAGTTCCTGAGATATGAACCCTAAAAAATTGACGAGTGCGTGGGAAATCCACCACCAGTTTTTGTAGAGAAATATTCAGAAGAACAGAGTATCGTCAGTTTTGTGGTAAAATAGCCGATTTCTGAGGTTGATAAAATTTGGTTATTGGGTAAAATCGCCAGTTTTGTAGTGTACTGTGTTTTCGAATTCCCAGAAATTGAATTTTTGAAAATGTCAATACTACAAAACTGCCTTTTTAGCGAGTCAATCCCGCGAAATTGAATTTTTCAATGCGCAAAAACCGTGAAATTGTATAATAGTGCTAACTCATTGCAATAAAATATGTGGAATTGTGGATACATCGCCAATTAGCTACGAAAATGGAGAAACAGTGGTAATTCACAGCTAAAATTGAAAAACAGCGCAAATTTGCAGCTCATGAAAAAAACGATAACATGCTGCAAAATAGAAAAAAGTCGCTTATATACGGCTAAAATTTAGAAAAAAACGCTAATTCGTCGCTAAATAGGAATACGTCGCAAATATGTTTCTAAAAAGTATGAAAAGTGCTAATTCGCGGCTTAAATTGACAAAATCGCTTAGTTCCCTTTCGAAATATATAAAAAGGGCTAAATCAAGGCCAAAACTGAAATTTCATCAGTGGGGGTCGGTGTGGGTTAAGCCCACCAATTTTAAGCTATGTCTCCACTTGTGCGCTTTCGTCTTCCTCTTTCAATTCAACTTTCAACAACGCATGCGTCTAAGCTGTGCACGCAATTAGTGATTTTCTTCCAGCTATTTGAGGCATGCAATTGTGAATTCCTCACGTTCAACACACCGTGCGCTATGAGGCATGCCTCTGACGCACGCGAAGTGGAGACATAGCTTTAGGATGAAATCATCAATTTTGAGGTAAAGGCTTGGGTTTTAAAATCACCAGTTAGGTAGCATAGTGTACTCTGTACTTTAGAAGTAACACGTCAGTCGGTTTTACAGTAAAATATTCAGTTATAGAGTGAACTCTTCAGTTTTGGGTTAAAAAAACGTCAGTTTTGAGTTGAAAATCGTTAGTTTTTTACAAGAAATTGATGAAAAGTCGAACAACCAGTATTTGAGTGTGCCAAGCCTTTCCTATACGAGTATCGAATTAGGGGGAAAACATTGTCAGTTTTGGAGTCAAATATCCAATTTTCGGGAGAAAACGTCGTTTCGGGTGTGAAATATTCATTTCTTGAATAGAGTAGACAAATTTAGTTTTAGGTTAGGTCAGTTTTGTAGTGAAATCTTCAGTTGTATGTGGACGGGGATAACACGTCAGCTTTAGCGAGAAATCGTACGGTTTTTGGGTAAAATCGCCAGTTTTTGTAGTGTACTGTGTTTTCGAATTCCCAGAAATTGAATTTTTGAAAATGTCAATACTACAAAACTGCCTTTTTAGCGAGTCAATCCCGCGAAATTGAATTTTTCAATGCGCAAAAACCGTGAAATTGTATAATAGTGCTAACTCATTGCAATAAAATATGTGGAATTGTGGATACATCGCCAATTAGCTACGAAAATGGAGAAACAGTGGTAATTCACAGCTAAAATTGAAAAACAGCGCAAATTTGCAGCTCATGAAAAAAACGATAACATGCTGCAAAATAGAAAAAAGTCGCTTATATACGGCTAAAATTTAGAAAAAAAACGCTAATTCGTCGCTAAATAGGAATACGTCGCAAATATGTTTCTAAAAAGTATGAAAAGTGTTATTTCACTGCGAAAATGGAAGAAATCGCTATTCTGCAGTTTAAATTTGAGAAAAACTGCCCATTCAATGGTAAAATTCACATAACGCCAAATCGTAACATGTAAATACATCGCCAAGTCGGCGATAAAATGTAAAAAAGGCGCTAATTCACACCTAAAATTGAGACAAAGTCAGCTTTGGCGTGCAATTGTTTGTTTTGCCATAAAATAGTCACATTTGGGGTGAATTCGTCAGTTTTGTGTTGAAATCGTCGGTTTTCAAGGCAGAGTCGTCCTTTTTGGCCTAAAAACATCCGTTTCAGAGAAAACTTTACTGTGTGACATTGTCAGTTTTGGAGTCAAATATCCAATTTTCGGGAGAAAACGTCGTTTCGGGTGTGAAATATTCATTTCTTGAATAGAGTAGACAAATTTAGTTTTAGGTTAGGTCAGTTTTGTAGTGAAATCTTCAGTTGTATGTGGACGGGGATAACACGTCAGCTTTAGCGAGAAATCGTACGGTTTTTGGGTAAAATCGCCAGTTGAGTGATAAAATAAAATCATCAGTTTTCAATGCAGAATGGTCTGTTGTAGTATGATCATTCGTTTTTTATCAGTGTGGGTCGGTGTGGGTTAAGCCCACCAATTTTAAGCTATGTCTCCACTTGTGCGCTTTCGTCTTCCTCTTTCAATTCAACTTTCAACAACGCATGCGTCTAAGCTGTGCACGCAATTAGTGATTTTCTTCCAGCTATTTGAGGCATGCAATTGCGAATTCCTCACGTTCAACACACCGTGCGCTATGAGGCATGCCTCTGACGCACGCGAAGTGGAGACATAGCTTTAGGATGAAATCATCAGTTTTGAGGAAAAACCTTGGGTTTTAAAATCACCAGTTAGGTAGCATAGTGTACTCTGTACTTTAGAAGTAACACGTCAGTCGGTTTTACAGTAAAATATTCAGTTATAGAGTGAACTCTTCAGTTTTGGGTTAAAAAAACGTCAGTTTTGAGTTGAAAATCGTTAGTTTTTTACAAGAAATTGATGAAAAGTCGAGCAACCAGTATTTGAGTGTGCCAAGCCTTTCCTATACGAGTATCGAATTAGGGGGAAAACATTGTCAGTTTTTTGACAGAAAATTAGGAATAGAAGGCAAAAACCGATAGTTTCCTAACGGAGATGTTAGTTTTGGTGGATTTCGACTCTTTTTGTGAAAATCTCAGTTTCTGGGGAAGAATTTGACGATATAATGAGCCTACTTCTGATTTAATGAACTACCAGTTCTTTTGCTGGGGTCTCTTGCGCATACGACATCTTCTGCCTCCCCCCCCCCCCAGGGACGATTAGTTCAAACTATGTTCATGCCAAACCGTGTCACTATTATCGAATCAACTGGGAATTACGTATATATGGCGATTACTAATCGTCGCTCTATACCCACTGAGATTTCTTCAGTCATTCTAGGACTTCGTGTCACGAGTTTTCAAACGTGATTGTGTTCTTAAAGTTGACAGAAAACCACTGCAGGGAGCGGAGGAGTGCAAGCTTTTGGCAGAAAGCCCAAATTGAGGCCCTGCCAACTTTTCAAGCGTACTCATTAACGGAGTGAGAAGAAAAAGCGGGGAAATACAAGCTGACCAAAGGCTATCATTAAACTCTTTCCTCCAGTTGCAGTGATTCATGGATATACATATTTATTTTATTTTATTTTCAAGTAATTTTGAAAGTTCGTGGTTTTAAATTAAAAAGAAATGACTGTTAGAAATTACTTGGTTTAAACTGTAAATTTTACTCTCTTCATTATATGGAATCATTAGTAGCGTTGTGCAAGCTTCAATGAATCCGAATCATTAATGTAATTAACCCGGATAAACTCACAATATTTGTTGTTCTTGTTAACAAGTTCATCATTATCTATAGGTATACACAGCTACTTTATTATAACAATCCCTTCCTCTAATTATAAAAAAGGCCTTCGCAAGAAACTACGGGAAGGATGAAGTTTCCGACACCTCGGCCCTTTCCTCTTTCATCGGCCCGTTATAGCTAGCGCGGTCCACCAAGTCACCCCCCCCCCCTGCCAAGGGAATTCAAGTTATAGCGACAAGCCACCTCCCTTTTCAAGCAGCCTTCTATACGTATACCTCAAGTCTGCCAGACCCATACCAACGCCGACGACCCCCCCCCCCCCCATATTAATTATAGTTCTTGTACGGGGATCTAAACTGAATAGTTTCGAAACAGGAAGCCCTTCGCCGCGTGAAAGATGGGTAAGAAGGGTTTTAACTCAGACAGAGATTTGCAATTTGAAACTTCCACTTGCCCCCCCCCCCAACCATCCCTGCTTTACAACTATCCCTCACCACCGCTTAAAAAGGATTACTTAGATTATTTTGAAGCTTTCATCGTACAAGCCGGAACACAAAGAAAACAACGAAGCTAGAAAAAAAACTGTTTATTTTAACACAATCAAAGTGTAATTAGCCCGGGGCTTGGAAACTATTAATCCAGATCAAACATAATTTAGGACGCCCACACATCATGCGTTGGGTGTGCTCAAAGACTTTAAGTTATGAACCAATGAATTAGAGTTGAACGGCTAAATATTTGTTCCGACAACGTCGAGGGCTAAGGAATGGCCATTATCCACGTATACGATCTATGAACGGGAAAGTGAAACGACGAGCTTTGTTATTTTGGTGTTTCAGGTGACTTATTAACGGGTTAGGAACGATGTAATTATCGCTGATTAACATATCTCCGTCGTATCCTCAATGCGTGTTTACGTCATACCCGGTTACTATATCTCCCCCGCCACCCCGCCATCATTAAAACGACGTACTTTATTTTTGGTTAAGTGTGGTGCAGACGGGGGGGAGCCGCGGAATTCTCGTTGGACCATTTTCCTTCGAACATGAACATATTTTTGTCCCCTGAAGGCATGTTAACATTATTTATTTTGTATTGAGTGTATAACTCTGCGTATAGTCGTTCGAGAGAATTTCCTTCACCATTGAGCCATTTTTCTTGTTTATTCGGAAAATGAAGAAAATACCCTGTGGGCTTGTATACAAAGAGATCTTACAGGTATAGAGAGGTGAGGGATTTTTAGAGTTCAAATGACACGCTATTTCTTTTATCATTTTTGTATTGACACACTGGTTCAGAAAAAAAAAAGAAAAAAAAAGAAACATACTCTTTTTATGAAGTTTATATTTACATTTGCCGTCATTAAATATTCACGGAAAGCTGTTGTACGTGATTGTTAAGGCGGGGTTTCAGGCGGGTTTCCTCGACCCCTTCCCAGCCGACCCTCACCTAAACTTCGCACATGAATTTTGGCCACATTTCTGCACCAATATTCGATTTCAAAGTATAATTTAAATGTTCAGGAAGTTCTACAGTGACGTTAGATCTTGCTTTTCCAAATTTCATCCCTGAAATAACCCCAAAACACTTTGGAATTCGAATGTGTTTTAAGGTTATTTCAGGGATGAAATTTGGAAAAGCAAGATCTAACGTCACTGTAGAACTTCCTGAAGATTAAGTTATACTTTGAAATCGATATTGGTGCAGAAATGGAGCCAAAATTTATGTGCGAAGTTTAGGCGATGGTCGACTGGGAAGGGGTCGAGGAAACCCGCCTGAAACCCCGCCTTAACAAACATGCTGTTCTGATTATGTCCCACCAAAATTTTCAAGGAAATACATTATAGAAAAAAAAACGTCAAGTACCATTCTTTTGTTGAAATTTGACAAATTGTGACGTACTCGGGAAACTATAGGGAGGCAGCGTTGCTAACTGCCATTTTGCTTTTCCCGTCAAGTCAAGCTCAAAATTCTGTTAGAAATCCGTGAAAACGTATTCCATTCCGTCAGTGGCAGATTTTTGGGGTAGGTTTAGAGGGTTTAACCCCCCCCCCCCCTAATAAGATGCCGCCTACTACGATTTGTAGATTGTTGAGCTGCACAGATGATTCCTCGACCTCCCTCCAATCGTCCCTCGACAACAAAGCATCCGCAGTAGTGCATCAACATAGTGGCAAGGGGAGCGGTCCGCCCCGCAGCTACCGTTGAAAGGGGGGCCCGAAAATCCAAAACAAAGGTTTTAAGGCGTTGATTAGCGGCAAATATTGAGAACAAGCGCTCATTTACCACTAAAATTAATAGCGTTCCCCATTTGCACAATATTCTGCAACGGGGCTATTCAGTTCCACTCGTCTTCTCCACGTATACAATCTATGAACGGGAAAGTGAAACGACGAGCTTTGTTATTTTGGTGTTTCAGGTGACTTATTAACGGGTTAGGAACGATGTAATTATCGCTGATTAACATATCTCCGTCGTATCCTCAATGCATGTTTACGTCATAGCCGGTTACTATATCTCCCCCGCCACCCCGCCATCATTAAAACGACGTACTTTATTTTTGTTTAAGTGTGGTGCAGACGGGGGGGAGCCGCGGAATTCTCGTTGGATCATTTTCCTTCGAACATGAACACATTTTTGTCCCCTGAAGGCATGTTAACATTATTTATTTTGTATTGAGTGTATAACTCTGCGTATAGTCGTTCGAGAGAATTTCCTTCACCATTGAGCCATTTTTCTTGTTTATTCGGAAAATGAAGAAAATACCCTGTGGGCTTGTATACAAAGAGATCTTACAGGTATAGAGAGGTGAGGGATTTTTAGAGTTCAAATGACACGCTATTTCTTTTATCATTTTTGTATTGACACACTGGTTCAGAAAAAAAAAAGAAAAAAAAGAAACATACTCTTTTTATGAAGTTTACATTTACATTTGCCGTCATTAAATATTCACGGAAAGCTGTTGTACGTGATTGTTAAGGCGGGGTTTCAGGCGGGTTTCCTCGACCCCTTCCCAGCCGACCCTCACCTAAACTTCGCACCTGAATTTTGGCCCCATTTCTGCACCAATATTCGATTTCAAAGTATAATTTAAATGTTCAGGAAGTTCTACAGTGACGTTAGATCTTGCTTTTCCAAATTTCATCCCTGAAATAACCCCAAAACACTTTGGAATTCGAATGTGTTTTAAGGTTATTTCAGGGATGAAATTTGGAAAAGCAAGATCTAACGTCACTGTAGAACTTCCTGAAGATTAAGTTATACTTTGAAATCGATATTGGTGCAGAAATGGAGCCAAAATTTATGTGCGAAGTTTAGGCGATGGTCGACTGGGAAGGGGTCGAGGAAACCCGCCTGAAACCCCGCCATAACAAACATGCTGTTCTGATTATGTCCCACCAAAATTTTCAAGGAAATACATTATAGAAAAAAAAACGTCAAGTACTATTCTTTTGTTGAAATTTGACAAATTGTGACGTACTCGGGAAACTATAGGGAGGCAGCGTTGCTAACTGCCATTTTGCTTTTCCCGTCAAGTGAAGCTCAAAATTCTGTTAGAAATCCGTCAAAACGTATTCCATTCCGTCAGTGGCAGATTTTTGGGGTAGGTTTAGAGGGTTTAACCCCCCCCCCCCCTAATAAGATGCCGCCTACTACGATTTGTAGATTGTTGAGCTGCACAGATGATTCCTCGACCTCCCTCCAATCGTCCCTCGACAACAAAGCATCCGCAGTATTGTATCAACGTAGTGGCAAGGGGAGCGGTCCGCCCCGCAGCTACCGTTCAAAGGGGGGCCCGAAAATCCAAAACAAAGGTTTTAAGGCGTTGATTAGCGGCAAATATTGAGAATAAGCGCTCATTTACCACTAAAATTAAGAAAAATACACAAATTGGAAGTATCTAAAGGCAACTTCGTGCATGTGTTCAATACAAGAGAAAATACGCTAACCCCAAGTTGCTGAAGGACGTTAATAGGCGGACAAAATTGAGAAGCGTTCGAACGTGCTTATCTCGGAGGAAAAAAAACGCGGTCAAAAGTTGGGCGCTAATATTCGCGGCTGAAATAGCGAAATAATGCGGATTCTTAGAAACAAACTGAAAAAAAAAATTTAAAAAAAAGAATAATTCGTAGCCAAAAATTGGGGAAAACACAAAGTTGCAGCCATAATTAGGAAAAAGAGCTAATTCGCACAATTGATGCAATTGAGAGAAAGCTGCAATTTACTAGGCAGGCTCAACTGCTGCTGTATTAAGAAAGCACATATTCCTGGTTTCTCGAGGCAACATCGGGACTGAAATTTATTTCAGCGCTTATTTGTGGCTAAAGTTGAGAGAACTCCATCTCTAATTCATGCAAAATTGAGAAAACCTCTTATTCCCACATAAAATGGAAATTAAATCTCATACGTAACTAAAATGGAGAACGAATTTAAATTCGTGATTACAGTAGGCTAACAGCGCGTATTTACGCGTATGTAACTTCTATCCTGTTACAAAACATTGCCTAGGTGTATTTTATAAAGTGCCTAGACATTCTGCACAATGCCCAAAGCGAACTAGGCAAAGTATGAAATTCGTACTATCTTACAAACGCAAATAATTTTTTTGAATAAAATAAATGTCAAGTATGTAAAAATGGAGTATGTCGATATCGAAATTATTAATCAGACGATAAAATGTATAAAATTGTTTTTGCAACAAGCTCCGGAACCATGGTAATTTGAGTTCCACTTCAAATTCTAAACATTTCCATGAACATTTCCTGGAAAAGCATCGAGTTTTGCAGGAGAGTTTGAGGAAACCCTGCCTGGATCCGGATGACTTGCAACTTACCTAGTAGAGTCGGCTTGCAGGCCTTTACTGTCACAATGGTCTGGGCATCAGGCGTTAAACCAATTCGCGCTTCGTTAGACTCCGGTTCACAACGAAGCTACACAGCTTCTTCGGCACTTGAAGTCACGGGTTACGAACCTGTTCGAACGTGAAACGGTCTCGCATTCGTTGTTTGGTGGTGCACAGACGGCTGTCCTCCACCGTGTCTATAGAATTCATCTTGGTAACATTTCCATGAGTTGTCGTTGTAATTTTTAGGTCCTTGACCAACCTGTCACCTTACGCCCGCGAAAATTTAATGGGCTATCGGCTCATTTAAGCCCTATAAATCCCCTGGGCCGGACGGGATATTCCCGGTCATGCTACAGCGTGGCCTGGAGGTCCTGGAGCCGCGTCTCAGAAGGATATTTAGGGCCAGTTATGCATTATCGTATATACCGAAGGCATGGAGGGAGGTCAGGGTTGTGTTCATTCCTAAGTCGGGAGCAAACTCCTCGGCCCAGGCAAAGGCGTACCGACCCATAAGCCTCATGTCCTTCCTCCTTAAAACAATGGAAAAGATAATTGGCCTGGATATCAAGGACGGTTGCCTTAAAATTAAACCAATCCAGAGGGGGCAGCATGCCTACCAGGCGGGCAAGTCTACTGAGACCGCCCTAAACGAACTGGTGGGTAAGGTTGAGAAATCTCTGGAGGCGAAAGAAACTGCGCTGGGCTGCTTCCTGGACATAGGTGGTGCTTTTGATAACACCACCTATGACTCTATGGAGGCTGCAGTAAGGAGCAGAGGTGTTGATCCATCTTCAGTGAAATGGATCAAGGGGATGCTGGAATGCCGCGTCGTGACTTCGGAGCTGGGAGGGGAGACTGTTTCCGTGTGCCCTCAAGGGGGTGTCCCCAGGGGGGTGTGCTCTCTCCTTTGCTCTGGTTGCTCGTGGTGGACGAGCTTCTCGCTATCCTAAAGGAGCAGGGTTATGAGGTAGTTGGTTACGCGGATGACCTTGCGATTCTAGTTAGGGGCAAATTTGATGATACCATATCCAGTAGGATGCAGGGTGCCCTTAACATAGTGCAGCGATTGTGCAGCAGGCATGGTCTCAGGGTTAACCCTGAGAAGACCACCCTTGTTGCGTTTACCAGGCGGAGGAAGCTGGCATTAAAGGTAGTTCGACTGAATGGAGAAGTGTTGCCCGAGTATTTTTATACTCGTTGCCTGTTTTTTCTACATGGACTTTTTTGTAAGGGTTTCTTTCCCTTTTTATCCTCAATGAATAAAAGGGGCGTGGGGGGGGGTTCATCGTAGTGGCGATAAGATTGCTGATGAGGGGCACCGGGATTGGGCCCGAAATGCATACTGTCAAAAACTACGCGGCTATATTTGTTCAAATTAAAAAACGAACTTCCTATCAATGAAGGGGTTCTTCTTACTTCCAAATTTTTCTTCACCACAGTAGCCCAACTTATCAGCGTTTTAAGCGAATCAAATTGAAAATTATGGAGATACGAGCATACGCCGCACGTGTTTTCTTGGATATTTGCATTACTTCCTAAATTTAAGATTTTCTTCATTCAACATGATCCAGAATTAGCAGCGAATGTGCTAGATTTGAATGGAAAAATCATTTTTCCGTAAAGACTGAAAAGTCTCAGTTGCAGAACATAATTTTTCTAGTGTGTGCATCTGTATATGTTATAGGCAGAGTGTGAAATTCCGGCATGGTGTACAATGCCTATAGCCAGTTTACACAATGCCTATATGTATAGGCGTTTCAGGCAGAGTGCAACATTTCTGTAACTTCTATCCTGTTACAAAACATTGCCTAGGTGTATTTTATAAAGTGCCTAGACATTCTGCACAATGCCCAAAGCGGACTAGGCAAAGTATGAAATTCGTACCATTTTACAAACGCAAATAATTTTATTGAATAAAATAAATGTCAAGTATGGAAAAATGTCGAGTATGTCGATATCGAAATTATTAATCAGAGGATAAAATGTATAACATTTTTTGCAACAAGCTCCGGAACCATGGCACATTTCCTGGAAAAGCATCGAGTTTTGCAGGAGAATTTGAGGAAACCCTGGATACGGATGACTCGGAAGTGGCTGCAGACTGCAGAGTGGTCTCGGTTTATGGAACGCCCTGTGAGCTCATCAGATTCTTCGGGCACACGGTGAACTGCGATCTCGCATAAAGTTGTTTTAAAATACCTCTGCTGGTCCATATTTTTTTAAAACCCCCCAAAACTCCCAAGATTACAGAAGAAGAAGAATAATCCCAATAAATTACAGAAATGCTCTTAAAACGCTGAAGGATCGTTTTGGAAGGGAGTATGTGCTTATTGAGCTTTATTTTCTGGATATGAGCAGGCTATTCATCGCTAATATTCGCCATCAGTCACCAAAGAACCTGTCTTCTCTCTATGTAATAGCGACTATGTCAAGAAAAAGAGAAAACTCCTGTTCCCACCGCGATGGGGCTTCTATCGACTAAGGACGACCCAAAATTGTGTGTTTTCTTTGATGAGTCGACACACTTGACCCTACAATGTCCCTAGGCCTGGGCTATCTATGACGCTAACTGAACGTTCTCGAGCTCTAGAAGAAGGGACATGTTATTTTATTTGTCTATCACCGGGTCATTTCAGAAATAAATGGAAGGCCAAAATCAAGTGTATCAGATGTGGAGGTCGGCATTATCGGCTTGTTTGCCGACAGAGCGCTTCGTTACCGACAGAAAAGAGGACTAACAGTACTCCCGCCCCATGGGATCAAGCGCTCACTAGCTTGCAACTTACCTCGTAGAGTCGGCTTACAGGCCGTTACTGTCACAATGGTATGGGCATCAGGCGTTAAACCAATTCGCGCTTTGTTAGACTCCGGTTCACAACGAAGCTACACAGCTTCTTCGGCACTTGAAGCCACGGGTTACGAACCTGTTCGAACGTGAAACGGTCTCGCATTCGTTGTTTGGTGGTGCACAGACGGCTGTCCTCCACCGTGTCTATAGAATTCATCTTGGTAACCTTTCCATGAGTTGTCGTATGTAATTTTGAGGTCCTTGACCAACCGGTCACCTGTCACAGTGTTTCGCCCGTCCAGGTGGAATCCCTCCCCCCGGATTTAATCTCCGTGGGCGTCGTGATTTACGACGTTCATCCCGGACCAATTAAGTTGCTCATCGGAGCCGATATAATAGCAAAACTCCTTACTGGTCACGACGTATCAACCAAGAGTGGCCTCGCGGCAATCGAGACGCAGTTGGGATGGACTGTCATGGTGAAAACCCCGCCTTACTCAGCGTGTAACGAATCTGGAGAAACAATGGCCCTGGGTGAGCTTCGGCTAAGCTGATTCCTTGGAGTACGACATAAAGGCGTCACCGTGGCGCAATAGGCAGCGTGCTGGACTAGTAATCCAGAGGTTGTGGGTTCAAATCCCGCCGGCGTGCCCATTTTTTCTCGAAACTCGAATCGTGTTGGGCTATGCCCTTCCATCGTCGTCCGGAAAAATATCACTTTCATTTAATCTTACTATACTTATTTTTATTTAATAAAATGTCACACCTCGGAGGACATCGCGCAAGTGCTGGAGGGGCTGATTGCAGTGAACTTTGATGACTCTGTTGGAATTGCAGGCGGTGTTCTTGACTCGGATGACTCTGTCTATATTTGTGACGCCCGAGATGCAGCAGATGACGATTTTATTATTATACATCAGTAACAGAGGCGAATGATCCGGACGTTTCTTTTCCGGAAGACAAGCAATACGCATTAAAGATCACAAAGAAATCAACCAGGAAAATAAAATGGCTGGAGAATAACGAAAATTCGAAAAGAATAACGAAGATGACGCGAAGGGAAAATCAATTGAACTTTACAAAGACTGCATGATCGAGTGTAATGGGTTCGAGTGGAAAACACATCCAATTAGTACTACGAGCAAAACCTCAGTGAAAAACATCGTCCCCGTGAAAATAAAATCGGAAAACGAGGAATAGAATGCTGCGAATCCTATTTTACCCCTGGCTTGTTCGACATTATTTTGGAAAATACAAACATCGAGATTGCTAGGCCAAGAGATAAATTATTTGACACTGGCTGAGTTGAAGAATCTTTTTGGAATCAGTGCAATAATTGGCAGAGGTAAAAAAAGGACGCCCGCATGAACATCGAAACCCGCCTAGAATGACCGGGTTATAATGCGCTGAAAAGTACAACGCCACGTTGTCAGCGAAGAGATTTATTTTTTTGCTGAATGCACTACGTTTCGATTCCCGCGCAATTCGCCGGGAAATACAAGGAAAAGACAAGTTAGCGCTACTTAGAGAAATGGGGGGGGGGGCTACTCGATCCTTGTTCTATCGAAAGGAAAACATTAAGTCATTCTTCGTTATCCTTTGGTTCAATAATGGAAATTCCTTCCTGTAAAGTACTAAATTCTTAGAGATATAAATTAATTAACTGATGTCCGGACGACTCGGGAAGGCAAAGCCTAACACAATTCGAGCTTCGAGAAAAAATGGGCTCCCAGGCGGGGTTTGAACCCGTAACCTCTGGAATGCTAGTCTGGTGACGCCCTTGGGAGACGCAGAGAGAGGAATGAACAAAGCCAAACCCCATTCAGGGCCAGTTTTTCTCGAAAATCGGTTACGGGTTCAAATCCCGCCGGTGAGCCCATTTTTTCTCGAAGCTCGAATTGTGTTAGACTTTGCCTTCCCGAGTCGTCCGGATATCAGTTAATTAATTTATATCTTTAATTAAAATACCGGCAACAGAATTTCTCGTATCTATCCTAAATCCTTCATAAAACATTAATAGATCAAATCCCCGTCACCACATTGCTCATGATTAAAATTCAAAGGAAAACGGGATTCTTGAACTTGGAGAGATAGAAAGTCGTCTCTGAACACCACCCACGGTCCCATAGTCTAAATAAATTGTTTTAATGGGTGAATAATTAATGAAACCAGGGGCTGAAGTACGAAGGGGTGTTATATGGAATAACACGGGTGGTATCCACGTGGCAACCATTTTAATTGTTATAGGATAATGCCGTGTTAAAATTATAACACCCTTTCGTACTTGCCCCCACCCCCCCTTTCACTTCTTGGACTACCCTAGAAAAACGCACTTTATTATTAAAAATGAATAATAAAATCCCGTTGATCGGCGACGACTGTTTAACACGTAATCTAAAGCAAATGACAGAGGAGTGGAGTGGTTGAAAAAGACGCCAAATTCGTCACGACGATATAAAACAAAAATATTACTCCCCACCCTCCAGCCCAACAGTCAATCTGTTCCACATCTTCCTTCGTTCTTAACTCCAAAGTTGAAAATAAAGCTAACGAACTGGTTTAGAGGGAAAGTCTTCGACTGTATTTGGATCACGTAGGAAACGTGAAAACCCTCTTCTACGGGCGCTTTCGATTTATATTTTGAAAATGCTTTGTCTTTGACTTGTGTGTTTTGTGAGTGTCTGGGAGTGAACATAAGTTGAATAAAATCTGAAACGTATTTTTTTATATATCTTCTTTACATAACACCGCGTTCACCCAGAAAGTACGAAACTGATCTATACCCCTCCGTTTCCTTAACAGGCTAGAAACGCTTATAAAAAAACCGCGGCTCGATTTTGACATTCTTAGAAGATAAAAGTTCAAGAGAAAATTCCTTTTCCTCGACTGCTGGCGTGTATAAATCTATATATGGTTGAAGGGGGTGGGAGATAGCATTTTGTGCTGGCAACTGGACGGCGAATAAATCCTCCCCAACGAGCTAAACGTTTGGTTTCTGGGGACGCAACCGAGAAAGACGAAAGAGTTGGGCCATTCTTCATTCTCTACTAAAGGGACGAGCGCCATATTTTTCCAGCCACCTTTTCTTGTTCTAGTCATCCGGCTTCTTTTCCTTTATTATTTTTTTTTTTTTTTTTTTATATATTTTTTGGTCGCTTGTCTCCCAGTGTTGAGGCTTCCGACATTTCGCCTATATTATTGTATTAAAAACCTCTCTTTTATAACAATAAAACCTTCTATTTAACTTTCTTATTTCTCTTGTTAAAGTTGTCGTAATCATCCAGATCTAACAAAAACTGTTAAATTCAAATCGTAAGAAAGAACTACTGAATAGCCCCAAAAGTCGTTGAAAAGTACCTGAATTCCATAATTATGACATCGGTATCATCCCTTTGGGAACAAAAGAATTACCGGTTATTTAAAGAGATGAAGGTATGAGTAACCCCCGTCCTTCACCACCAAACCCTACCGGGATCTTGCAAACTTATCTCGCTGTCTCTTCTCTCGAAATTCAAATGGAATGCTTTTAATAGTCGTTTGAATGAAGATATGATAAATCTGCTTTAGGATTTTCTTTAAAAGAGGAGCAATCTTTTTACGGTAACGTTTTATTAAACTTCCGAAACGTCTCTGTTTCCTTTCCTTGGGATGGTTAACGGGACAGTTGATTACCGACGACCGTTCAAGTTTTTATTCACCGGCAAAACTGGGCTATTGTTAAAAACTTTTATTCCTTCACGTCGAGAGTCGTATCTTCACGTTGAAGGGATGGCAATGGATACTGGAAAGTTAGGCAACAGTTCTCAAGACAGAGAGCCTTAGTTATGCAAAAACCCTCAAGACAATGCCTCGTAATAATTCATTTTCTTGACTGATTCTGGCGCGATTTGAGAGGGTTGGAGGAGAAATAATTGGAAAGGGCGGTAGTAGCCACACCGAGAAGAGAATTATACTGCTGGGCATGTGGTGGTGTTATAGACGACTGTTTGAGAGAAGTCGTGTGATTCAATCACAGAATGTAAATAACAAAAAAGTAGGTATGCAGCTCAACACGAAAAACAGGAGCAACCGATTAGTTTGTTCTAACAGTGTAGGCCCTTCTACAACAGTGAGTGTAGTTTTTCCCACTTCGGAAGGCTTTTATACCTGTAAAATCAATTTTTTAAGAGAGCTGTGCTCCCATTTTCATTTGTTTAAAGCTGTACCTATGTTTTCCTTTTTTTTCAGGCGGGAGCCGTCTTCAAAATCCGGTGAAATATGAACCGACCATTTTTCCTACGCCATTCACCACGATGACGTCGTCTCCAGCAGCAAATCACCGGACAACAACACCCGGCCTTCTAGTCAGTTCGGGCCCGAACAATTTCACCGTTCAAGCCGGCGCAAAGATAACGCTCCAGTGTCAAGTCGATCAGCTGCGGGACAATACGACGGTAAGTGTATTGTTATTAGGTATATTTCGACCTTGCAGTTCACCCGTGTTTTTCTCATTAACATTTCACATTCCAGTGCCTAATTATTAGTATGTTCCAAGTTGAATAGCCAGTTTTTTCAATAGCAAAATTACTGTTCTGAGAGCCGAGTTGCGGCTTTTCCATCTATGGAAATTATTTTTACAAATGTCAATTTCATTTTTCCTGTGTTGTCCCAGTTTCTTGGACTAAATAATTAGCGCACAATTTGTTTATCGCGCTACTCTCACACAATTTGAGATATGTAGTTCCCCTTTTCCTTCCTCTTCTGTCACAATGTAGATCCTCACCAAGGGATTCACGCTATATTATTATTCCTGTCGTCATTCCAATCCTTTTTACCCATACCCATGGTTCGAATCCAGAATAATATCATGTTTGCATGCAAACGACTGTATTTAAACAACAAGGACATCCATTCCCAATTGTCCCAAGAGTAACAACGGAAGAGGGAGGGCATATTTACCGTAAATCTCTAATGAATAATACATGTCACTCCGTCAGGTCCTAAAATGAGACCAAGAGCTCATGATTTAAAATTTTTTTTTTTTTTAAATTAAACTTGAAGTTAGTTCAATCAATTGTGGAACTCAGTGTCAAAGTAAAAGAGAAACAGTTGCAGGGAACTTTGCCAGAAAACCAATTCATATAGCGCTCTTCATTAAATAAGCCCTCCCCTCCGGCCGAAAAACTTCAAAAATTGTTTCTTCTCGTTACATGTTCGGAGTGTTTTGACTCGGTTTTTTTTTGTGCTAATCATGAAGCCTCCGCGTATTCGTTGAAACGATGTTTATTTAACTTTCAAATTACACAGTATAAGCTTTAAATTAAGATTTCATCTCACTTGAAAATGAAAAGAGAAGGCGAAGGAGAAAGCCAGTGCGTTCTTTATTGACTTTTATCTCGAGGGACCGTAGAGGAAACGTGGAGGGAAGCCCAAAAAGGATTAGAATTTTAATTTGAAATTTTTGCGCAGCGTGTTTGAAACGAAAGAAGGCAAAGGTTGACATCGGATCCTTCATTTCGGTCTCTCTCCGGTTATTGAAAATATTCCGTTAATGCGCATCCTAAAAAAGAGAATACCATGATACTAATAGAAAAATGAATTAAATTGTCTCCGCGTTGGCTTACCCATCACACAACGCCCGGGTTGAAGCGTTTGTTTTTCAAACGATTTACCCCAGCCCAAAGAGAAATATTAAACAATTGAACTCAATGGGTGAGGGGGGAGAGGATTATAATTGGCGGCTTGAAAACTCCAAGTTAAGTAGTGGAATGGAAAAGGGAAAGGAATAAAAGCAGCATTCAATATTTGATTACGTTTGAGACAAAAAAAGAAGAATAAAGAACAGAATTGACTCTTTTTTTTTTTTTATCTTAACGAATTGTAAATACTACTTTCTCGATATTTTCGTGCAATTCAATTCTTATTTTCCCCTTGATTGGACTGGAAGAAATAAGCTGGATAAATTAGAACCCTTAATTGAACACATTTCGTCTCTTGAGTCAAACTTTCCCATTCCCCCACCCCTTTATTTTTGTTCCTTTCTTACGAAGCACGTAGCACGAATCTCTGACTCTTGGAGACATAAAGTGGAACCGGAGACGGAAAGAGATTTGCCGGATTTTCCGTCAGATCTTACGGATTTCGAAAATGAATGACGAGCAAAAATTCTGTCCAGCGGACGACAAAAATTGTTGTAACGGAATTTCGGAATCGCCCAATAATTTTCATTATTATAATTCTTCTTATTTTAATAACTTTGAACACAATTGGAGGGGGGAAAGAGTACGCGGTGTCAAAATGAATGAGAGAGAACTCATTCCTATTATTATTACGACATTGGCTATAGAGATCATGACCGAGCTTGCTAGGATGTGATCAACCGGTTCACTTGCATCTGCGGCGTGATCAACTCAAATGGTTGTGTATGACCACTTTTTACCCATTTCTAGCCGTGAATTTGCGCTATTTCACATTTACAGCCACAAAGTTGCCTCTAGAAACTGCGAATTCGCATTTTATAGATTTTTGCGCTCAATGTTTGCGTGATTTTTGCGCTTGTATCTAGTTTGAGTCTCGAATTAACATTTTTTCACACTTTCAATCATGAATTCAAGATTTTTCTCTATCTTAGCCATGATAAGTTGTCTCCATCCCCTAAATTGGCGTTTTCCCTACCGGAAGCGCGTGCCACAGCAAAGCTGCGTATTAGAGATTTTTTCTTAATTAATTTTAGCCGTGAATTACCGCGTTGTCATCATAGCGCTATTTTTGGGCTAAATTTATGATTCACAGACGAAGTGCTAAATCGCGGCTAAAATTAAGAAAATTACATAGCTAATTCGCGGGGTGAAACGTTACTTCATTGAGAAAAAGCGCTAAAAACGCTGATAAAGTGAAAAAAAAAAAAACAGCAATTCGCGGTTAAAATTGCGAAACATGCTTAGTCAATAGTGACAAATCAATAATTAACCAATGGTTTGGCGAAAAAGCGCTAATTCGCGCCTAAAATTACGTAAGCATTAATCTCTGCTTATTTAGAACGGCAAGTTCGTACAAGGCTCAATGCAAGATAAAGCGCTAATTCATGGCTATAATAGTGAAAAAATCTCTAATTCGCGGGAAAAAGTGCTCATTCACGGTTGAAATCGGGGGGAGCTCTTTATTGGCTAAAATCATGAATTCACAACTAAAGTGGAGAAAATCGACAATTCCCAGCTAAAATGGGGAAAAAATCATTAATTCACCGTTAAAGTTGAGAAGGAGAGCTAAAGTGTAGAAAAAATCGTCAATTCGCGGTTAAAATGGAGAAAACTACAATTCTCGACTTCTGAAGGTAACTTCTTGGCTAAAAAAGAACAAAATCGCTATTCCACGGCTAAGTGAGAAAAATGCGCTCATTCGCGGATAAAATTCAGAAAAAGCGTTAATTCTTGGCTGTTGCTTCGACTAAAAGCGTTAATTCGCAGCGAAAATTGGGGGACTAACACGGCTTGCTAGGAGACTAGAATTAGTTAAAACGTTAAATTCACAGCGAAAATAAAGAAAAAAGCTAATTAGGGAGTTAAAATGAGAACATTTGTTCATGGCCCGTTCACAAGCTCTATGTTTGCCTTGTGTGGAGTCTATGCAGCCAAACAAATTTATTCCCTCGAAAAATGAAGCATTGTTATAGGTTGCATAGACACCACACAACACATGTTTGTGTTGTGTGGTTTCTATGCAACCAATCAAAATGCTTCATTTTTCTAGGGAATCAATTTGTTTGGTTGCATAGAATCCAGAGAACGTAAACGTAGAGCTTGTGAACGGGGCCTTAAGCAACTTCTTGGCTAACATTATAAAATAGTGCTAATTCACGGGTAAAATTTGGAAAAAATTGCTCAGCGGCTAAATTCAGGAAAAACACAAATTTATTACAAGAAAAATCGCCAATTCGCGGCTAAACGGAGACAAATCGCTTAATTGACCGAAGAAATTTAGAAGAACTGATGAAGTGTGGAAAAAACCATTATTCACGGCTTCTGAAGGCCACATCATGGGGGTCGTTGGTGAGAAATATTCACCAGGGGGCGCCAAATGTCAAGGCCGGCCCTGCAATGACCTGCCCCGGGGCACATTTTTGTGCAAATGGGAAACGCCATGTACATTTTCGTTAACTAATGTTGTTTAAGTTATTGAACAGGCCCCCAGTGGGTTTTATTCAGAGCGTCTCGGGCCTTTTGATGAAATTAAAGTGTTTTTGCTCGAGGTACGGGGGGGGGACCGAGGATGGATGGCCCACCTGAGTTTTACAGCCAGGTTTATGGGCCACGACCAAAAAAGGTTGACCGGCCCTGGTATATGTGAATTTTTGGGGTCAACTTTCCAAGGCTTGCCTTCCGTTGGGCAATCACAAGGCGATAGATATAACAGGTGGCGCACCAAGAGCACTTTTCTTGGAACTGAGTAGGACTACCTACGTGCTCACAGACCAGAAAGTCTGATTGCCTGACCGTCAGGTTTGACAGTTACTTTTCTCAGTCTTAAACGGTGTAAAGGGCCGTTTTTAGGGGGTAGGCGACCGCCTGTAGGGGCCCCGACCCATGGGGGGGGGGCTCCCGGCTTGGAATACAAATAATTACAAAAAAAATCTCAATGGAGAGAAAATTCTGGAAATAGGGGTTTTACAGAGCTAAAATCCGAATAATTTGGTTTTTGAAGAATTCAGACCCATAAAATTTCCGAACCACGAAAATCCGTGAAATTGGCTTTATTGGCTTTGAAGGCGCCAGATCCACAAAAAATGGTCTTAAAAAAAAGATCCACACTTGTGAAAGTGAAATTGGCGTATTTGAGCCGAACACCCGAAATATCTATTTTAAATAGTCAAATCAACGAAATTTGGTTGCCAGAGTGGACCAAACCGAGAATTTTAAAATAAAATAAATCTGCCAAATTGAGGCTTTAAAGGGCCAAATCCTGAAAATTCGATATTTAAAGATCTCGCGAAATCGCATTTTCGAATGAGAGCAACCTCGCGAAACTGTCTTTTGAAGAAAACAAAATTACGATTTACGAAATTGGCTTTTCGGTTAAGAAAAACCCACAAAATTGATACTTGAAAGACCCAAACCCGCACAACAGGTAATAGAGGTTGAAAATGGCTGAATAGCCGAAACCGTTTCCGAAATATAAAAAAATTAAAGCGACGAGAACACCATTTATTTCACCCAATAATCAATTTTGCGTCTATTTCAAGGCTCTAATCGTGTTTGTTTGTTTGTTTTTGCTTTTTTTTGCTTAGCCGTTTTTGTAGTGAGAATAGATGGTTTAATTATTTTTTGACTGTAATGACCGTATTCAGAGACCTTCCTTATCAAGGCCTTAACTTAAGTTGTGCAAATATCATACGGTCTACTAAAATGTATCATCTGCTTTTAAACACTATTCAGAGACCTTCCTTATCGGAGGAGCCTTGACTCAAGTTGTGCAAAGATCATGCGGTTTATTAAAATGCATCACCTGGTTTAGAATCACATTAAGGCTGCCTTAAGTTAAGGAAGGTCTCTGAATACGGCCAATACAGTATTCAGCAGTAATATAATCATATTTAGTAACAAATTTGTGGTTTCTGGGCTAACATCACAAGCTATACGCTTGATGAAGAAGCTATACGTTCTTCATCGATTTAATCCTGTGACATTTGGCTTTAGAAAAATAAATCCCTGTGATATTCGGATTAACCAAATCCGTAAAATTTGATTTTTCAGGAGCCAAATTCACGACTCTGGTTACTTGAAGGTGGAAATTAATACCAGGGGCGAATACACAGATTTGACCGGCCCGGGGCACTGGGAAAATATCGGCCCAATAAACAAATATGTATACAGGGTGATTCAGGAGGAACGTGACACACTTGCACTGGTGATTAGTGATGTGGTCTTGCGAGACCAAGACCAAGTCGGTCTTGGTCTTGGTCTTGCATTCGAGAGGGTGGTCTTGGTCTTAGTCTTGGTCTTGTCTAAATCCGAGGTCTTGGTCTTGGTCTTGCAAAAATATAAGTGATTATTCCATGGCGATTGAAAGCGTATGAGCTCGAAACTCGAATGAAGAATAAAAACTTCCCTTTCTTGTCTCTGCGAGCGTTCCTTTTTGTAGGGGTCGTAGCGTAGCAGAAAACATTGCTTGCGTAGCGCTTTTTTCTCTATTATGAAGGAATCCCCAAACTACGTCCTTGAAAAGGACCGCTCGACCGCTGCTCTTTTTTCGCCATCCCAATACTTTTCATAAGTTCATCGTTCATCAAGTCTATCTTAACCGCGGATTTTAATTACATTATCTTCTCCCAAACTTTCATGGGCGCATCGTAATTATTATACACCTACAAAAGTTAATGCCCTTTCACCCGATGTATGATACAACATTTCAAAGGGCTCACACAAAATCACATTCCTAAAGGGGAACCAACTGTTTGCACAATATTGTTGTCGTGATTTGAAACCAAAATTCTCGTCGTCGGGCCGTTTCCCAAAATTTTAGGGTGAAGGAGCTGTACATAATAGGTACAATATTTTTCTGGATTGAATTAGAATAAGAATGACACATAAAATGGCGGGGGGGGGGGTTAAAATAAGCAACACTTTATGGTTATCGTGTGTAACTTTAAAAATAAATGAAATACCCATACACGTAAATCCAGCTATTGGCAACCCACTCCCCACCCACCACTCACCAAAGAACATTATGTAGTGTAGGTAAGCAAGTGGCCGCTGCAGAACAAACGCTATCGATTTGATACCAATTACCAAAGTTTTCAATTTATTCAATTTAATGAATAAATTGTTGAGAATTGTCAGATTGAAATTGTTGAGATGGTCAGGGTACCTACCGGAATGTTAGTCTCGCAAGACCAAGACCAGGATAGTCTTGGTCTTGGTCTTGCAGACCATTAAGCGGTCTTGGTCTTGGTCTTGGTCTTGGTCTTGGTCTTGGTCTTGTAAGCAAGACCAAGACCAGTCTTGCAAGACCACCATGGTCTTGCTCATCACTACTGGTGATAGTGCGTACCTGGACGCACAAAAACGTCATGTAGACGCATAACCGAAAATGCTTTGGTTAAGGACTGTGGGCATTTTCCTACTTTTCTCTAGTTTCATTAGTTTTTACGGTATTAGTCATGTTCACGGCATCTTACAGATTCAGATTGTACCTCATTGTGCTCAGATTGTGCTCATTGTACATCGTTTGTCTCTTCAACTTGGTTGAGATCAATTCACAGAGACAACCTTAAATTGAAATAACAGCATAACATCATTTAAGTTTTCAAAAAGTCCACCCCCTTCGTGGACACACTTGGACGCTATTTTCTGCAAAGCTCTGGTGGCTCGACGAATTTATGTATGTCGTTGTCTGATCGATTCAGCACAGGTCGGGACTTTGTTGATCAGCTCCTCGCTTCGTGTGCAGCGCTTGTATTCGTATACCATTGTATTCATCCACAGTGGAGTACTGAAACACTATTCACTAAGATTAAGCGCCGGTGCTATCCACCCGTCTTGTCGAAAAACTTTTTTTTTTTTTCACACTTTTTTCAACACTTCAGAGTTTCTTCTCAATTTCATCGGTGAATAAGATATTTCCAACCGCGAATAAGCGATACGTCTCCAGTTTAGCCGCGAATTGGCGATTTTTCCCAATTTGTGCCGCGAGTTAGCGATTTTCTCAATTTTTGCCGTAAATTAGCGCTTTTTGCTAATTGGCTGTTAGTTGCCTCCGGAAGCCTTCGCTTGCCATTTTCTCAGTTTTCTGTGAATTAGCAAATTTTCTCAATTTAACCCCCAATTAGCCATTTATCCTAATCACAACCACACATTGACGTTTTTCCTCATTTTAGCCGCTAAAATGATAGATTTTTATACATTTTAGCCACGAATTAGAGTTTTCTCCCAATTTTCGTCGCGAACTACGTAAAGCTTTTACTGAATTTGGCTGTGGATCAGCGATTTTTTCACTTTCTGGCACAAAGCTACCTTTAGCAGCTGCGAATTTGACGTTTTGTCCATTTAAATCGCAAATTACCGTTTTTCCTCACTTCAGCGCTTTTCAGTTTTATCGGAGAATTAGCCACGGATTAGCGATTTTTCGCCATTCTAGTGGTGAATTAGCGTTTTACTTCCATGTTTTTCTGAGTTTTTGCGGTGATTTCGTATTTTTCTTGATTCTAACCGCTAATGAGCCATTTTTCTCACTTTCAACTTCAGGAAACTTGAGCCGCAAAGTAGCGCTTTTTCTCACTTCTGCCCGAGAATTAGTAGCTTATCGAGATAGGGGTGAGGGGCCGGATCGACCCACGCGAGCCTAAAAATGTGGATATTAAGGAGCTATGCTCATGTTTGTAGGTACGTGAAAACGAGTTTTTGGCATACAGTTGAACAGCGATGATGGCTCCTTTCGACGATTTTCAATCCATCCGACCCGAATGAAATTGACAAAAAGCGCTACTTAGCTGCTGAACTTGGAACAATCCTATTTCGCTGACTTGATTGAAAAGAATACTAGAATAGATAATTAATTCGCAACTAAAATTGTAAAAAATCCGATAATTTGCGGATAAAGCACATGAAAAACGTTCATTCGCGGATTCAAATGAGAACAATCGTCTAATTCACGGCTATATGTATTAGAGAAAAATGCCAATTCACGACTAAAGTTTAGTAACAACGCTGACTCGGGACTAAAATTCAGCAAAAGACAATAATCTGTTGCTTCTGAATGCAACTTCGGACGTTTACCTGGAAAAAAGCGCTTGTCCATAGCTAAAAGTTGAAAAGAAAAATGCGGCCAATATTGAGAAATTAATTAATTAATTAGCGCGGCTGAAATTATTGACAAACGCTATACTTGTAGCTCAAAGTGCTAATTCACTGCTGAAAAGGTGAAAAATCGCTGATTTGCTGCAAAAGTCGAGGAAAACTTCAATTCATGGCAAAAATTGAGAAAAATCGCAAACACGGGATAAAAACGCTACTTCGCAGCTAAGATTGAGGAAAATCACCTATTCGCGGACAAGTGTTGAGGAAGCTCTGTAATTCACAGCTAAAACTGAAAAAAAAAACTTCAATTTTCGGCTATTTTATAGTTTTGAAATATTCATAAATCAAAAGCGCTTCTTAGGTCATTTTGTCTCGTCTACCTTCCCTCCCCCTCCTCATTTTGCTAGATCCTAAGGACACGGCGCCCCTGGGTGGTTGCCCGGCTCGCCCCCCCCCCCTTAAAGCCGGCACTGGTTGATCTCAACCAAGTCGAAGAGAAAAAACTACACACGAATATCACAATCTGCTTTGCTGAGCTGAATCTAACGAGTAACGAGGTAGAATGCCTAAGTCCCCGATCAAGTCCTAACGCCCAGTTCCCTGAAGATTGCAACGAGCAACGAGACCATAAAATCGGTATCGGTGCTGATGTAAGACAGCAAACATGCAGCATGAGGGCTGATGAGGCACAAACTGCTGCGGCAGGCCTTTGGAGTACGTGTATTCTGGGTATTCTCAATGAGTGAATTTTGAATCAACTGCTAAGCTATACGCTATCAAACAGCCTTGTGTCTTGAGTCATGGGTTGAAGGGTGTCCCTTTTTTAAGAAAACCCAACTTGATAGGTTTTCTCGTTTGTCTCATTGTACCTTGTACCTATGCTAAATGGGCCAGTGGCAGGATTCTATAGGCTTACCTTAAGGACCATTACCGAGGATTAATCTGTAATTACCGTTTTCTCAGGAGGACTGGGATCCGTCAAAGAGTTGGGGGGGGGGAGGCATCGGCCCTCCGGCCGCACTGGGCCTCCGGCCCTTCGGGCTCAGCCCGATCACCCACCCCTCTGTATCCGCCCCTGATTAATACCGCACAATTGATTTTTGATTACCAAAATCCATAAAGCTGACGTTTTAAAAGACTTCATCTGCGAAATATAGATTTTATGAAAGTCCGGACGCTTGAAATAGAGGTCTTATTCGAAGCCAAATCTTCGAAAAAATGTGTAACAATGGATACAACCGCGGCGAATTTGGTTTTTCAACGACTAAACACTCTAGAAATTTGGTTATTGATGAGCAATGCCTATGAAATTGGTTTTATTCATAGCCTAATCAAAAAAAAAAAATGTGTTTGTTTGAGCAGGTTGACTCGTAAAATTGGGGTCAATCCACGAAATAAGAGGTTTTCACGACTTAACACCGCGAAATTGGCTTTTAAAAGTTCATTCGTTTGAAATTGGTTTTACTCGAAGCCAATTCCTCGAAATAGTATGTAGTTGCTTTAACCATTACCCCGCGAAATTGCATAGTTCGACGACATAACTTCGCAAAATTGGTGTTTTCAGCAACTTAACCCCACGAAATTCTGATTTATATAAATGCAGGAGAGTAGATTTTAAACTGCTGAACCCACGAAATTGATTTTTTGGAGGGCCTAACCCACGAAAATAATTTTTATAGAGTCAAACCAACCATTTGTTTTTTTATGGACTGAAAAAGTGATGACGTCACATCACTCGATTCATGTCATTGATATTGATAGTAGTGATGACATAGGAAAAGCCCTAAATAAGGGGGTTTTGCAGTTTTTTCGGCTTGTATGCTATAGCGTCTCTCTTAGGGGTTCGGGGGCTCGAAATTCAGATTAAGCACACCTGAAGACGTAAGGAATGTGAGTGAATCATATTGAAAAAAATATGTATTACGCGTAGAATGGCAAAATACCAGAAAAAACGCGAGTTATAAAAGTTATAATCAACGTTGGGCAAAGTTGAAATTGGGATTAATCACATCTGAAAATATTAGAATCAGTCATAAAACTTAGTCCCGGAGTTTTTTCCTCCCAGAACTACCTGCTTCCTGGACTATCAGCTTGAATTGAATTCACTATAGCTCATTTTATTAACAAATTATTACATGTAATTTAATGTGAAAATGGTGAATGGTTCACAGGGATGGGCAAAAAACAACGGTACACTTAAAATTTACCTTGCATGCTCGCACTGCCTGGGGTATTCACTATGAAAATGTGAACGATGACGAAGAGGACTCGTCTAGATTGATGAGGAGTTAAAACCAAGCTGCTGTGGGTTAATTTCGAACGGGCTAGTTGTAGTGTGATAAAAGCAATACTTCATCCTATACCTGTCGGTTTGGATTGTCACAGGGATATACTGGAAAATTGAAGCGACAAAGCCTTTAATATTGATAGGATTGAATGAGAATATTCGCCGACACGTTTTTATTGGTTTTCAGCCACTTTGTGACATTCTATATCTTTCGGTTTCCCCTGGAAATTTTTCGTCAACTCAATTATCCGCTGAGCCTCGCGAAGCCCCGAAGCTCTGGCACCCTGTAATGTTCCGTGTAAACCGACCGCCGTCGCTTCACCGGCGAATAAAATGGTCGGCGTTTCACCGGCACACGGGTCGGGCTCGGGGCGCATCAACTCGCATTGATCAGTCGCCGTTGACTCTACACTGAAATAACTTCGAGCGCCGACAAAATAGGGTGACTCGGCCCACTGGGATTTTATGACGTTCACCGGGTAGGGTAGGGTGGGATCTTTGAGGAAACGACGGAAAACTCGAGTGAGATCTTCAGCGATGGTGATGTCGGTCAGACTTTCAACGCATTTAGCGAGTTCACCACCGACTGTTACACGGAGGACTTGCTGACTGAATGGTACTTCGCGAATGGAGCCGATGGCGTGAGTCCATTCGTCTTTTTTCATGTACAGGTCGTGATTCCAAGCCAGTGATATACCACCCTCCTTCCACAACCAAAACGGTCGTTCATATTCGAGGTAAATGTGTGTAATGTAACCGTAGCCCATCCTTTTAATCGCGTCAATTTTAGTTGGTGAAAGTTTCGGTTCAAACATTGACGCTTGTTTTGCTTTCAACACGCCTAATGAGCACGTAACAATCGCATAGTCCCCGCAAATGATGTCTCCGTCGCAACAAAATACCTGAAAATTCATCAAATCAGATAAAGTGATTGTTCTATGTGCTTTGGCTGTACTTTGACTCTCGGAGAAATACGCTCTGAACTGTACAGAATCCTCCCAGCCGGCTTACAGTAGCGTATGTTGTCACAACGGGGCATGGAAGTGAGCAAAGGTGCCAGAATTTGTACCAGACCCGTCGAAAAGGATATACACTGCGAATAGTTCAACGGCTCGATCACTTTCGCGCCAAACATGCAGGCTGATACTTTTGGAAGGTCAGCACCGAGTCTCGAAGCGAGATCTATCTTTTTAGACACCATTGTGCGAGCGGCTAGAGCTCTCAAATGACTGGGAAATTGCCGGATTTCTTGTTTGATTCTCGAGCATATGAAGTCGCAGAGATTACCGCAATTCACGCCAGGACCACAATTAGAGTATAGGTCGGCTGCCTATAATTTAAATTAATTTTAAAAATAGCCCCCCCCCCATCCATTTTAATAATCACGAATCAACAAACCTGTTTAAGAATGATGTTGAAACACTCATCAGCTGCCATTTTAATATCGACGGGCACAATCTCACCCTCGTTGGTAAACGCCAGTGTTTTTGAGTCGCTCAGTTTGGCTGTCGGCCTGCTAAAAAGCTCCTGTTGAGCCGCCAGTCCCGTGATACAATTTCCCATCGAAGAACCCTCTACGAATGGAGCTCCAATTTCTGCGACCGTCTCACCCAACCAACAGCTGTGCACACGGCCTCCTGGCCTGTTATGAACAAGCTTATCGTTACTGCTAAAACTATGACACCATGATGGATGGTGGGGGGGGCGGTGAAAGGAAAACCTGTCAGTGGCTTCCAAAATTGTAACGTCGGTGATACCGGCTGAAATAAGGTGTTGGGCGGCGGAAAGACCGGCTAAACCGGCTCCAATTATTACGACAGACGGCGATTCCCAGCATGGATTTATCGTGGATTCATCAACCAAACATGACTGTCAATGAATGAAAAATAGTTTCTCGCTTTCATAAATCATGAGGGCGAGGTTTGACGGTTTAATAAAGACCTCAAGTTTCGCGTCTTTTCGGCATTTTAAATACTTTTTCATTTCAGGAGTCAGGTCGCATATTTCATTCGGTACTTGCAAGAAATTTGACGTTGTCAGCCATCTTGAAAACAGTGGGAAATGAAAATTATAACTCATTTAACGAAGTAAGCGTGACTTTGGGCGTACCTCCTGGCTAGAAATCGGAGACCAGTTGAAGTTAACATCTTTGTCTATTTTCTACACCAACTCTCGACTAAAAAATATACTTTCACTGAAAATTTTGAACTATTTTCCTTGCTAAAATATGATAAATCTAAATTATGGTCATCTGAATTCATTTTGAAGCGTCGTAATTATTGAAGGACACCGCCCAAATTATACGCTTATTAGATAAAATCAACTTTTTTTGGTAATAGACCGACAATTTTTAAGGATGTTTTACCAGTTTTCAGTGAGGCGGGATGACACTTGTAGTCTGAGTTTAAGAGCACTGGCCGATAAGATTACTTGGGGGAAATTCGTGGCGTTAGTGTCCGGTCGAGGGGTGGAATAAAAATGGTTTATCGAGATTTTCCATTCGCAACCCACCGAGAGTTGAGAATTCATCTTGTCTCTTCCGTAGTGGCTGAATCCGCCTAACACTGACTCTCGTGTAATGTGACCATGTTCAAAAGTTCTAAAGAAACGATCTGGGAATTCCTCGCTTTGATTCGGTAAAGGAAAATTGGTCATTTCCGCTTTTTATCTCAATTTGTATCGCCTTTTTCTATTGGGGAAATAAAATGTTTTGTTTTTGTGAGAACCCAATGCATATTTTTTTGTTATTCATCCTCTCCTTCAATCCTTTGTATGATGCTCATTGTTGAAATGTCTTTTAGTTAAGCGTGAAGCTCACCATTATTCGTCTTTACAGGGGTCAGTTCATCAGTTGTACATATTTTATCTTCTGATCCCTTATCCCATGCTCAATGTTCGAATTTCGGGCAAATATCGAACCCATTATGTCTGACTCTAAAGGAAATGTACTAATCACTCAAATTACCAAATTATTTTCATTTCAAAGCTGCATTTAGGGGGAAGTTTCCACGTGAACAACTTTTGAACTCAAATAAGTTTAATTCAAAATCAGTGTGTTTTGTAAAATTAGTGTGTAGGAAGCACTGTATGTCCTTTCCCACGTGTGCATGATGAAAACATTCCACCCTTTAAATGCTAATTTCAAGGAGGGTTTTCTCCTTTCAATTCTAACTCCCTCCCTCTTCGGCCTGTCCATCGATTCAATCTCACCTTTCCTCTTCGCGTAACAATTCTCGAAGCTCTCGTATAATTACAAGGGTCTTCTGGATGCCGTTCGAGCATTTCATCGCATATCGTCTTTCTCCAAGTTGGAAGAAGAGGGGGGGGGGATGAAAACCTCAAAGGAGGGCCAACACCTTTTCATCTGTGGGGCAAATCCATTCTCTTAATTCAGTTGGATCTTTAATTATGTCTCTCGATCTAGAAATCAGAGAATGGTTCGGGATAAAATAACGTATGCTCCTTCTCCACATAAAGTTCCTCTTTTTACACAAAAACGCAAAGCTCGTAGTATTATGTCGTAGGTGTTCCTGTACGCGTGATTAGTGTATAAATAGGTAACAATGACAATCGGTCTTTCTAAACAATGGAAATCCATAGTTACCTAACTAAAATGAAGGCCGAATCCAGATGGTCATGGAAGCCGGTGGTAACATCATCTCATTGCAAAAAACATGGCACCTACCAAACTCGTGTGACATTGCACTTGTGCAAGAAAGGTGTTGGTGGTATAAAATTATACATGACTGTCCGAATATAAGTGTGTCATTCTCTCCTTTTTTGGGCTTATACCTTCAGACCTCTCTGCCTGTTCTCGTTGGCATCGGCCGAGCCGGATCCCTCTGACTTGATTTGCCGGGTAGGCTGGCTCGTCAGCTAGTATTCGTATTGCAGTCTTTACTCCTGGGGAGCGGTCCACGAGAAAAAAGAAGAAAGGTTGGAGGGGGGCCTTATCTACGCTTACATCAAATATCAACCCTTCCCCCCTCCAACAATTTGAAATGCTACTCGATTTCAGCCAGCCACTCTAAAGAGATTTGTAACGCGACCTCTCATTGGCTGGATTGTATTACAAACGTCCAAACGTCTCACCAAAGCTGCTCATAGAAATTCCTCCAACTCAAAGTGAACTTCAGGTCAAATTAGAATTTTACCTTACGAAAAGCCCAGTATCTTATTTTTTTTTTTTTTTTTTTTTTTTTCCATATCGTCAACTACAGGGTGTTTCAGGATGAATGATCAGGATTTTAAATAGTTGTCCCAACTAGGACAAACCAAAATCGTCAGGATCGCAAATGCTTGGTTTCCTAGTTACATTTTTTTTTTTGTCATTTCTCGGCCAAACGCGTTCTTTTCGTCAATAAGCATTTTCATTGTCCTAGCCATTCGGAGCAAAACAATACAGATTACATTTCTGAAAAAAAGCACAACATTTTCGGTCAAGAAATGCTAGTTGTAACTTGCTGATCTCATGTTTCACTATTTTCTTTTATTCGTTGAAAAAGTGTTAATTTGATTTTCATCGTTTCTTTCAAACTCATCAATCTTCCTCAGTCATCGTGTTCAAAATTTTGTAAATTCAAATTGAGCCATATTTTCACCAAACATAAAAAGTAAAAACAGCTTTTGGCACTATAACTTTGAATATGCTCACGATAAACAAAATACCTACCTCATGCAGCGGCGGGTTTACAGGGTGGTTTCAACCCCCCCCCCCCATGAGAAGATGGCATCTTGGCGTTTGTCACCAAAATTAGGAAATTCTTATACACCATTGATTCGAAATAGTTGAAGGAAACTTTGCGGAGAAAACAGAGAAAATACGCTAGCACCATTTTTTTATAGGCCCAAATTGAGAAGGCGTTCGAATGTGCTAATCTTGAGGCAAGAGGTAGTAGAAAAGCGCTAATATTCGCGACTGGAATAGCGAATAAGCGCACATTCGCAGAATAAAATTAGTAAATCACTAATTCGTGGCTAAAGATTGAGAAAAACACTTAAATTTTCGGCATATAATTGAGAAAAAACGCCAATACGTGCTTATAAAATTGAGAAAAAGCTGTAATCCATCGCTCAGCCGCATCAACAGAATAATATTGAAAAAACACTAATTCGTGATTTCTCAAGGCAACATCAAGACTGAAATCAAGACTCGAGGTCAACATGAAAGACTGAAGAAAAAGCACTAATTCATAAGGATAAAAGTGAAAAAATCGCTCACGGTTATAAATAAGACATGCATAGAGCTCCTACGACGTTAAAATTGCGGCAAAACTAGAGAAAATATTTAAATGTGCTGCTAAAATTTTAAGAAAAAGCAAATTTAAAGACGAGTTTTTGCTTAATCGGGAATTGCTTCAATTCGTGGCTACAGCTGCCAATCAGCGCGTATTACCTGCTAAAATGAAGACTGACGCTAATTCGCGGATCAATATTCGAGAAAATGCCTAATTCGTGGCAAAACTGGAGAAAAACATGGAATTAAAAACCTAATGTCTTGTTAAAATTGAGAAAAACGCTAATTCACGCAAATATGCTTATTCACGGCTAAAACTAAGGCAAATGCAGGTCCCCGCCTGAAATTGTGATAAATGGCTGTGCTGTAATTCGCTTGTAAAATTAAGAAAATGCGTTAACGCATGCTAAAGAAAGAATTCGAGGCTAATTCCAGGTCATTCGCAGCAAAATTTAAGAAAAACGCCAATTTGTAGATCAATTTGGGAAAATCCGCGATTGAGAAATAGCGATAATTCGCCATAAAAATGGAGAGAAAAGAAACGTTTGTCCGCACGACTTAAGGTGCGTTTACACTGAAGTGCCTCGCTACGCTTATTGCTTAAAATTTAGTGTCAGACACTTTCCTTGGTGTAAACACAAACTTCAAGAAATTTTCATCAGAATTTGTGCAGTCAATATACATGTGTCTGACACTTTACAGACATAAATGTTAGGATAAAATCCTAGAAGGTTGAAAAAATTGGTTTTCGGGATGCTGTCGCTCTTTTCCCGTTAAATTACATGAAAATAAAACCCCAACCGTTTCTTGGTGTGAAAAGCGCATATCAGACCTTTGTTATGAGAAAAAAAAACTAATTTATCGGACATGTTCTCCCTGTACCGAAATGTCGTTTCCAGTAATAACTTCCAAACAGGTGATTCCACAATGCTTGAATTATTTTTTAAAAAAGAATTCCTCGTGAAATTTTCTTGCGAATTGACTACAATATTACCGAAAAAATCAACTTTTGTAGCCAAAATCGTCGTTCTGAGCGCAAAAGGACCAGTAGCACAAAATAACGGTCGAAAGTGCAAAAAAAGGGGTGCGAGAGGGCCCCTAAAAAACGAAAATTAAGCAAAAATTGTGGGAGAAGTAGGATTTGGCGTGACTGCTTCAAAAATTATTTCACCGAATTACCTAGTACATAATCGAAACCTAGTTGTTTCTTGGTATGTAAAACGCAAATACCTTGTTTTGAAAAAAAATAATAATTTTCCAGGCATGTTCTCCCTGTAGCAGAATGCTATATTTTCGGTTTTTAAATTTTGTTTATTTTTTATTTGTTTTTTATGCAATCATTGATGTACCTACGCTAAAAATTACCGTTTACACAACGCGCAACCTTCAACACTCAATCCATTTTAACTCAGTTCACATATTTATAATTTCGGTGTGATTTTGGGATATTCGGGGGGATTTTTGGATGGGTAAGTGATTAGGAGGGGGGATGGTGAGGGATAAGATAATTTTTGTTTAATGGAAGTGTTTCTGTGAGTAGGTACATTTGAAGATCAACGCGGAAATATCTGTACTATCCGCGCGCCGAAAGAATGCCCCTGACGAAAAATTCCCTCCAACCACCCCCTCGTCTGATACACTGCCTTTTCTAAAAAAGATGAGCTCCCACGGAGCAAGGAGGCAGACCATCAACCTGTAGAGGGGTAAGAGGAACCCTGTCCGTCATCGAAGAGCCGAATGTTTTTGAGACTGTAATACAAGTGTCACAATTCTTTTCTCAGAGGCATTCTTTCGGCGCGCGGTCTGTATTTACTTTTTCATGTTTCATACGGCTAAAATATGACGATATGATGAGGAATATCTGAACTTTTGCTGTGAGAATTTTAAAGGCTGTTCGTGTTACAAGTTGGTAGTAGTAGTAGTAACCATCTTCTTATTTCTTGGTCAAGGAAGGTTCAACATTTTCAACTGAGTCGGAGGGCCTTGAAAAGTTGGGATGCAAGGTAAACCGTTTTTTTGGGATACATACATTATTTACTGGATTAGTTAGGTAGGTAGTATTATCCAACAAAAACTTGTTGATGTTTGCTTTAGAGAGATCGCGACTAACAATAAGACTTATTTAATCCTCAGGTATTTTATTAAACAATCTTCGACAACGCGATAGTCTATTGATTGTATTTGTAACAGTAAGTTTGGCATTAACGTGATTGTAATGGTTGCGTATCACATTTTTTTTCTTTTCGTGAAAACAGTCGCAAGTGTAAACAGCAACTAGCAAGCAACGTAAGATGAATAAAGTGGCAGAATCCATAACTCCCATTATCTAATCCATCCTTAGTGGCGACGTCTTGGAGGTTGACTACATTGTTAGGGAACCCCCCTGCAATCCGCGAAGTGTAATCCAAATTATTAATGACATGACTTTGTCTCTCCTCTCCGCTGTGCTTCGAAAGCATTGTTTAATTAAGCCTGAGTGACGATATCCAGAATTGGTGGATGCCAGAATTCCATACCGTAGGTGAGACTGAAAACAAGCAAAATATGTCGTTCTCAATGTACATTCCAAAATTATTCCGTTGCATTACATAATTGAGCTTTTTGCCCAGCCAAGTGATCTCATATCCGTGAAAGGGAAATGATCGAGAGCCAGTTATGAAAACTTGTGTGAATGTGGAATACACTAGTTTTGCGGTGACAGAATTGTAAGTGCATGTATAGAATTCACCCGTCACTGGTACAAATCGGATACATAAATCCTCAGAAAGTAATGACTGAAATTGTGTACCTCACGATCGTGAATTTCGGATTCACGAATGAAATTCGGAAAAAGTTGCCCGTTCGCGGCTGAATGCATGCGCCGTAATTAAACTCGCTTCTGGTATTTGTCGTATATGCCATAACTCAATTATTCGTATTTGCACATTTTTGCGATTAATGTGAAGAAAACGAAATGTTCGGTGCACTAAATCTGATAAACTTGAGTATTATGTCTTAAGCCCTGTTCACACGATGCAACGTTTGAAGCTAAATTGCATGCTGGATTTTTAAAAAAATCCGGTCACTGCCAAGGAACATATGTTTTTAAAAAACCAGCGTGCAATATAGCTTCAAACATTGCACCGTGTGAACAGGGCTTTATTTATGATGTAAACAAGATAACCGCTAAACGGCATTGAATCTTCCATTAGCCAATCAGAGGCCATGAAACAACTCCTGACTGAAATCGAGTAGCATTTGAAATTACGCCTCCTCATAGTCTATAACTTTACTGATGCTTTACTTGTTTTAAAACATGAATCTTTTGAAGAACGTGGCTCAGCTAGAAAAAGATAGCACTCCCTCGAGCAACATCGCGCGCGGTCGGTCCAAAACACTCCACATCTGTTCAAAGCTGCAAAATTGCCATCTGCACTGTAAGAAAACCGCCGTCTGAGGTTTCAGTGACTACATCCCGCAAAATTGTTTTTTTGAAGACTCATAACCGTTAACTTGGTGTTGTATTTGAAGCTTTCTCCCCTCTCCCTACCATGCCGTTATTGTACAACATATTTGCCTTTATTACATTTTGCGAGAGTTTCTCTCCCTCCCCCCAGCACTATGGCATTCAACTGCCGCAAATTACCTTTTCTTTGGGGGCATGGCAACCTTGAGCTCAAATCGGGCATTGCAAAATAATTCAAGGAACACTGTGAAACTGCGCGTAGGCCTGTGACTGTTTATGTTACTGGCGAAGTCAGAAATCCAGGCATTGTGAGAAATGCCTAGGAATTGTTAACAGTGCCTGGTGAAATCAGGCAATGTGGGAAAAGGAGGTGAAAGAATTATTATTTCCCACTTTGCCTAGGAATTGTGCACATTACCTATCGCTGAGCAGGCATTGTGCACAATGCTCAACAGCACTGCCGGCAATGTGAGAATCAGCTTGTTTTCTGGGAGTAATAATAATTAGTTAGCGCCGGGTTTCGAACCCGGCAGGCGCCAAAGCCTCCTTTGGGCTCATACGCCGTACCCTGATCCAACTGTGCACTTCACACCCGTACTACGCGGGCGTTTCGGTCGGTGCGCGGTTTGTTGAACCCACAGCGCCGGGAACGCCCACACGAAGCCGAGTGTGCCGTGTCACAGTTCGCCGCTGCCCGCTGGGCCCGCTGCGAGTATTGTATCCATTACACCACCGAGGTGCAATAGCATTAATAAGGGACGTCCTAATTTGCGGAAAATCAGTAATGCTTGCGGACACGACATGAAAAATTATCCGAGGACGCTGAAAAAGCACACAGATCCTACTTGCACTGATCTCAAGAATATTTGTCCACAGTTACTCCGAGTTACCGAAAAATACTAGTACTTCTCCTCTAAGAGTCATTTGCGGAAACGATAAAAGCTTGCGGAAACGATATGCACAAAATTTTGAGGACGCTCAAACCACTCACAGTTACTTCTGACATAAATTGGAAAAATATTTGCTGACAGTAATCTCGGATAACCAAAAATTACTAGTACTTCTTCCCGAAGAGTCATTTGCGGAAACGATAAAAGCTTGCGGAAACGTTATGTAAAAGAGTTGGAGGACGCTCAAACCACTCACAGTTTTTTGTGACATAATTTGGAAGAATATTTGCCGATAGTTATCTCAAGTAACCGAAAAATACTAGTACTTCTCCTCGAAGAGTCATTTGCGGAAACGATAAAAGCTTGCGGAAACATTATGTAAAAAAGTTGGAGAACGCTCAAACCACTCACAGTTACTTCTGATACAGTTTGAAAGAATATTTTCTGACAGTAATCTCGGATAACCAGAAAGTACTAGTACTTCTCCCCGAAGAGTCATTTGCGAAAACGATAAAAGCTTGCGGAAACGATATGCACAAAATTTTGAGGACGCTCAAACCACTCACAGTTACTTCTGATATAATTTGGAAGAATATTTGCTGACAGTAATCTCGGATAACCAAAAAGTACTAGTACTTCTTCCCGAAGAGTCATTTGCGGAAACGATAAAAGCTTGCGGAAACGTTATGTAAAAGAGTTGGAGGACGCTCAAACCACTCACAGTTTTTTGTGACATAATTTGGAAGAATATTTGCCGATAGTTATCTCAAGTAACCGAAAAGTACTAGTACTTCTCCTCGAAGAGTCATTTGCGGAAACGATAAAAGCTTGCGGAAACGTTATGTAAAAAAGTTGGAGAACGCTCAAACCACTCACAGTTACTTCTGATACAGTTTGAAAGAATATTTTCTGACAGTAATCTCGGATAACCGAAAAATACTAGTACTTCTTCCCGTAGAGTTATTTGCGGAATCGATAAAAGCTTGCGGAAACGATATGTAAAAAAAAATGTAGGACGCTCAAACCACTTACAGTTACTTCTGACATAGTTTGGCTGATTATTTGCTGACAATTATCTCGGGTAACCAAAAAGTACTAGTTCTTTCCCCGAGGAGTCGCTTGAAAGAACGACAAAAGCGATACGATTCCCGATCATGACGTTATATTCTTCCCTATTGTAAGCAATGATCACTGAGTAGTCGTGGTACAAAGATTTAAGACTATAGTGTACTTGGACAGTTTGGGGAGCTCAAAGGGACAGTGTGCAATCCGAAAGGTTCTGAAAATATTAGCAACGTACTACGCGTTGCGTGGGATTAAGCTAGGTACGGACACGTACAGAATTGTTGCGCCCTCCGACTTGCCCCAACAAAATAATAATTACGACTGTGGAATCTACGTAATTAAGTTTGCTGAATATGTTCTTACGCAACCCATAGGTATCACTGGATACGTCTGCAATTAACTTATCTCGTCACGAGATTCATGACAAAATTTTGGAGTACTTCAAGCCTGGCTACTCAGTTCCACCGCCTTACAAATTTCAGTTCGATGGCCGTGGACTAGAGAGTCTACCTCTACCACCAGATTTTGACGTAACCGTCTCACGGACATTCCAAAACTCAGCGATAACTACGCTCGACGTCCTACGTCTCACGATAAATGAAAGCTGGGGAAAAGACAAAATATTTTAAATGCAAAGAAGAAAGTTGTTTGATAGTAGACGGAACTGGTACGTGGATAACGTGCAAGGGATGTGGAAGTAGCTTCCACGCGCAATGCGTTTCTGACAGAGGTAATCATAGTGGAATTTTTACCTGTGCCCAGTGCAACATCGCCCCCAAGAAAAGAACACAGAGCCAGAAAACCCGCCCTTATTATATGTATAAAACCTAGAATAATCTGGCAAATGAAAAAAAAAAAAAAAAAAAAAAATCAGTGAACAGAGTCGATAAGTTTCACGAGATACAATTTAGTTTTGTACACCGTCTGACGATTTTAATTAATTTCGTATAATTCGTAATACACCCGTTAACAAACAGGATAATAATATGCAATCTGGTTTCTTTAATTTTCATAACGTTTTGCAAATAAAAAAAATGAATTAAAAAAAAAAAAACTGGAAAAAAATAAATAAATAAATAAAAAACTGGAAGAAATATACAAAAATTGAAAAAAATAAAAAACTGAAAAATAAATAAATAAAAATACAGCATATAACCCAAAAAATGAATAAATATTTCGCTAAGTAGGCTTACATTTAATTTTCCGGTTCACACATACATAATCATTATAACAGTACAATAAATTATTCATGTTGTTTTCCATAACGATTGAACCATATTAAAAAACGGAGAAAAAAAATAGCTGAAAAAATAGAAATACCCTTGAAAAGGGTTGTATTTAGCATCAAATTTGATTGTAATACTTTAAAATTGAGCTAGAACGATAATTATACAAGATTTAGTAAGTATATAAGAAACATTTTCGATAACTCACTTTTCCTATTGTATTACCTAGCTCTACACCCCCAAAATAAGATAAACCAAATACTACTAGTACTAGTACTTTTTGGTTACCCGAGATTACTGTCAGCAAATATTCTTCCAAACTGTGTCAAAGGTAACTGTGAGTGGTTTGAGCGTTCTCCAACGTTTTTACATAACGTTTCCGCAAGCTTTCATCGTTTCCGCAAATGACTCTTCGGGGAGAAGTACTAGTACTTTTCGGTAACTCTGGGTAACTGTTGACAAATGTTCTTGAGATCATTGCTAGTAGGAACTGTGAGATTTTTCAGCGTCCTCGGATCATGTTATATGTCGATTCCGCAAGCATTACTGATTTTCCGCAAATTAGATCCTCCCCATTAATAATGCTATTAATTTATTTATTACTATTAATTAATTAGTGAGATGGGAGGTAAAATCCAAGACTCCAATTGTATAAGGAGTTTACCAAAAATTCATTACTGACCCAAAACGAGACAGTTAATCATCACGCTTTCCCGTCATGGAAGAGCGTACGCAAATGTCTTACTGGTGGGGTGGGGGAAAATCCGGCTACCACGTGGCATTGATTTAGATGGCCAACTTGACGACATAGAACACACAATAGCATCCCAAACATACCAAAGAACAAGGGGTGGTGAATCTTGGACACCTCACTTCTATCGTGTAGAAACAGTGGCTTAGCTTGTTGAAAATGCCCCCCTCCCTGGGCCAAGCCAGCCTTTGACGCCCCTTCGTCTCATGACAGTTCAAGCTTACAAACAAATGAGAAGGGAGATTTTGACGTTTTTTGATGGAATTCCTCATCACATATTTTAACGTGCAACGCTACGTGGAAACATTGGAATCAGGAGAAATATATGATGTTCTCATTTATTAGTACCGGTTTCGGCTGACTTCAGCCATTTTCAACTGTATAAAACCAAATCGAAAAATTAAAAAACAAATACATTAATAAATACAACCAGAACAGCAGAACCGTGCCTAACCACCCCTTAGAGGGGAACTTACGGTGTAATAAATTGCAAATTAGACGACCCTTGTCTTAGGACTTTTCAAGAGATTACGCCCCCCTCACCGCCGGTTACGGTATTACGGTGTAATAAGTAATAGAAGATACGATAGAGATTAAAAACTGTCTTCTTGATCCGCGAACTAGATGTTGCGAGGGGAAATGTACACTGTAACATTTTTTTTCGCACTCCATGCCCCGTAAGTAGCCAATTACTGTACTATTCCAGGACAGAAAAGTCCAGGACTTTACCATACTCAGTCTGGTAAAGTTACTTTACCATACTCAGTCTGGTAAAGTTACTTTACCAGACTCAAGACTGAGTACGGTAAGTGAAAACCCTTGAAAATCCTTTTCACATTTTTCATGGATTTGGAAAAAAGTGAAATCTAGAAAAAATGAGTTAGGTCCCAATGTTTTACTCTTAAATTTGGGATTTAAATGCCCCCCCTCCCACTATTCAATCAGAGCAATCAATGATCAGCAATCCCTCACTGATTAAAATGATTCTTCTGAGCAGTTATTTGCGGTTTGCGATTGTTCACTATGAAAATATTTGAAATTGAATGAACCGTGCATATATGTAAAATAAATCCGCGAGACCGAAAATATCGTTTTTAAAAAGAAAAAAAAGTTTATTAATGAAACACAACTGAACGTAACTTCACGATAACAACTACTGAGCAAAAGGTCGAGCTCTCGGAGGCTTCTTATACAAGTAACCCGTGCTGCTTGTCTGTTAGTTTTTTGCAAGGAGAGAGGAGGGTGGAGGATAAAGAGTTTTATTTTGAACTGTTATTATATTTCATCGGGTAAGGGGTTTACTGGATATAAGTTATACACCATCAATTCACTAAATAATCTTTGACGTAAAGAAACCCCCACTCAAAATCTTTAAAAATTCCCTTTAAAAGAAAATCCTTGACAGATTTCAATGTTTATAGTGAGGAAGAGCCCTCTTCTAGAAACACCGTTACTTGAAAAACGTGCAAGTTCCCCACTTAGCGTTCTTTTTAATTTATCTGCTATAATTAGCGATTTTTCTCGATTATGCTATGAATTAACTATTTTTTTTGTTTTACCCGCAAATCAGCACTTTCTATCGCGTTTGCGTCGAATTGAATTTTTTTCTCAAATTTAGCTGACAATTTTTATTTGTCTCAATTTTACCTGAGAATTAGCTTTTCGTTTGTTTTTTCAATTCTTCCTGGCTCTTTTCCTAGCCATAAAGTTGCCTGCACGCAGAAGCCGCGAATTTGTGTTTTCTCAATCTTAACCGCGAGTTAGCGATTTTATAATTTTTTTAACCTTGAATGAGCATTTGTCTCATTTTTAGCCGTGAAGTAGTGTTTTTTTTTCCTACACTTCATCCACCAATTAGCGCTTTTCCCCAATCCGAGTCACTAAATAAAGATTTCAATTAGCGGTGAATTGGCGTTTCTCTCCACATCACCAGCAATGTAGTGTGGTGTGTTGGAGGGGGAAAATCGTAATTTTCAAGTTCAATAATTTCCTCGTGAAGCGAATGGTTTCTTTTTCGAACAGACATTACAAGAATGATTGTGATACATTAAACTGCTAAATCTTCTGCTCATATTAATACATGTGGCGGTGAAACATCTTTAGTCCTACTATCAAGTAAAAATCGTCTCTGTGAAAGCGCATTCGTAAGTAGAGATTTCACCACTGCATCCACTCACGGAACACGTATTTTGTTTAATTCCATATTTTATCGAAACATTATGAAGGAAACCTCCACTTGAACTTTGGTCGGCTCTCTAGATCTACAACCAGTCTTATTCAATAACAAAACTCTATCGCCCATGTTATAATTATGTTTTTAATGCTTTAAAAAGTAACGACCGATATGGGCTAATGAAAACAACTATATTATAATTAAAAAACAACGTTTCAACGGCGTGATATGCCGTCCTCCTCAGGTATTTTATGGAAATAAGCTGTTAAACCCAACATTTACACAACAAACAAGCAAAACGCTGGTTTTTTCCTTGTTCCCCTGGTTTTAGAATTTATTTCAACGGGCAGGGCGCTATCCACACAGGAATGTAATTCCTTCGTTCATCGTAAACTTGTATTCAAAGTTCTTTGACAATTGACATCCGAAGAAGGGAACACCATGTGTACGTTGCTCAGCTACGTGGAACTGATCAAACCGAGTTGGCTGTCCGGTGTCAAACCCTGCTCGAGAGCAATTTTGGCTCACTTAGAACGCTTAACATTCACGTCGAAATTTTATTTCTTAAATGTATTTGCACATTTAAATAGTCCGGGAGCCCACAGTATGAAAAATCCGGGTTATTTGATCGTGTCTGGCACCTGCACATGACGTTATCGCGACAGGCGTGCTTAAATGTGACGCTGTGCGGCTTAATGAAGGGTCGTTCGGACGACCCGGAGATGAGGGTTGAAGATGCAAGAAATTAAACGGTCGCCACCTGTTGTTTGTCTTGGGTAACAGGCCCCAATTATTCTCAATATAATACTACGGATTTACAATTTGTGTCGGTAAAAAATAATATAATTGTTGACCAAGAGTTCCCTTGAGTTTTATTTCAATCCATTTCGTTGTCGCATCAACCAGGATAAACCAATTTTTCCTTCAAATGGTCCAGCAAAATCGACATGTACCCGTGACCACGTTTCCTCGGGGACGTTCCATGAGTGAAGAGGCACCTCTACATCCTTCGATTTATTCCTTTGATAAGAAAAACATTTTTTGACGAAAATTTCGGAGTGTTTATCTATGTTTGGCCACCAGCAATATAACTGAGCAAGTGATCTCATCGCTCCAATCCCTGGGTGCCCCTCATGGAGCATATGAAGAAATTCATTTCTTAGATCTTTTCGCCCTTTCCAGAGCAAAATCCCCTCTTCGATGGATAGTTCATCCCTTTTCTCATAGTATGTGTTCATACTCTGGCTTATATATTTTTTTTCTGGTCAGCCACATTCGAGCGATCTGCAAACTGAACTGAGCTCTTCGTCAGACCAAATTTTTTTCTTTAACCGACTTTTTGTGACAGGAAATTCGTCTAACTTGATGTGTAATAGTCGCCCGCAATCTTCCCCAGATGATGTACCCAAGCTACTGTCTGCAATGGGGAGTCTCGACAATGCACTCAACGGTATATTGATATGAGCTCAAAGACAGAGCCCAGTGAGACAAACGGTTGGCAGCAACAATTCTCCCCAAGAATTCGAAGTAAAGGTCGATGATCTGTTCGGAGAATAAAACGTCTACCAAAGATGTATTGATGAAACTTGGAAACTGCGAAGATCAGCGCTAAAGCTTCGCGGTCAATCGACGAGTAACGTGACTCACTTTTGTTAAAAATTCGTGATGCGAAAGCTATTGGTCTTTCGCTTCCGTCCGGATACCTATTTGCTAAAACCGCGCCCATTCCAGCTTCACTTGCGTCAGCCGAAAGGACCAGGGGTAAATCCTCCTTATAATGAACCAGTGTTTGCGGAGAACACAGTTTTTCCTTCAGCTCGTTGAAGGTCTTTTCATGGGTGTTAGACCACTTCCAACGGATTCCTTTGCGACACAAGGCATGTAGCTCGTAGCACTCAGGTTGTAAATTCGGTAAGAACTTACCGTAAAAGTTGATAGCGCCCGAAAATGATTTCAATTTTGTCACATTGGTGGGAGATGGCATATCCTTGATGGCTTTTACGTGATCTTCCGTTGGGTGAATACCTTCTTGGTCAAGCCGATGACCCAAATATACTATTGAGTCCTGGAGCCACTTACATTTTTCTGGTTTGACTTTTAGTCCACTTCCTTTTAATCTCCTTAAAACTTCTCGTAGACTGGTCATATGTTCCGCCGAGGTTTTCCCTGTTATAATTATGTCATCGATAAAACACGAAACGTTATCTATGCCAGCCAAAATGCTATCCATAGTCTTTTGGAACAGAGATGGTGCGAAATTAACCCCGAACGGAAGACGTCTGTACCTGAAAAACCCTTTGGATGTGGAAATTACCAAATACTGACGGGACCGTTCCTCTACTTCCATCTGAAGGTACGCGTCTTTCAAATCTATGATCGAAAATTGTTTCCCACCTCGTAGTTTGTCACGAATTTCGTCAAATCTGGGATTGGGATGATGGTCCTGAGCAATCACCGGATTTATTGTTACTTTAAAGTCAGCACATAATCTGACACGACCATCGGGTTTCAAAACTACGACGAGAGGAGATGCCCATTCTATCAGAAACTGAGTTGTATCAATCTGTTCAATAACACCTTCTTTGAGTAACCGTTCCAACTCTAGCTCCACCTTGTCCCTCAAGGCGAAAGGAACCGGCCTTGGTTTGAAAAGTTTCGGTACGGCCCCTTCTTTGATATGAACGATGGCCTTATGTCCTTTGATTGTACAAAGTCCTGGACTAAAAATTTCTTTGTGGTCGTCTAGAATGGATTGTAATTTGAGAGTGTTGTCGTTTTCTGACCTCTTTACGTTTCAAATTCTAGCTCCAGGAGGTAGGGGCAATTGGAATTTTAAACATCAATCCAAACCAAACAGAGGGACATCATCTGATTCCACGACACATAATTTTAATTTGTACGATTTTCCGAATGCTTCTACCGCCACGAAAGCTTCACCGAGTGTTTTAATGGGTACTTCAGTGTACGCAACTAAATTCCGAGAGGCTTTATTCAGTTTAGGAGACCCAAACTTAAACCAGGTTGATTTTCCAATCACCGTTTGTGAAGCACCAGGGTCATACAGCATTGATAACGTCCAACATTGCTTTCTGCCCTCTAGAAATGACACACACACTATCTGTCTCAGAATGTGAACTTCCAGATCGAGATGCAGAACTGTGTCTGACTTGGGCTAATTTATCCCTGACAATTTTAGCTCGACCAGTTTTAAGACATGTCCTTGCAAAATGACCCTTCTGTTTGCACAGAAAACATTCCTGCCCCGCAGCTGGACAGGAAACCTTGTCAATGTGTATACTAGTCCCGCACTGAAAGCAATGGCGACCTTTTTTGAGCTCTAGACACCTTGTATGTTTGTTTTTACCCGACTGCTTAATGGTATTCGCCGAACTCGTCGTTCCCAAATCCTTTAATCTTTGCTGGTGGGTGGATACCTGCTCAAAAAGCAATACAGAATTTTCTATTTCCTCTAGATTTGTGATCTTTGACGGGTGCTTAGCTATAAGATCGTGTTGCCAAGAATCATTGTTGATGCCGATCACGATCTGATCCCTTAAATGTTCTTCCAAGCACTTCCCGAACTCACACTTATTTGCCAAAGAACGTAGCTCACGAATAAAACATTTTACGCTTTCTCCGTCCTGTCTAAATCGCAAAGCAAAAAATTAGTACATCTCTTTTATAAAAGGACGATAACTGTTTTGTCAAACCAGAATAGCCAATTTTTTGAACATTACGGGGTTGAAAATGTTCAACTAAAAGTTTGAAAGGCGCTGGGCCTACGGAACACAGTAATAAAAGACCACGCACCTTGTCATCCGCGGGAATTTGATTTTTTAGCAGTTCAAGTTCAAACCGCTGAATGTAGAAATTTCAATCTTCCAACTCGTCGTCGAAATTTGGAAACTTGAATTTGGAAACATAATCTTGAACGGGCCGTTGTTCGACCGGTTCATCGAGCTCTACACGACTGTTCCTGGTTTGTCTTGGCATCCTCGTTCGCCAATATAAAGACACACAAGAACCGAACAAGTAGAATGTTTATCATTATATAAAGATGATGAGAACTCATCTGTTGTTTTTAGTATTGAAGGTTCAATATCATTACATTTCCCAGTCGAGTAGTCCGTTCGCAGGCTGAAGAGCTGGTCCAGGTTGGAGAGGTGTTCACCGTTCGACTTCTTGACAAAAAGTGATTTCTCGGGTCCCGCTGCGCTGCTTATACATATAGTCGATGGGTGGTTTCCGCCCATTTCAGTGGGTTGACCGGTGGTTGGTTCCTTTTCCCCCACTCGGAGGCATCTGTGGATGACTTTTTTTGTTGTGTAGGGATCCCTTGGAATTTTTCCCTAGGGGTTGGCGATTCGCTGTATTTTTTCTTCGTGGGGTTTTTTGCCCGACGTCAAATGATTTTGGGCGTCATTATCGGGTTGGGATATTGGCGTTTCTTGAGTTGTCAGATTTATCACGCTCGAGAGCCATTCCGGCCCACATATCATGCTTAAATCAACGTGGGAATTTTATGGTCATTCAAGCCACACCTATAACCACTGATAGGACAAAATTATTTGCAAGCTTCAGATCGCGTTTTGGAGCGTTCTGAATGGGTCTATGTTGAGAGATCGGCATTTCTATGGAGTGTCCGATATCACACTCTCTAAATGTTTTGGCCAGCTGGGAAAGATTATGCCCTATTTTCACCAGACCATACCATTTATGAGAAAAAAAATTTTCTGATTCCGAGCTTCAAGCACAATCACCATAATTATTCTCCTAGTACGACAGATGTTAGTGAATAATGCTACTGATGTTGTGTTCTCCTCCAAATTTTCAAAGTTCGAGAGTTATCTGGGCAGATACCTAACTGTAGTTCTCTGAATATTCGGCTGACTTCTCCTTGCTTGCACCAAGCTCAAATAACTTTATTTTGTCACGAAAAGGATAATTGTAGGCCATACATTTTAACCTTGCTCGATTTTTCTTATAATACTGTGATTTTTCAGGTTTCATGGCTGCGACGCCTGGGAGACTCACTCATACTCGTCTCAGTCGGCAAAGAAATGTACAGCAGCGATCAGCGCTTCACGTCGACCTACATGTCGGCTCAGGACTGGCGCCTGCATATCGACGGCGTTAACGTCACAGATCAGGGTCACTACGAGTGTCAAATCTCGTCCCATCCACCGGTTGTTCACTCGGTGTACATTCACGTTTTAGGTAAAAGATAGTTTTTAATAATTTCACGCCCGGGCCCTTCTTATTTTCATTTAGAGCCACTTTTCCGAGAATAACTGTTTTATCGTCCTAATTGTGTTAAAATTTAATTCTGCTTCTGAAATTGATCATTTTCTTTTACATTAACAAAGATAGAGGGGTTTGCTGGTCCTGAAGAAGGGAGGGGGGTCATCATCCTCGGCTAACCTGTTAACCTTCATTCTCTCAATCAAGCCTCTGACAGCATAAGTTGGAGCGTTTTTGGTGAACCTTCACCTGTTCACCTATAGAGCACGAAACCGGTGGCCTCTAAAATATTACTGCGGGCATAGTGAAGATTACAAGTTATGTAAACTGACGTTATATTCGAATAGTCTGCCCAGGGATAGCCTGCCTGCTGGGGGGAGGGGAAACTCTCGTAAAGTGTTTCTTTACCTATAGAGTTTTGCCTTTCTATATACGAAGCAAATGCGGTGATCGGTGGTGTGGAGCTGCGAAGTGGTTGCACGGTGCGCAACCCCTAAGGGTGTACTTTACGGAGTAGTAAAAGGTTGGAGAAGATAAAGACGATTGGAGTGAGAGTTTACAGGGAAAGTTCAACATGTTTCTCGATGAATTTAGATTACGGTTGAAGGGGGCGGGATTATATTATTCGGGAGACCAAGGGAAATTCTGGTTAAATGTTAGTAAGTTCAGACTGCGTTTTCCAGGATTTTCGTCGGTGGGTCAACAAGCCTGGCGACCACACAGGCCCCTTTCTCGTATAGTCATGTTTATCTACTCTTATAAAGCCTTTATTTACTTAGTTTATACACTTGATCAATGCCCTTAGTAATGATATTTCCGCAATTCAATCCATTCCCCGAACTTTCCTTTTAAAACGCTGACATCTTAAACGTGCTTCCTTTCTGTTTCAGTACCAGAATTGGAAATTGCCGACGAGAGGAGTCTGCCAATCAAAAATAAATTCTACAATTCGGGTAGTACGATCGAGCTGAAATGTGTAATAACTAAAGTGCCTCAGCCCACACAATTCATCATTTGGAAGCATAATTCGACGATACTCAATTACGATACGACCCGAGGAGGAATCAGGTAATGTTTCTATAAACTTAATTTGCAGTATATGCCTTGTATTTCTGGGCTTAGGCATCAGGTTTATCACTTGAAAGAGCACGTGAAAATGGATTTGTTTTATACCATCAAGCCGTGAATAAAGTTTATAATGCGCATAATGCAGAAGAAGTGCGACGTCACATTTCTCAGGGACCAAGCACGGGTTCTGAGAGCTCTAATGCAAAGGAACCTTCTAGTTTTATTTGTATATTAAGAGTGAGAGGGGGATGCTCGTATACGGTCTAATTTCTGTCTTCTTTATTATTTGTAAAGAACAGAAACCTCCACATCATTTTTCCACCTCCTGAAAAGAGCGAAGAAAGCTGTACGGGGAACAGGCGGCATCGAAAACCGCAAAACTCCTTCACCACTCACCCTTCAATCGCGTGATCAAACGCGAACTTCCCTTTATAATGAGAAACTCGAGTGGGATGAGCCTTTCGTCGCCGGCAGACGGGATGTAGAGGCGGGAAAGAGAAAATCACTCAGGACAAGAATACACTAAGGCCTTTGTCAAGACGAAAAGAGGCACTTTACTTGATTGGATTGGCAGTAGGTATAAAGTTGGCAGTCAATAGTATAACAAACGATAAAGTTGACGACACGAAATTCAATTGGTGACGTTCAATTGGTCGGGATACAGCAATTGTGCCTGTATTAAAGAGGATCGGTTTTTCAAAAAACAGAAACATAACGTAGTTTGTCATCTCTGACTCAACAAGTAACACCCCCCCCCCTCACATCCAATATTATTTCTGATTTGATTGCGATAAGCCAAAAAAAAACATTTAGGCCAAGGTGTCTAATTAAATTGTGACAGCTCATTCCAAGAGCAAAACAAAACACGAGACCCCAGTCTGGCAAAATCTGATTGTTCGTTAATTAGAACATTATTTGGTTTCGCCTTCTCCGCCGGCGGCGGCTAAGTAACAACGAGCTTCTGGGAACGATTGCATGGCATTGGCGGATCCAATCGGAGTCGAGGTCACTTGGGCGCAAAAATCGTCAAAACCACTTCCAAAATCCCACGGAGGGGCAATTTGTCTAAATTTCATCCACGAATTAGAGTTTCTACCATTTTCGACGCGAATTACCTAACGCTTTTTCTGAATTTGGCCGCACTTTTTGGCACAAAAGTTAACTTCGAATTGACGTAAAATGCTCCATTTAAACCGTGAACTCGAGGTCTTTTCACAATTTTAGCAGTGAATTAGTGATTTATCTCATTTTTAACCGAGAGTTGACAATTTTTCTGAAATTGTGTTTCTTTATTTTAGCCGCAAATGAACGATTTTTTTCAATTTCATTCATTAATAAGTTATAGCACCTTTGAATGTAATACACTCGTACAGTGTAAGTTTTTTCACCCGTCCTCTGCGAATTGAAACGTATGTTTATTGTAGGTGAGCCCAAGAGGGGATTTCGGGATTTACTCAAGCGCGTCAGATTAACATACTGCGGATACCATGTACCTAGTTGAGTATCTCCACCAAATATGAGCCCTATAAATGTGGCCGCCCGTCAAGGATAAAGCGTCAGATTAGTAAAAAAAATTGATCATCAGACATTCTCGAGCGCGTCAGATTAAGGAAGTGGGAATTAATTACATGCTAAAAAGTCTATATTCCACTAATCTGACAATTTAAGAGTGACGCAAAAACGGAGGAGGTCTACAAACTTGTAAAAAAAAAAAAACGTCATCTTGACATTCTCGAGCGTGGCTACTTTTTTTTTTCATTTTGAAGGGAATAATTCAAGGATAACGAAAAATATCTAATCTGACGATTTCCATAAGCCGAAATAGAACAAAATCGTCGATAAAGTTTAGTCATTATTCAACTCTTGGGGCCAATTCAGTGAAACTTAGCGCCCACCCGTCTTGTGTGAAACATATGTTCCAATTCGGGAAGACGGGTGGATAGCGCCGGCGCTAAATTTTACTGAATAGGTTGCCATATGTGTTGAATAATTAAGTTTAAAAAAATTGCGCTTTTCTCTCTCAAATCAGTTGAATAATGTTATCATTATTCAACTATTGTAGAAAAAGGTCCTTTACATCACAACTTCAGTTAACCTCAACTTACTCTTTCGAAAATGGTGCAGAAAACTAGGACTTAGGCACCAAATATAGGGCGAATTTTTTAAAAAGTGTCAGATTAGGCGAATCCCTCCAGATAATCGTAAGATTACTAGAGAGCACCAAGGTGACTAAACTTTACTATAGGTGCAGCAGATTTCCCCCCGCCCATCGGACGGGAGGGGTGGAGACAGACGTCACCAGCAGTCCTTTGCTCCCGATTGCTCACCGTAGAGCAGCAAAACAAGTTAATTTTGAAATTGACAGTGATAAATCACAGCCCAATTACAATTAATAATGTACTGGGTCCAGCACAAAGGAACTTGGGACTGCTCGTGACGTAGATGAAGGACAGTAATGGCCGAAGATCTGCGGGACCTATAGAAAGTTTAGTCACCTTGGAGAGCACGTTTAGAACGTCAGTATGAAGCATACATATCTTAATCTGACGCGCTCGAGTATTTCAAAATGACGATTTTTTTTTGCACATTCTGATAAGGGCCACGAGTTTGCGTCACCTCCAAATCGTCAGATTATTGAATGAGAGCTTATTTTAGGTTCACTTAACATTCCCTTAGAAAATCTGACGCGCTCGATTAATTTTTTTTTTTTTTTTTTCATTTTCAACCCTTGCGTACGACCACCCCCACCTGCAAACTGTCAGATTAACACGCATACTTCATTAAAACTACGGAGACAATTGATGCTGTAAATATCTGACGCGCCAATCGACCATTCTCGAAGACCAAACAGAAAGGTCGCTAATTCGCAGCTAAATTGCGGAAAACGCTAATTCACGACTGAAATGTAGATGAATGACTAATTAGCAGCTAAAATAGAGAAAAATCACTGATTTCGTGATGAATAAGACAAGAAGCGCTAAACTGCTGAAAACGCTAATTCAGACTGAAATTTAGATGAATGGCTAATTAGCAGCTAAAATAGAGAAAAATCACTAATTTCGTGATGAATAAGACAAGAAGCGCTAATTAGCGTCTGAAATTTGGACAATCCAGAGACCCTTTTCACTAAAATTAAGCCCCGTCCACCCGACTTTTCGAGACACATATGTTTTATTCCGGGAGGAGGGGTGAATAGCGCCGGCGCTAACTTTTAGTGAATAATGCTTGGGTTTCCTAGGAAAGCGGTGCCGCAATGTTGCGGTAGAAAACATCCCCTTTTAAATCACGCTTATAGTTGCCTAGGGTACGGTCAACTGGCGTGATTTAAAAGGGGGTGTTTTCTACCGCTACATTACGGCACCACTTTCCTAGGAAACCTAAGCTTAGCTCCTGTTTCGCAGACAAAACTGAAAAGCATTGCTAGTCAATTCGCAGCTGGAATAGAGAAAAATCGCTAATTCATGGATAAATTGGGGAAAAACTATAATTCACGGAAAAAGTCTAGAAAAAACGCTCAAGTCTAGACTTGAAATATATATATATAGAAAGAACGCTAAGGGTGGGTTTATCATTCACTGGATATCTCATGGAAGAGCTTTCTCTCGAATAACTTTGCATTACTGTTTACAAAAAGGCCCATAGCAACCAGACTTATCCCAGCTATGTCTGTAGAATAAGTGCATTGATAAACGCACCCTAAAGCCCAGTTCACACCTATCATGCACGCTTCCGATCCGACAGCGATCATGCATTTTTTGATAGGTGTGGGGACCGTAATAGGCGTTAATACCGAATAATTGACGACTATTACGCTGCTCAGCCCTCTCAGATTGCTTTTTCAACCCAAATATAGTCTAACCGTTACGAGGGTTTCCACAGTCTCCGATCCGACATGCATGATCGGTGTCGGATCGGAAGCGTGCATGATAGGTGTGAACCTGGCTTAAGTCACGGATACAAATGAAAAAAATTGGCTAGTTCACAGCTGAAATTCATCAAAACGTGGATTCACGACTCTTAATTTAAAAAAAAATAAAATAAAATAAAAAAATAAATAAAAAAATAAATAAAATAAAAGCCAGTTACATATTTATTTCCTTCGAGTTACTTGACAGCTAACCCTGATGGGTCGAGGGAAAAAACCTATTGGGAATATTCCCAGTTTTTGGGAAAAAACCAAACCCGGTTTTTTCCCAAGAAAGTATTTTCCCACCCGAATTGGGTTTTTATTCGTTCAATTTAAATAGAACTTATAACAGCAGAAATTAGATAAGTCAGCCTCGAAGCGTGAGGTTTTTTCCTCGCGCAGCCTCATGTAACCTTTCCCTCAACTCTGAGAAGTCTCTATCTGTTCCATAGAGATAATTCATTTCGCATTACGCCAAATTGAGCTAAAGTCCGCTGAAAATTTACCTCTCCAAGAATGAACAGTCCCTGATTATACGAAAACTGAAAGATAGAAAAGACTCCAGCGTTAAAAGTATTCATTACCTACGATGCGACACTTTAGGGCCATCATCGTAGGGGGACGCTGCTGATCAAGACGAGCAAATTGAAGGCATTAAACAAATTCATAAGGCCACCATACAGATAAAGGTTAATGTCAACGAAGCAATGGTTGATTTGGCCAACTATCGTTCCAAGGATGGACTTTTGGGGAAGATATTTTTGTAGGAGAGTGCCTCGGCGGTCACGCCAAGTGGCAAGGACTTTGTCCGACTTCAACTTCGTCTTCCTTTGCGGTTAGAATTTTATCAGCTGCGACAGATAGATCCTTTAGCACGTTTTCTTGGATACACAGCAAAAAAAAACCGTTTAATGACTGATCGAGCCGGAAAGATGACCTATCTGTCCATTGAGTGAAAAACGGATAAAAACCCAGTATTTTCCCAAATCGGGGGTTGTTGCTCGAACCTCCCCTTAAAACCTGTAAGGGGCTGTCTTGCTCTCGCCTCAACTACCTTACGTGCTTTTTCTCGCGCCTACTCCTATCCCGGGCTTTCTTACCCTCTCGAAGGGTCCTAATAAAGCCTTCCGAATCTTCCGCCTCAGAATTTGACTGGGCCGCTGCTCGCGTCTCTGTCGGTATCAAATTTCCGTCAACTAAAGTATTTTTTGCTTGGGTCGATATTCCGCCCTGGTTCGCTTGGGCCGACGAGTCGTCCCTGGCTGTTCTAGAGGTAGTAGACCCGTCTCTGAAAATTCTCAGCTTTCCAGCCGAGTTAATTAAGTCGTTCTGGTTATCGCCCATAGTGAGCGATAACACGGCCCTCGTAGTCTCTGTCCAGTGAAACTAAATTTCTCCAACACCAACGAACCAAAGTACTTGGCCGAGCACTCAAATTGATCGTCTTTACCTCCTTTCCCACTTCCGCACCAAAAAACACGTCCAAACTGCCTTAAAAAGATAAAAAACTAGTAAATTCGTAGACCTTCCGAGTCCTAGAGATCAGTATGATTATGCCCTCGTGGAAGTAATTATACTCATTGATGAGTAGGATAGGATAGTGACCACTGAAAGAACAGGTAACTTAAAACAATGGCATCCGCACTGAACTCTTCAACTGAGTAGACTGAACTGGAGGAAGAAGAAGGGTGTAGAAGAAGAAGAAGCAAAATATGAAGAAGGGCGTTCAAGGCACGCCATTCTCGCCACTTATCGTTGTTTAGGGGAAGACGCTACAGGGAAAAATAGTTTTCTTGTGAATTATGTTTTTGCGTTTCGGTAAATTTCGTTCCACGAAACACGCAACATTCAGCAGGCAAACAGCGACATGAATCACCACTTTCGAGGCAAAATGCCACGTCTTGGTTGGTAGGGCAAAATTTATGCGAAACATCTCACCAATCGCAAGTTTTTAGACAAATTGTCCGTTTCATGAAAAAACTTGCAGTTTCCCGAATAAATTGTCAATTTTACATGGAAATTGCATGTTAATCAGAAAACTTGTAATTGTTATGAGAAATCTTGAGCTTGTGAGCTAATCGTTGATTTTATGAGGAATCTTTCATTTCAAAAGGTGTAAGTTTTGTTGGTAAAACGTCATTTTCATAAGGAAATAGTCAATTTTTTTAGGAAACTGTCAATTTTATGAGAAAATTGAGAATTTAATGAGGAAATTGCCACTTTTGAAGGGATTGTCCAATTTTATATGAAAATTGTTAGTTCGAATAGGAATTTCGAGAGGAAATCGTGAATTTCCTGAGAGTTGTTCATTTTATGACGAAATTGGCAGTTTCACGAGGAAATTGCCATTTTTATTAGCGAATTGTCAATTTTTAGCATTAATTATCAATTTTAGGACGAAATTGTTAATTACATCCAATAGTTCTATTTTTGGTTGTTTGAACTAACTAATTTTTCCCTATGACTCCATCGGTAATTGTCCTTCCGGTGATTATTGTTATTACAGTTGTTGGCGTTCGTTTATTCAGGCTTTAAACTTGAATTTTTAAGCTTGAACGGCCAATTTGATGATGAAATTGTCAGTTTTATGTGGATGCTGTCAATTTTATAATCAACCAATTTCGGGGACTTTTGTTGCCAAAAAATCAATTTCGCTGGGTGGCCCAATTCAGGAACCGAACACGCTGATTCTTCACACTAAAAAGAAACCCCGATTTTAGCTCGTTTGACTCGATAAAACAGTAATTTCCCGGCTTTCGCTCACTAAAAAACCAAATGTCGAGGGCTTATACAATAGCTGAAAACCATTTTCGCGGGTTTGGTTGACAAATGAACCAGTTTCCTGGATTTTGCTCACTAAATATTTCGGCAAAAAATTAGTTTTTGCGATATTTTTCACGCTGGCAAACCATTTCAGCGAGTACGACTCGTTAAAAACCAATTTCACGGTTTTTGCACATTTCGCTCGCTAAAAACCACGTTTGCGGATTGAGAATCTATTTTAAACGTAGTGTTATCCCCTTGACTCACGCAGACTGTTAGTGGTAGGGGAAAAGCCAGCCCCATCAGTCTCTGACCCTTTCCCAAGACCAAGAACTGGCTACGACACACTGTACTGCAACTTGGCAGTTAACAAAGCATGTGTGAGTTCCTGATAAAGTGATGATTAACTATTCATCTCGACGATGAAATGGTCTACTTCAAAGGACTAAATTACCTGAGCTTATGCCACCTCAAAGGTGCAACATTTTAGGTTTAACTCAAAAATTATCACTTTCTGCGAGGTGGGGGGGGGGTTATCAATTTTTTATCATAAAATCTGGAATAGAGGGCTACAAATGACAGTTTCTCAGTAAAGACTTAAGGTCATATTCATAGTCGTCACTCATGCTGAGTGTATTTGCTTAAACGGCTTCAAATCGGTCTTTATCATTTATGAATCGAAATAAGCAAATGCTCGTGTCAAGTGTGACGACTATGAATACGGGCCTTAGTTGTTGACGCATAGATACCGTTTCTGTGCAAATTCAGTAGCTGCTGACTATAAATTGACAATTGTTTCCATTTTCCAGTTCCTGATCACCGAATATACGTCTGCAAAAAGGCAAAAAGGGGGGTGCGATACATTCGTGTGGTATTCGCGAAATTCTCCTTGAATTTTTCGAATAGAAACTGCTGTCTGAAGAACCCCCAATTGAGTTGACGCGATGAGGCAAACAAATCAACAGCATTTCCTGACCCCCTCTTGATCTCACATACCCTCTAGGCTTCTAGTATGGCTCCGAGCTTCCTGGCTTGGCAATAAACATAACAGGAGGCCTTTGATACTTGACCAGCGTAATTTTGTAATTTTGTAGTACGAAACTGTTTGTCCGGCTGTGACAACAAGTTAGATTAAACAGGAAGTCTCCCCCAAGCCCCTTTCCCAAAGTTCAGTAGCTTGAAACTAAACGCTCCTTTCAAGGGTTTGGATAACACTGCTTGTCATTGTACACTGGTCGGGTTGTGATGCCACCGGTCCATTCAAAAATATTGGGATGAATTATTAATAATCCTTCGAAACTCAGCATGTATCGTTCTTTTTTTCGCCACGTGAATGTGCTGTTTTGCTAACGATTTTGGAAGAACAAACGATGTTTTCATTTCTATACTTCCGGAAGGATTTGGCTACGGCTCTTCTACCCTGCACCTTTCATAGTGTTTTCCTGAAATGATAGCGTAAGTAATTGCAATTCCAACTCTCAAGTCCTTCTGAAAGAAATATATGTATTTAACTATTATTAGAACCTTAATTGATTGGATGGGAGGAGGTGGAGACCTATATGTATAGTAGTCAGAAAACTACATTTAGAAATAGCTATCTAGGAGTAACGATTGTAAAAAAGTTTTTTTTCCGACCTTTTATTTGTCAGCAAAGACCAATTAAATTTAATAGGGTGTCCCGATATTTTGTCGTCACGCTTTATTAACAAAAACGAACGCCGCAGCCATCACTCTTCCACTGCCCTCGTTTAAACTTTGACGGAAAAAGAGCTGAGAGCTTTATTACCGGTATATGGTTCCTATATACACAGAAATTGATTTGTGTCCACCTCCCTGTGCTCATCCCGTGTGCACGGTTCATATCATTGCGTGTATTTCTAAAAGGAAATGGTGAGCGTTTGTTCACTCGAGAAGATGAAATCAATGAAAAAAAATTGCGAGGCTAATGGAGGAGTAAATTGATGGTTATTTTTTGAGTGGGGAAGATTGGGGACTCCACAGACTTTTTTTATTTTAAAGGTATGCGAGTGGAGAAGCGGGTGAAAATAATCTAGTGCATTGACTCGGTTGAATGGTATACACTCGCTTCGAAGAAAATACGGTCAGACTATACGGGAATTTGCTGCAAAGCTGTCTCAATTTGCCGCTTTTCTGAAAGCTGTACAGAATTGGAGAATTTTATGCGACGATAGCAGGTTTAATTTGATGAATGTGGGGTGTGGTGATGGGGAGGGTGGGTAGGTCATTGGGTCTCATGGCCCTCTCCACCCCTTCTTCACAGTCTGTCGTGATATCATCGTTGGGTGAAAATAGTGGGAAGAAAACTTTCACCCCTTGAGACCTTGTAAGGGAGTGAGTTTTCTACTCACTGCGGTGATGGCAGAGTTGTTCTGAAAGATAAGCCACGAGAGTATACTTGAGAAAGGTCTTTTTACGTTACGCTTCGACTCTCACGTCCTGTTCATCTCAGCACCCTCGTCGCTCTCCTCCCTTCCTCGGAGCTTGTTTTACCTTGAAATGCCTTTTTAAAAAAAATCAAGATTGAAATCCAGCTCTTTGCGTTCAAAAGGCTAAAGTGAGGACTGAGGAAAAGATAGGTAAATCTCTATTTTTCTTCATTACAGTTCTTTTCCATTTACATGTTGGCATACATGGAGACGAGAGTGCAGCGAGTGAAAAGAGGTCTCCAGACCTCTAAATTATGGTCATCCTGCGGTTCCTATTGAATTCCTTTAGATTTTTGCGATAAGCAGCACCTTAATTTTGCCACGGATTTTCGCTTTTTCATAACGAAACAGATTTGACTCCTAGTCCCAATTCCATTATTTTGAAGTTTGAAACTCCAATCTCCGTGGAGTTTGCTCTTCATAAAATCATGTTTCGCAGTTTTCGGTAGTTAAAATTTTTACTCATTAGTACTAACTCTCCAAAAAATAAATTTACGGATAATCAAGTGATCCAAGAAATGAAAATTCCCGTCCCGAATTTTTTTGCCCCTCATTCCGTCTCGCGTCCCGACGCGCGTGGGATTTCCCGCATGCACCGCGGGACAAAAAAGTAAATCAAATACCTCCCCTCCACCAGAAATTTTTGAAGTCATTTTCGGGTGATCTGACCAATCAAACTCAGTCCCGTGGGGAGGGGGCACCCCTTGTCCATTGGCGAATGCAGAAAATTGATTAGGTGAGGAGAATTTCGACAACATGACAATATGGTTCCCCTCCACAAAACCATGACGGAGGGGGGACCAAGTGTGTGCCTTCTTCCCGCCCCGGCTTGATGCCTTGAAAGGCACATAACCGGGTTAAGACGGATGTGACCCGACTTGTGCAAGTCCTGGTTATCCTCGCCTCACTCCCCGTCAGCTGTGGCAGTTGGTCAAGGCTGGCACGTTACCGGTATGGACCGCTTGGTGGTGAGGAGTTTACAAGTGTAGTGTGGGACGAGGTTGATACCCGTTGATGTGTTATGAGGCAACCGGTGTGCAGTTACCGTTGACCATTAAGCACGTTGAGAGCATCGTAGGGCGCTGTAGACGCGGTGTGGGACAGTTATGGTCAGCGATGGTAATTGCTGGTCACGTGTACAACCCACCAGTGCTCTGGGTATCCTGTACCTCTGATCTGTTGATCATGGCGGGTCCTGTGCCTCAACCGTCCTGCCAAGTTTGCAAAGGCCAGGAAGCGACGGGCCGATGCTCTCGTTGTTATAGAAGGCAGCTAAGGTCCCGAGGTATTTTCCATCTGGTACGAAGAGAGCTAAAGAGATCGCACCTTCGTAGGATGTGCTCCACTGTTTAAAGTTCACTGCCACAAGGACAGTTAGGTTCATCTCGGCGTTTGTGGAAGTGTAATTTGCCGTTGAAGGAGCCATGGATGGTGAGGATCTGTACTGCCGGGTAGCCAGTCCTCGGCGAAGGGAAGAATGAGGTGCGTCTGGCGTCCCGTCGTTCCACCGTCCCATTCGGTTTGCCATTGAAGGGCTGCCGCGACATTGATTTATGAGGAAGGTGAAGACGGGGGGGGAGACCACTACATTTTCTTTGTGTTTTTGTTTTTTTCTGTAACTCGAAAGATGCAGGTTCCACACAGTGCTGTAACAACACCTATCGGGGCCCGGGATGGAAATCTCTAGGAAGCCCTTTAGTCTCTAATTAAACTAGGAATATACTTTTTAGCGTCGTTAGTACATATTTTTCTCAATTTTAGCCACAAAATTGCCTCATAAAACTGCGCATGTACGTTTTCTCAATTTTATCCGCGAATTAGCTCATTTTCCTATTTTTAGCTGCGGATCAGAGCTTTTTATGCGCTGATCTTAGCCGTGAAGTTTGAGTGTTCTTTCCCAATTTTATCCGCAAATTAGCAATTCTTCTAAATTTAAGCTGTGAATTGGCACTTTTCTCCATTTTAAACCCCAATTCGTGTTTTTCTCTATTAATTACCAGCAAATTAGCGCTTTTTCCCAATTGTATTCCCAAAGTTGCCCCAGGAATCACCGAGTTGGCGTTTTATCAATATCAGTTGTGAATAAGCGTTTTTCTCCCAATTTTATCAGCGAATTAGCACATTTTCTCGTTTTTAGCTGCGAATCGGTGCTGATTATAAACTCCTAGCTGTGAATTAGCCATGAATTCACCTCAAGAATCCACAAAGTAGAGGTAGCGTTTGAGTGCTCTGTCCAAATTGTATCCACAAATTAGCGCTTTGCTCCATTTAAACGCCAATTCGTGTTTTTCTAAATTTTACGGTAAATTATCGCTTTTTTACAGTTTTAGCCGCTTGATTCAGCGATTTTTCTCAATTTCAGTCCCTAGCCTCGAGAATCCGTTAGTTGGCGTTTTCTGTGAATTCACGCTTTTTCTTAATTTTTAAAGCTGCCAAATTGTAACACTTCATCATTAATAGTGTGTTTCTATTTTCAGACTCGAATTCGCGTTGTTCTCTTTTTTATCCGAGAATTAGCGTGTTTCTCAGTTTTAGCGGCGTGAATTAGCGTTTTGTTTTTGTTTTTTCAATTTCAGCCCCGAAGATGCCCACAAGAATCGGCGAGTTGGCGTTTTCTCATTTTCAGCTGTGAATTAGCGTTTTTTTTTCTCAATTTTAGCAGTAAATTAGCACATTTTTCTTAAAATTAGCCTTTTTTCTCGATTTTATCCGTAAAATCGTAATTTTTCACACCTTAGATGAGTTTTCCTCCACTTTCATTTAGACGCAAATTCGCAATTTTGTCTATTTCACCCGTGAATTATCGCTTTTTCTAAATTTTAGTCCCAATGTTGCCCCGAGAATCCATGAGTTGGCGTTTCTCCCTTTTAGCTGTGAATTTGCGCATTTTCTCAATTTTCAAAGCTGCTAAATTGTAGCACTTTAAAACAATTTTATCTGTGAATTAGCGTGTTTCTTGTTTTTTAAGACGTGAATTCGCGTTTTTCTCTTTTTCATCCTTGAATTAGCGCTTTTCTCAGTTTCAGTTGCGTAAATTAGTGCTTTTTCCAAACTTCAGTCCCGACTTTGCCCCAACAGTTCGTGGTTTTGCGTTGTCTCAATGCCAGTTATGGCAGTGAATTAGCGCTTTTCCTCAATATTGATAGCCATAAATTTCAGCAATTTTTCTCAATTTCACAAGCAAGTTTAGCCATTCGTTCTCATCTTAACTACTTAAAATATTTTTTCATCTTTAAGCTATTCAGGGGCCCCATCCGAACCGGGTTCGCAAACACCTAATGCCTGACGAAGATCACCACGAAATCACATAACTCGACGCCATAAATGTGCGAAATCGGTGACCTTTATGACCGGGAAATTTTTAGTTCCATGGATCTTTCTTCCCAGTGACCATGGAAACCGGGCTATAGCAGGTCCAAAGTCTTCTGACGAATAGCCGCAAAATTGTAACATTTCGGATGCATATATTCGCGAAATTGGCATTTTTATGGCAGAATAATCGTGATCATTGCGATTTGTCGCGTCTTAATTTCAGCGTTATTGAAAGTCTCGGAACATTTTTAAAAGACGCAGGCTCAGGCAATACTCGAAGCCTGACGAATAGACGCAAAATTGAAACATTTTGAGGGCAAGGCAAACATAAGCAAAATTGGAAGGTTACTGGCTGAATATTCGCGATATTGCAAGTTCCAGATCTTAATTTCAGTGAAACTGCAAGTTTCAGGGGTTTTTTTCGGGCCTTTATTTCCGCGAATTGGCAAGTTTCGTCCCCCCCCCCCCTTTAAAGTGGACAGGAATCCTGTATATCCGGCCACGACAGCGCATTAAAGTCGCAAAGTTGCATCAAAATATGTATATAAGCGCTCCGGTAGAATATTAGAGATCCAGCATGTTTCACGTCCCAATAGGAGCGGCAAAAATGTATTTTCCAAAACACAAAGTAACTTAAAAAACAAAAACAAAAAACAACAAAAATATGTTAAACGGCCCCCCCAGAATAGAACCGATTTCACAGGGTTTGGTACTACAAAAAATCAATTTCGGAGCTGTTGAAAAACCCATACTTGGGGTGAGAATTTAAAAAAACGCTAATTGTAGCTAGAAGCGTATAAAAACAACCACAAAAACAATAATTCGTGGACAAAATTGAGTATAAGTGCTAATTCGTGGACGAAATTGAAAAAAACACACAAATTCGTGGACAAAACGGTAATTTGTGCCTAAAACGGAGAAAAATGCTAATTTGCGAGTAAAATTGAGGAAATTAGAGAGCGGGTAAAATAGAGAGAAAAGCTAAAATTTCAATAAATTGTAGAACTACCCTTGTTTCTCCGTGATCAAATTGTTTTCAATTAATTTTCACTTGACGGACCACTGCAGTTTCTCCTTCCCTCGCTGTAATAATCGATTTCTCTATTGCTAAAAGGGGAAAGAATAAGTGCTGGCGTTTGTTTAATTGCTTGGGGTTGGGTTGCTCGGGCATGGAAAAGCTGGATAGCTGAAGCTATTAAAAAAAGGTAAAAATTAAATCACTCCGAAGACTTCTTTTTGTACCTTTCCTTATCCCACTCCCAGTGAAATAGTCCGTCTTCAATCTAGTGAAAATAATAGGTTTTTACCCTTAGGGAGAAAAGAAACTCAATTACATTTTCATAGGTCATGGATGGTGAAGGGGGAGAGGGGGATCAATTTGACAACAAAATTACTGCTAGTTCCGTTTAAATGAGTTCAGGGTTTTATTTTCATTTTGAAAATGGAAGGATAACATTATTCACGGGGCGTGTGACAGGGGGAAAAAAACTAAACAATTCCAAACTTTGGAAGAAGGGGAAGGGGACGAAATAGTATTTTTGACCGCATGTTACATCAATTCAATACCAGCCAGTCTGTTGTTCTCGTCAGACCGGGCTTGTTTCGTAAAACAAAAGAAGGAAATTAAATTTGAAACCTTAAAAAAAGAAAATTGGCGGTGTTCGTTAGGGTGCGTTGAGTTGAGTATAGTTCCCTGTGGACAAGTTTCTATAACTATGTTTCAGCATGCTCTACCACTCTCTCTCTCTCTCTCAAGGGAACGATTCTGTGTGTTTTAGTTTTCAGAAAAGAACACTTTCACTATGTTAAAAGGTGGGAGGTGGGGGTCGATAAGAGTTGTGCAAATGGCTTTCGGGGTTCTTTAACAGGTGTTTCAGTGGGTCTTAAGCCCTAGAGAGAGAATTACCGAGAACTTCATTTAATTATTATACCATGTAAGGGTGGTGAAGGGTCTCTGTTTGTCGTAGTTTAAGTTTCGTTTGCTATTTACTCAGTGTGAAATAGAAACAAATCGACTTTCAGCTCTCAACATGCCACAAGTTCTTTCGCATAGAGATGGAGAAGAAAAAACAAAAACGCATTAACATCCAAAAAGCTGTTCCCACTGATGTTCGTTTGTTCCGTAGGCCACTCGAGGCAGCTGCTATTACAATAAGTGGAAAATGGCATTAGTTAGTTGCCTTTTGCTATGAAACAAGGAGAAATTACACCAATCAAGCACTCCTTTCAAGACTATTCGAGCTCTCTTCGAGTCCCTATGAATATAAATGCACTCACCACCACAGCTCACCCTCATTAATCGGGTCCTCATCTCCCGCAAACTTTTCCATCAGAAGTAGTCGCGGGTGATGAAGAAATAGACGTAAAATTTGAAAGGACGAACTTCGTTATGGAGTGTAGTGAAAATGAAGGGCGTCGGAGAACAGTACTTCCTTTTATAAGTAGGTAAAAACTTATAGGAAATGAGCGATGCCTGACAGTTTTCACCACGCTATTCAAGTCGGGGAACTATGATGGCTCTATCAAATTACTATCTGACAGGTTTCAAGTTTTGCGGAGGGGAAAATCAGGCATTGGAAATTAAAACGCCACCGGCTTTGATTAATTTTTGGAGTGTCTATATCCCCCACTCTTTTCGTAGTGCTTTGACGTTTTCTAGTACGTACCCCCACCACTTTTTCATCACTTTAACCATTCAATTCTCCAGGAAAGAATAGGGCGCACGTGTCAGTTAGTGAAGAGGGGGGGGGGTCCAGGACTACATTATGAAAGATTTAGGCCCTTCCATTTCTTACGTAATTAAGGTCACGACACTAATTACTCCCCATTAGGGCGACCTCTCTCGCTCTCCACCAGTGTTTCTTGCAAGGAACAAAAAAAACGCGGGGGATCATCTTTTTTTTTACACTTCCACGTTCCTATAGGAAGCAGGAAGTGTTGAAAGTCATTGCATCGATGGAGTCAAATAAGTTTAAAATGTTTACGTGATCTGAAACTTGCGTCTTGTCATGTCCGCAAGTGTGATTTTTGAGGAAGTGCGGCTATACAAACTCAGCGTATACCTGTAGGAGTGTAGACGATGCGTACAGACATTAATTTTGGCGGTGCGGAGACCCTCTCTGCCTTTGTTTCTCAGGAGTCTATAAGCGAAGGCGAGAGGCAGGTGGGACCACCGACGACACTTCATCACCGTTCTATTACAAGATTTTTTGGCTAGCGAACTGAACCAAAAATACACATGACAACTTTATTCCCACGAAACCCACAAATTTTGTTTTTCGAAAGAGCAAAATTTCTAAAGATTTGAATTTTTAATAGCCGAATCCACAAAATTTGTTTTTTAAAGGGCGAAAATCCGTTTAACCGGGGTTTGTGAGAGCCAATATGACGAAATTTGACTTTTTAAAGATTGAAAGCACGCTAAATCATGGTTTTAAATAGCCAAAATCCGTGATTCTAGGTATTGAAGGAGCAAAATCTGCGGCACTTGGTTAATGGATGAGTGCAAATCCGAGTTTGTATAAGAGCCAAAATTATAAAATTTCGATTCAGGAATTTGGTTCCTGAAATAGCGAAATCAGTTGTCGGAATCAGCCAAACCTTCAAAGCCGATTTCTGTTACAGCTAAACCATCGTAATAGTAATTGGGGTTTTCACGTGGTTTGATGGTCACGTTAAAATTAGAGAAATCGGAAAATTAAAATAACAACAATCAGTGATATTTTGCGTTTTTAAGGTGAAACCTGAGAAATTATGTTACGGAAGATTAGAAATCTCCGCCGAAACTGGGGTCTGAAATAACCAAAATCCAAAATTTGATTTTTCGCCAATCGTTTTTCACCAAATTAGTTTTTCGAATTAACTAAAACCGCTTAAAAAAAAAAAAAAAAAAAATGGTTTCGTAACCAGCTGAGGCCCCAAATTTTAGTTCTTCATAAATCAAATATCTGAAATTGGGGTTTAAAGCAACTAATTTCATGAATATCCGTAAAAGTTTGTTTTTGAAAGAGTAAAATCGACGAAATTGGGTTTTTTTTTGACTTGTTTTATTCCGTTTGACGGGCGTTCGGGCAACTTTCCACGATTTTCAGTTCGTACGACATGGTGAATAGAACGATACGGTGCTGAGCAAAGTGTGTGGCTGAATATTCTATTCGATGGCTGAAATTGAAATATATTTCGAGGGGTCAGAGCAACACCCCCTATCGTCACATTTGGTGAAAATTATAGTTTTTTATATCGTTGGAAAGCTTTCTTCAGCGCGGATCCATCGAACCATACGTTTAAGGTGGAATTCCAATATGAAGCGCGCAATTCGCGTACCAGCTAACAACTCCTATCGTCAGGGTGAAGTGAGAAAAAGCAATAAATCACAGCTAAAATCGGGGATATAGTTAATTCGCAGAGTAAAACGTTACCTATGTATCTCACGCGGTCATAATTGATAAAAGGCGCTTAGTTCGCGGATAAAGTGTAGAAAGAACGTAATGCGTGATTAGGTGGGCAGATTTCATGTTTTTGACCGATATCGGTGGTGAAAATTTGCTCGTTAGTGGGCAAGAAACGACAAAAGATCAACCGTGATCGGCCAAACGATATCGGTGGAAGTTCAAATCCGTCAGATGTGGTCTGTGGTCCCCCACTAATCAACCGATTTCTTATGAGAGATATCTGGCAGACATAGATCGGCCGATTTCGAATCGGGCTTAATGCAACGATTTTAACCACCGAAACTTCTCTGAACATGTATTTTCTAGAGGTGAGGTGTGATTTCACTGTCGGTGATTTTGTCACTGTGGGCTCCGGTGACGACCACATTGAAATCACCGTTCCGACCCTCTAACGGTGACATTCCTCTTCACTTATGTCGCCTCTTCATTCGTCACTTCTATCGCTTCATTGCGCTAGAGTCTCTTGAATTAAAATATTGGAGCCGTCATCTAGCCATCCTCGCAGGTCACCACATAGCACTTTACCAGTTCCTCTATCGCCCCAATGAACTCAGTAGCATTCTCCCCAAATCTATCCCTCGTCTATTGACTTTTCTTGGACTTATCGTTAATATTTAACCTTTAGTGTAGGTAATATATTTTTATACACTTCGTTTTCTAAGATCTGTGCTACGGTGAACTTGTATAATTTTACTTCTTTTAACACCTTCCCAGGTAAATTCGTGTATTGCAGATTTTGCGCCATGACTCACCTTCATGTTTGCATTTGAGGCTGTGGGTTTGACGTTCATAGGAGTTTTCCACGGATAACTTCTAGGAAAAAGATTTTTTTTATTTTCATAAACGATGCAAACAAAATTGATTTGCGAAATCGTGTCTCTCCTTTGCCCTATTGATAGGCTTTGTTGGGTTTGGGAGTGAAATTCACACAGATATCGGTGAGTCCGGTGACATTAGGCGTTTGCTCAAACGAACTGCTACAGTAGTCACTTAAGTGACAAAATCACTGGTTTTTGTCACAGTGACTGCACAGTCACCGGAGCTAGTTGTCACTGTGACCGACAAAAGCTGTCACGTCACACCTCTAGTATTTTCTATTATTTTTATCATACGTATGAAAAAAATGTATGGGTATAGTATACCAGAATCTGGTTGATCCAGCTAGAATGTCTGGTTAATTAATAAATTAATTATACTGATATTATCCGGACGACGATGGAAGGGCATAGCCCAACACGATTCGAGTTTCGAGAAAAAATGGCTCCCCGGCGGGATTTGAACCCGCAACCTCTATATTACCAGTCCAGCACGCTGCCCATTTGCGCCACGGAGACGTCTTTGGGAGTCGTCCTCCGAGGAATAAGCTAAGCCGAAACAATGGACCTGGGTGGGGTTCGCTAATTGTAAAATAGCTAATTGTCTGGTGGAAAAGACCGTACCGTTTGACCAATGAACCTTGAGTTAGGTCATTTCTGCAATCAAGATCTGCTTCTTCTACCGAACGGCCATCGCTTACCAAAGGACAGTTATTTTCACAATCTGTTTGGTAAATTTTTCACGTCTGGTTGATTTAACCTTTAGATCGTTCTTCCAGTCTGCAAGTGTTCGGTTACCCATCCGAATAGTTTTAGTTCGTTCAGAAGTTTTGTTGTCACATGAAGTCATTTTTATGTCAGTTGACCTAGCCTGTTCCTGCAATGCATCATCTACTGAATGTTTGGCTAAACGAACAGTGGAGTCCGCCAGCATTAAACATTCAGTCTGGTAGAAACGAACAAAAACTGCAGATAGTTGATGTAAATGTATTTGATAGTTGACTCCGTTGATACTACGGTTAGATGTACCAAAATGCGTTCAACTATAATCGTATAGGTAGTTCAATAAACTGTGCAGCTATTTCCAACATTTTTTCCAACTCCTATAACAAGACTTTGGCTGGGAGAACCAGAATCATCGTAACCATCAGTTGGTAAAAGAATGTTTTTTTCAGATACGTGTCAAGCTTTTTGCACCCTCTATTAGTTTTCTAACTTCATATCTGCCACCAATCTCAAATATCTTTCGAACCCGACCGATAAATGGAATCTGTGAGATTTCATTCGGCGACAGATCTCAATCTGCCAGATGTGCCCCCACTAACGAGCAGGTTTGATCGGGTATAACAGATATCGGTCGCAGATAACTTTTGTACGTTAAGGGGCGACGACCGATCTCATCAGTTGCTCTAGATCGTTAACGATATCTGTTGAAAATATCGGCCGATCAAATCTGTCAAAATTATCTGCCCGTGTACGGGTCACAATTAAAATTATGAAACACGTTAATTACGGCTAAAATGGGGAATAATTTTTAAATCAGCAATGAAATTGAGCCGCTAATTTCAAAGATAAGTGGTTTTAAAAAAGCTATAATTCATGGCTAAATGTAAAAAAATCGCTTATTCACGGCTAAAATTGATAAAATTGGGGGGAAAACGTTCATTCGTGGCTAAAATGAGGAAAAACGTGGAAATTGAGAAAAATCGATAATGAGGAAGTAACACATTTTCCAAAATCATGCCGTCGTGATAGCTTGGTTACCTACCAAAACTCATAAAAACACGATCCGTTCAAATAAAATCAGGCTCCCAGGGTTGCGGGACCCATTTGAATTAGGCTAGATAGACTGATGACGTAATAACATTCGCATAACATTCACAAATACATCAAACAATAGGGCTTAAGAGAAATTGGATGGACAAGAAGGGGCAGGACATGATAACAGCATTGATGTGGAGGGTTGGGAGCCGTCACAACCCCTTAACTACGTCACGAGTCACAGACCGGCCGTTTAAGGTAACAAAAAAATTGGCAAGTTTTATTATTTCGCTATATAAATCGAGATGAAACATTTACGCGCTAAGTATTCAATTCCTGGTCATATTTAGTCATTTTCCATCGAGAAAAAAAAATGTTTCCAGCGATTTTAATTTTTAATGTTACTTCCTCATTCGTGGCCAAAATGAAGCTAAACCGCTAATTCACTGTTAAAATGGAGAAAACGCTAATTCGTGGTTTCTGTAGGCAATTTCGTGGGAACAAAATCAATAATTTGTCGCCAATGGCAGACCTAAAGAAAGCTGAGGTTCTAAACCAATTTTTATGATTGCAGTACACGATTAACTGACAGATTCAGTCGGAGTTGAAAGTGTTTGAAAATACGCCAAATTTCCGAAATTTCGCACATTTTACACTAGGGCTCATTTTTCATCCTCTGAATCCTACATTTAAAATAATATTTTGTCCTGGGAAGATGGTGAATTTTACGCTCTTTCCAACGGTGTATTCGGATTTTATTTTCGGCCAGAAATGAGCGAGTAACAGTCGTTTTAGTAAAAAAATCTTAAAAGTGCAAAAAGTCGGACTTCGTGCGGGGTGAGATTTTTTTTTTTTTTTGCAGAGAACAACTTTTGCCGCAAATGAGTTGCAGAATCGACTCCTGGCCGGTGGTGCGACCTTAACGTTAACACAAACTTTAATAAAGAACAGTGAACGAAGCTAATCTCTAAGTTAAGTGCTACTCCCAATTCAAGAAAGAGAGAACGGGCCAATACCCGAGAGTTTCCCGAGGTTCTAGGGAGCCAGGCGCATGCAAATAACAGGCAATGCCAGGGGAAAAGAATAATTTGACTCACCGTCAAGGGCAGTCAAGGGAACAGCGCTGTCTCAAGTGAGGCACCAAGACGGCGACTGGAGCACACTAGCCTAGGGTGAGGAACTACAACGATGGTAACTGAAAACGACTGGCCTCTAATGAGGCACCACAACGACGGCGACTGAAGACAACTTGCCTCAGATGAAGCACCTCGACGACGGTGACTGAAGACAAATGGCCTCGGATGAGGCACCACTGTGGTACGATTGTGGGCTCTTTTGGAGATGCTTCAAGGAAAGGGGAGGGAGAAACTAATCAGACGAATAGTGCAAAATCAAAATTCATTTGTACAACGCTCGTTCTCTCATCACAATTTACAATTGATGCCTGAATTTAGCGAAGGGCATCACCGGGTGGGGCAACAGGGGAGTGATTCAAAGAAGGAAGGAATTTAAAAAAAAAAACGAAAGGAAATGAGTATGGCCGGTAAGTTACTCACGGCAAATCTTCAGGTCACTTTGATGTCCGCCTGACAGAATTCAGGTTCTATATCCTGCCGGGGTCGTGCGGCGTCAAGGGCGTAATTACAGGTTCAGCGTTCTAGCGTAGTTGTTTGACGTAACTATACGCGATCGACGTACTAACGCAATCGTTGGTCGATACTTCGAGTCGGCGTACTGGCGTAGTCACGGGTTGTCACCTCGAGTTCGGCGTAATGGCGTCGTCGCTTCGAGTTCAGCCTCTTGGCGTGGTCGCAGATTGTCCTTCAAGTTCGGCGTACTTGGCATACTGACGTTCTTCAACCCTAATCCTTGGCGTAATTACTTCGTGTCTTCGTTCGGTTTGTGGCGGCGCCGCGCCGGCGTGACCGCTCTCGTCAGAGCCTCGAACTTAACTCTCCTCTTCTCGTCTCGACGTCCTCCTGTTTCAGCGAGTGGGAGTGGGGGTATCAAACATTTGGCAGGGAGGGACACAGGAACGGGCTTTTTATGCCCCGCTTAAGTATGGGAGGGGTGCAAATCTCTACCCACGAGTTTATATGGACGAGCGTTCTACAAAATAAGGCACAAACCCTACTATTTATCAGACCAGGTAACCGTCAAATATTCAAAAAAAAAACGAAGTATTAAAATTATTATTCAAAGGAACTGTACAACACAGGGGGTGGGGGGTACACCACGACGATTGTAACTAAATTTTTCTCAGCGGAGACCCTGGACAACCCAACACGGAACCTTACACTTCAACAGAGTCACGAACTGATCTGCTTTCTGCCGAGACTGAGGCACTGACTCGCAACCATGGACTACTACCGCTTGACTCACTTAGGCCCTTCTCTCTGACTCTACGTATGAACCGATTAACTGAGACACGGACTCACTTTGAAGCTAACTCTCTTGAACGGATCGTACTTATAAATTCTAGAACCGAGACTTATTCTTTCGCGTTTTCGGTTCCCGATCTGAATCTCCGATGCTACAGACCGAGTCTCTGAGCGTGACACTTGCGTGGGCCAACTGTTCTTACTGGTGACAGTTCCGTCGCGAGATGGGGGAACCGAGGTGTTTCTCATCAAAACTATACTGTAACACAAGCACTATGTTCCTTTTTTTCTGTCTTGGCTCTCTCACAGGTGCGTAGGAAGTTTAAACCTATACACATTCTCACGTCTATGCAAATAGCTCTTTATACGCGTATGTACCATATACCTTCAAATATACCCTCACCACCAACACAGCATATGCACGTGTATAACCAGAGGATGTCACGAGTTATAGGAAAAACGAAACACCCCTGAAGTTTTCGAGCCATAACCTAAAATAAACTTGGCCTGATCACCTCGCTTTGATCGAATTCGTCCTCAAATAATCCGCGTGGAATTGAGAACCCCTTCTTTCTGCTGGGAAAATTCAAATCACACGCACACATAAACACACACAGATCACTCGCCCTTCGCACCTCCCCGCCACCATCACTCTTGTTGATTTCTGGAGAACGGAGTGCGGCGGCGGTGGCGGGTCGTTCCCAATATAATACGACACGCCAGTGTGTTTCGAACTTGTTCCAAAGTTTATTAATTTTCGAGTTGACCAATTTTCAGCGAAGTTTTAATCTCTTTGAGCGATATAGCGTTTCAAAAGGAACACCAGTGGAGAAAGGGATAGAAAATGTTTCCTATAACATCAAGGTGATTAGAAGGCCAGTCCCTCATCTGTCTCCCGCGTTGCAAAACATTAGGAAAGCGTGGTTGGTTGGTTGGTGGAGGGGGGGGGGTCATTAAATCCAAACATACTACTGAATCTTTTGGAAGACGGGAGACGAATGAGCATTTTTAATGATTCATTTTACTTTTTTGTTTCCAGTGTAAAGACTGATATCCTACCAGACGGCGCGGAAAGTCAATTGAATATTGCCAACGTTGGGCCGACGGATTCAGGCAATTACACGTGCTCATTGGGTGAATCTGCCGTAACATCGGTGTCTGTCGTTGTAATTACTGGTGAGTAAAAACTTGAAAAAATTACATTCCACCACGGATTGAAGGCCTTAAAAAAATGACTACATAAAAAACTATTTATGAAGGCAACGGCCATTAGATAATTCACCGTTGAAAAGGAGGTATTTTTACCATAATTAGGACAAGATCCTTGGTTGCTACGCGTAAATTTTAAAACACGAGATTTCCGTTGTAACATATACAGTTCATCCCTAGCTATAACAAGGAGACTAATCAATGACTCAGCTGCATCTATAGAACACTATAATTATCAAAGCTTCCGACTATTTTCAATACGCAATTGTTGCGCATACTCTAAACCACACGGGCTTCACCCTAAGGTTAAAGATTCTGGAATACAGTAGTGAGGAGAGCGCGTATTTGGCTGTACACACAACGAGGGTAGGAAGGGAAAAACAGCTTCAACTCCCGATTTATTACCCTCGTAAAACAACAAGCGAGAGCGAGAGCTTGTTGACTGTATATGACCGAATTTGTAATTCAAATAAACTTCATTCTAGGAGACGGAATTTATAGCGCAGTTACTCGGTCGAATATCGGAAAAGAAGTGTTTTAAACAGGAATTCAAAAGGATGGGAGTGAAAAAACAAAAAACAGTGAAAAAAGGAATCTCAAGAAGGCCTCTTACGCAACCATTTTTACTTCCCGTCTAATTCCATCTTATAATTTATTAAGAAGACTAGAGAGTTTTAATCGAACGCTAATTAAATTGCCTTGTCGAACAGGTGAAACACCGGCAGCGATGCAGCAGGGCTGCGCGAAAAGTCGCGTTTCCATCGGGTTGCTTCTCCTAGCTGCAGACCTTGTCGTGCTGGGGTCATTTAGTTGATCGGAATAATACGTTTTAAGGAACGATTTTTTTTTCTTATGAAACATTATAATTATTAAATGTCAAATGAAAAAATATTTGTATTGTGTACATACATATTAATTTTGTTTGTATTGAAAATCCCTTCGGCGACAGTTTCAGTTCCTTGCACAAGGTGGAGCCCAGGGTATTCATTAGAAACGCCGTCACAATTTCTGTGGTCGAATATGTTTCGGTGTTGAAAAAATTAATGTTATACGGTGACACTCCTTTTCCCGCCGAGTCGGGAGTGAAACAAGCACAAAACGTGCGTAACTGTTGTAAAATAATACTTATAATTGTAAAAACAATTAAACTGTTACTTTAACAGGTGTGATTTTTAAATGTTTATTATTGTTTTAGGATATCATTCTAATTATTACGTTGTTATGTATGTTTTGAAAATGTACAATTATTTTGATTTGTTACGGGAGGCTCGAACGGACTGTTTTCGGGGTAAGGGAACGCTCCGAGGGAAGGTTTCTCTGAAAGACTTAAATAAACGTGACTGATTTTTAAATCTACTTTCTATTCATGATTTATAAAATTACCTACTCATGATTCCTGTAAAAAAAAAAAAAAAAAATAGTTATTCTTTCTTATTAGTGAAGGCGAGTTTGGCCCTTTCGAAAACCGAATTTCGCTGATAATTTCACGAGATTTCCTCACTTTAAAAGCCAGTTTCTCAGGATTGACTCTCTAAACATCAAATTTCACCCATTCATGTGTATATCAAATTTCACAGGGTTGACTCATTCATGCAAGCGTTCGCACTTTTGAAGTCCAACTCTCACAGCATTGGCACTCAACCAACTTTCATGGGTTTGGCTAATCAAATTTTGCGTTTTGCACCAACAAAATGGAATTCACCGGTTTGGTCCTCCGGTGCAAATGGAAAACGCTACAATTCGTGCCTCCTCGTGGGCGACTAATCCTCCGCTAAGTGTCCACTTAAATCCAGACCAAAATTGAAAATAACTCTAATTTGGTGCTGAAATTGAGATAAATGGCTCATTCACGGCTGAAATGATTGAGAAAAATAACTGACTCACGGACAGAAGTGAGAATGAGTGCTAAATCACGGTTACAATTAAGAAAACTACATAGCTAATTCGCGACGTAAAACATGGCTAACATTGAGCACGGCTCAAACACACGGCTAAAATTGAGAAAAAGCTCTAAACACGCGGATAGAGTGTAAAAAACAGTAATTTGCGTTTAAAATTACGAGCTGAAATCGCTAAAATGACAAAAAATCATACATTCGCGGCTAAAATGGAGAATAATTGCTAATTCATCCAAAAAATTGATAAGAAGCGCTGAAGTAAGGAAAACGCTAATTCGAGGATTAAATGGAGAAAACGTCAATTTCGCGGCTTCTGAAGGTAACTTCGTGCCAGAAAGTGAAAAAAATCGCTAATCCACGGCCAAATTTAAGAAAAAACGTTATTTAATTAGCGGCGAACATCGGGGGAACTTAAAAAAGTTGATGAAACGTAAAAAACTCCATAACTAGTTGCTAAAATGAGAAAAACGTTAATTTGCGGCTGAAATAAAGAAAAATGACCCTCTAGGCTCAAGGGGCTTAGTCCCAGTATTACTTCTATCGGCCTAGTCGTCGTCGTTCCAAACGCTCCTAGCACTGCTAGACACACCAGCCTCTGAATCTTGCCCAGCTTACTTGAATTCGATGCCTTACTAGTAGCCTTCCACCATACTACCGCCCAATATAAGATCCTCAGCCTTATTACTTCTGTATAATTATAACTAATAAGTCGTTCCCGGGGTTAATACCCACGTCTTTACAACTATTCTTCTTGTTTGATGAAAGGCGTTTACAGCCTTCCATTGCACTTCCTTGATGTGGGCGGACCACGTTAGCCGCGCGCGACGCTCCAACCACACCTTCAAGTATTTTACTTCCGGAGCTAAAACGATTTCCTCCCCCTTGTTACATATGGGTTCTAACCTCCGCATAACCCTTTTCCTGGTAAAAAGTACCAGTTTCATCTTTTTCGGGTTTCGGGCGTCGATAGGTCTTTCCCCCTAGAGACTATCACCCCATCGTCGGCAAAGAACTGTGTGTAAAAGCCTTCGCTTTCCTGTAACCTAATTATTCCATCCACTACAATTATCCAGGGGAGTGGGGAGAGGCTTGAGCCTTGTGGAGTTCCCTGCTGGCTCTCCCCCCTTCACTTCTTCACTTCATAATTCCACTGAGACCCACCTGTGTCTCAATGCATGCCCTATCCAGTTTCTCAACACTGGCTCCTCCCTGAAGAGTTTTAGAGCTTCCTTTATGCTTCCAAACGATACTTGATTGAAAGCCCCTGTTTCGTGGAACGAAATTGACCGAAACACAAGAACATAATTCACAAGAAAACTACTTCTGATCATAGGCCTACTTTGTTTGAGCTAGGTGTCAAGAAAGAGCTAAGCCTTCCTGTTAAAAACGAAGATACTAAGGTTTGGTTGGCACTCTATGAAAAGGCATGCTTCATAAACCAGTGGACAACCGATGAATTGAAGATTAATAACCTTATTTCAAATTTCGTTCCTGGGAGCATCGCCGAGAAAATTAGAAATTGTTTTTTTCACTACTTGGTGATGGGACTGAGCGGCCCTGGTTTCATTGGAAAGAACTGTTTCAGTCTGTTTTCGGCCAAAATATGTTACAACTGGCCGAGCGAGCGAACTCGTGGTCGTATAGGAGTGGGCCACTCATGGAATACTACTACGAAAAGCAACGTCTTCTAAATCTCGCCTATGGAGTTTTGCCTGCCAGAGCTTCCAACTTCTTGATGATGCTTGGCCTTCCAAAACCTATTCAAAATATATTGATGGTACAGAATATTGAAGAAAAAGAGCAACTCCGGCTTGCGATGGAGAAAATGAAACCTTGGTCGAGCAATGTCAACAAAACCGTGCCAAAGGGAAAACCGTCGTTCCCTCCATTGGTGAGCTCCATTGATTCACTTGATTGTTCCCCTAGTTATAATATTAAAGAAAACTTGTCTTCTTACTCTGGTACCACAAATCATTGCTGGGGAGGCTTCGGCCCCCCCTGCACGGATGTGCGTCCCTGACTCTAAGCTGTCCCCCGACTCTAGCAGTGAGCTCGACTCCGTCCCCCCTGGGTTTTCATACTAAACCCCCGAGGACATGTTTGTAAAACCCTAAGTGTTGTGGATAACAAGCAGTTTCCTCAAGGATTTGTTGACGCTATCGGGTCATTCTCTCCCGCTCGTCCCTGAGCTCGCCGGGTTCATTCACCGAGCGGTGAACAATTTCCCGGACCGAGCTCCTTTTCTCTATCGCTTAGCATAACGCCCTTTTTAGGGCGTTACAATTGCACTCAGCTACTTACACACGAGCTAGTCATAAATGGTACTAAAATTCACGCCCTTTTGGACAAGGGGGCAATGGTTGACCTAATCCGGTCAGACATCCCGCAAAGGAGTGAATGGAAAATATTACATCATAAAGGGGTAGTTTTGACAGTGCAAATCAAACAGTACACAAGACGGCGGAAGTTAATATTTTCCTCAACCACGCGGTCTTAAACACTCAAGTTTTCCTAATTGACCGGCTACCTTATGAGATGATACTTGGATTTCCATTCATGAAGAAATTGGGATCCCGAATTACATACCCCACCCCAATAAATTGTACAAGCGACCATGATCATGCAAAGAATACCAAATCTAGTTCAAACCCATTCCGTTCTTTTCAGAGCATTCCTTTCATTGATTTTATGTTAAAAGATTATGCTCCTGTATAAAAAGGAAGCCATACAGGCTCTCCAGGGAACGGCACCAGTGGGCTTTAAGCAAAATTAACGAAATTTTGGAAAAGGGTGTGATTCGGCCCTCTCAGTCAGACTTCGCGTCACCTGAAGGAACCGAAAGGTCGATTGGGGCGGTGGCAGGTATTTTTGATGGGCTTTGATCTAATTATCAACCACCGTTGTGGAAAAGAAATGGAAGATGCCGACGCTTTATCTCGATTATGCCTTGAAGATGCACCGTCCCCAATAAATGTACTGCAAAAACTCGCTGGGAGAATAGAGGTGAATCCCCAGAATATTGTTGAAGTCGTGCTACGTGCGTACCACGATGATCCAGATTCTGGAGGGCTCGACAGTTTTCTTCGTACCTATTTAAGAGTGAGAAAGAGATTTTTTTGGCCCGGAATGAAGTCATCTATTCTTCAGTCATGTGAAAAGTTGTCCTGTATGTCAAATCGCGAAGTTCAAATTTCGTCCCAAACCAGATGTAATGATAATTCCACAAGCATCAAAGATACCATTTGAAAGCATACACATTGACTTTGCGGTGTTTCCCAAAAAGAAAGAAGGTCAAAGAACATCAAAATCATTCCTAGTCGTTGTTGACGAACACTCAAAATTCACCACAGCTAAGGACATGCGAGAAAGCGCAAGAGCTGTGCAGCTGTCGTAAATTATCTCTCCAAACTCCCTTTCATCGACAAAGTAAAAAAAAAATATTATTGTATGACAATGGTTCTCAATTTGCATCGATATTAATCGAATCATTTGCGACTGAAAATAATATAAAACTAGTAAAGTCCTCACCTTGCCACCCTCAACGGAATGGGCTCGTCGAACGGAAAATAAAGGATACCAAGCAGTTTTTATCCTTGTACGAAACCTACAGAGGAGGGTGGAAAGCATGCTCCCCTCATTTCAAAGCGTTTGGGACCCTTTCACTTTTTCCAGCTGACGTCCGATACAGAATCATGAACGACATGATACGAAAGCAGCCACACGATCTGAACACCGAAAAGAAATATCAAGAAAATATGAAGCGAAACTTCGATCGACGTCATCCCAAGAAAATTCCTACATTTCGGAAAGTAATGTTTGTTCAAACGTACTCGTAAAAACGACAGCCGACAGAAAATCCCCTAACGGCAAAGGACCGTTTCAAATCGAGAATGTAACTCTCTTCAACGGCACGCCGAAAAAGGACAATGACGGTTCCATAAAAATAGCTATCATCAAAAACGTCCTACCATACATCAGCAGGGGCTGTGTGGTCTTTCCGAGGAGGGGAACGTGTAATGATCCCATATTCCCAACTGAAGTAACAATATGATTTTAAAGTGAAATTTTAATAAAAAGTTAGACGAGGTTCGCTACCGTTTCATACTCGGACTTTTTACTACAACTCGGCCTTGTAGGTGGAACTCGGGCTTGTGGGTAGATGCTGGACTTTTAGGTGCTGGACTTGAATATAAGTTGGAAGTTGGACGTGTAAAAAGGTGCCGGATTTTATATAGAATTCGGACTTATATAGCTGCCTGGCTTTATATTGAGGTTGGAAGTATATTGGCATTCAAATTTGCTGCCCTTAGAATATTGACGTTCAAATTTGCTGCCTCCACAATATTGACGTCCCAATTTGCTGCCCTTAGAATATTGATGTCCCAATTTGCTGCCCTTAGAATACTGACGTTTACATTTGCTGCTTTTGGAATATTGACGTTCATATTTGCTGCCCTCAGAATATTGACATTTAAATTTGCTTTCCTTAGAATATTGACGTTTACATTTGCTGCCCTTGGAATATTGACGTTAGTATTTGCTGCCCTCAGAATATTGACATTCAAATTTGCTGCTCTTAGAATATTGGCGTTAACATATGCTGCCTCCAGATTACAAATTTTAAAATTTGCTGCCCTCAGAACATTGACATTCAAATTTGCTGCCCGCTTAATATTCACATCCTAATTTGCTGCACCCAGAATATGATTGTTGTATTTCTTTTTCGGCTGTGTTAAATGTTGTTTGTTGTTGGGGGGGGGGGGGCAACTGAAATGAGCTGTTGGAAAAAAAAACATTATGTGAGTAAAATTATTAATAACGGCGATCTAAGTGTCTTCAATCTTAATTAATTAGCGTCGACAAATTAGGCTGAGTTGAAAAGCTGAAAAAAATGGTAAATCTTGTCTTTGGTCTATCCCATTGATGAAGTTCCTTCGAGCAGTGAGCACGCGGTGACAGTTGTAACATGCATAGTGAGGAATATTTCCGGGTCGCTCAATGAAGGATCTGTTATGAAATAAGAAAGAATCAATAATTGAGAAATTTAAAGAATTTATAGCGTAAGCAATGACGTTATTACCTTTTTTTGTAGGTGATTGATCATTTTGTGAAAGTTAGACATGTTGGCTCATTCGATGGGCCTGCAAGTCGATGTCATTGCTCGCGCGTTGTCCAGGCTGAAAGAAATGTTAGTAGGGGGGGGGGGGGCTGCTGAGTTGAAATGCTGAAAAAAATGCTACATTAGACAAAAAATATTAAAAATATCAATCGAACTGATTGAATGAGTTGGCTGCGGCGATCGATGAAGCTGAAATGTAAAAAGTAGATTAACCCACTCGCGGATGTGGCAACAGCACAACGTGTTGCTTTACCGCTGTCATGTCGGCGTCTACACAGTTTACAGCGTTAAGAAGTCAGAATATATCGGGCAAGTGCCGCACAATATATATACTGGTTCTCCGAGTAAAAGGTGCGATAGCCAGGAAATTCGGACTCGCCAGGCGGTCTTGGAAGGATGTGTGAAGCACTTTGAACGAATCTCGACTGGGAGCATGACAACAACATATGTGAGATTGCGTATGATCGCGTATAGCAAACCACCGGTCTCAATAATTAATTTAATGCCACAACCTGTTCTTCGTGAAAATGAAAAGAAAAAATATCCCATATCCTTCTGTCTGGGATACTCGTGTAGAACAGGGCACGCGACGTATTTTGATGCAGTAGGAGCGGCGCGAAAAAAAAAAAAAAAAAAAAAAAGCCACTATTGGTATTGCAACAAAAGACTATCGCGGCGGAAGCTCAACGACACGGAGTGTGTAAACGTGCGGAACTAATTGTGACATTTTTTTAAAGACAAAATATTAATGATCGACACTTGAAATAATTTCTGCCAAATAAATATGAAGAACCCTTCAACGTTTTAAGCCAACTTTTTAGAAATTGTACACGACGTTTTTCGTGTAGTGATGGGTTGGACCACCATCAGGCTCAACGTAAGAGCCTTGATCTCGATTCTGGCTTATGTGAACGAAAAGGCCGTCTGGTCGCCGGCACTGAGAAAGAGCGACGTAGAGTTGGCCGTGCGAGAAAACAGGCCGAGGCAAGTGAAGTCCAACTGTATCAAACGTTTGCCCCTGACTCGTGTTTATGGTTATAGCAAAAGCGAGTCAAATGGGGAACTGTTTTCTTCGCAATTGGAACGGCGTCTCTTCTTTGTTAGAAAGGCAATGAATTCGAGGGAGCAGATACTGTCGGCCGTTGAATTTGCCAAAGCACGACTGTATTTGAATGACGTGACTTCCAAGTTGAGTCACGACAAGCCTCCTTTCATGAGGCCGTCTGAAACATTAAGATTGCGGATTAACATGACCATTGCCCCCACCTTGAGATTGAGTCGGTGGGGGGGGGGGGAGATTGCTCGCATTCACGGAATTGAGAAATTCGATGGAATACTCACTTAGAAGTCGCTCTTCTTCGTCGTCTGTTTCCGTGACGTGGGAATCTGTGCTAAAATAAGTCGTTACGTTACCGTCTAATAAATCGAGGACGGACTCGTTAATTATGGTTACGTGTTCGTTGAACGGAGTCAGAATGACTTTCGTGGCGAGCGATGGAATATCGTCAGCCGTTATTCTCGACCCGTAGACGGCGGGTACAACGTCTGGAACGATGAACCTCGAGTCGATCTCAACACTCGTCGACACACTGTTGATGGTCCGCGTGTTTGAGCCGTTACCAATTTCGAGAATCCAAGACGCAAAATCGGCGTTAGTCGCCCGAACGTTGATTGTAAGGGAGAGTAGTTGAAAATGAGGCCAGAGCGGAGAGTTGACAACGCATGCTTCGATAACTTGAGCCGCATGTCCTCTCCGTACCACTGGCAGACACTGCCGGAAATCACCCCCGAAAAGAACGCATTTGTCTGCGAATGGGGCGTTTCTTTGTTCGGGGCTATGACTGCCTCACCCCGAGCTTTGATGGCGTGAATGACTGCGTTGTACAGAAATGTTTTGCCAACGCCGCCGGGTCCGTCGAGGAAGAAATAGCGTTGAGGATTGGCGGCGTCAGTTGCGGCGGCCATAGTTCGTTCGAAGGCGGCTCGCTGTTGAACGTTCAACTGCTCTTGCAACGATTGAGCCAGGCGTATTTCCGTGAGAGCAACCTGTTCTTCGTCGATAATTTGCTGAGCTTGCTGAGCTAAATTGTCGTCAACCTGTGGAAGCCCTGAAGTGGCCCAATCAAAGTCGGGCTGGTAATGTTTAATTAAATCTTTAATTTTACTGAGGGCAACCGCGTGACTCTGACCTTCGGTGAGTGAAGCTCGCCGGGCAAAGTCTTCGCTCAAACTGCCTTTGAATTGATCCCAGACTTGGAGTTTATCAGGAGGATTACTGAAAATCATTACCATGGCGAATAAAGCTCTCAATTGTCGAGGCATTTGATAAACTACAGCATCTTGGATACACCTGACGGCTTCTTCGTCGTTTTCCAAGAGGCTCCTGGCTGAGGCAGCCTCCCTGAAAGTGTCGTAAGTGACTCCTTCGAATGTTCGCAGGTCTTCGTAACTCTTGGCCCCCCGAACGTGTAAAAGAAGCAATCGAAGGTAGTACTTTTTTGTCTCTCTCGTGGACACGGAGAAAAGTCTGGGAAGGATATCGAATTGCCTTTTTCGTGTGGTACACTCCTTACGTGAATTATTCCACGTGAAGTGAAATGGAATTTCCGTGTACAGGTACTGATTGGCAATTGGCTCTCTTTGATTGAGGTCGAACCACGCCGTTAGTTGCGTTTGCCCTGACGATTGAATGGACCTTTCCGGATCTTATTCACGAAAATAAACAGTCTGTTGAAAGGGCAAATGAACGGCAAGCCGGTAGACCGTGTGGCTTTTGTCACTCAATTTAAATTGATACAGACGCCACGCTGCCTCGGAGGCTGTGACGTAGCGCATGTCAATGTAATTAGAAATTTCGTCATACTCTAATTGAGCCCGCGCTCTCTCCCCTCCCTGGTTGTCAGGTTGAGGGGGGGCGTCGTAGTCGTGGACATCGGGTTCAGTCGTGACGGCAATGCTTGCACAGTCGTGAACTTTGCAAATATACTTGCATATGTATTTGACGCTTTTGATCGAAGCACATATTTCGAGACACGTATGGGCATTGAAATGTTTTATGAGGTACCTATTGTACGGAACGACCCAACGATTATCCAACTGTTTTCCCAGAACAGTTGTTGATCGTCCGTTATCCGGTCTTTTGTACCTTGGATAGCCATTGACGGAGAATTGCGTTCTTTCCGCAAACTCCCTGGGAAACCGTTTTGAACATACACCATCTTTGGTGCAGGGGGCTCTTGGGTTATCGGTTCCACAGGGACCGTGGAGCATGTTCCTGCAAACTAATCTGTGAAGCTCTGGGTCTACGTCAGGATCAGGAATTTCGCAAGAGACAATTTCGTCAATGTCTTCCGGAGTCCTAATTTGGTCATCCTCGTGTAAAATGAGGAGCATGTGGGCGTGAGGTAGACCGCGTTTTTGGAATTCGATAGTGTACATATAAGCGATCACTCTCCCGAACCAATTTTTTTTTAGAATCCCTTCCAAGACCACATGCAGTTTCATGTGGAAAACTCTTGCACAGAGGTCAGGTCTATCAGAAGCCGTTTGCCCTGGTAGGAGGCTCTCTTGGATCTCTGTCCACTGTGGGTTACACGTCAGAGTTAGAAAAAGATCGGGACGCCCCTTATTCGCGACTATTGCCATGCAATCCTGATGAGTCTGAACCATATAACGGGGGCCACCGACGAATGAACTGGGCAGTATGATCATTCGTCCAACGTCGATGGGCCGGCCCTGTCTTTCAGCCTCACGCTCGGCTCTATTGGCCATGTAGTCATGAAGGCCTTGATAAGTTTTAGCTCGAATAGCCTGCTGATGGGATCGGATGTAATCCATGCGTTGCCCCTCGACGCGAATGTATAAGTCAACTAAAAACTGCTGGGTTAGTCGTTTCCCTTGTAGCCGAGGATTGAAATCGCCTCTGACTTGTAGGCGATATGAATAAAATTGGAGCATAGAGACTGTTCCCCTTCCTGTAGCCGGATTGGCCAGTGGCAACTCTCGTCTCCAACCCGATTCACCCAAAGGAAAGAAAACGGGGTAACAGACAGCATCTAGATGAGGGTACAAACTGTTGATGTCTAAACGTTGCCCTGAGTTCAAGTAAAGACGCAGGCCCTCCATGACAGGGGGGGGGGGCCCCATCTCTACCTGTGAATATGGCAGCGACTTCGTTACTTGTCGGGGCATTGTACCTCCTGGGATCGGTGTTGGCTCGATTTGCGAGAACTAAACACACCTGACCAATTTCACCCCCCTCATTAGCAACGCGTTGCTCTTCTTCGTCGAGAACGTCTTTTAAATGGCGGAAAATTTGAACGAAGGGATTATGCTCGAGAAGAACATTTTCAACTATGAGTAACATATCTTCGCGGCAAAAGCGGTTCGCGTCATACTCTAATCGGTGCCTGGTGGCTTCATCGGGGTCGTAAAAGAAAAGAAGCCTATCGTCTCTGCTGATATTTTCAACATTGACGTTGGTATTCATGTAGTGATAAATTTTACCTTGAATTCTGACAATGAACGGACCCCGCCCATCTCTTCCAGGCCTAAAAGTACAATCTTTGGGGATCGAAACTGAACAGAACGAAAAAGAATCGTTAACATTACGAATGTTTTGAAAGAAATTCTTTCCTATTTCGTCATTGCTCTCGTACAGATTCCTCAATTCTATAGGAAAGTCCTCGCTTGGAAACTGTGGGAGCTGGACTTTACCGCTGCTACAACATTTGGTGTAAACCCGTGCGACCTTCGTTCTCTCATTTAGAAAGTGTTTGGCCGAATTTCAATAACGTCTGTCCCGATGTCCCTCTCTTCCACTCCTTCATCTAAAATATTCTGCGGAGGGGGGTCAACGGATTGTAAATCTAAAGGTACGTGTTGGGTTACATTAGTAGGAATCTCTGTTGCCAATGCTTGACCTACGATCTCTACATCGGCCACCTCTATTGCCACTTCCTCACCAACCAATGGCAATTGATGGACGACTGATTCAATTTGTTCATGTTGGGACGCTTGAATAACGATTGAATCAGCCGGTCCTGAAACCAATGGTGTTGTGTGAGAGGGCTCTTGAGTGGTAGGGGCAGTGGAGCGTTTTTGAAGTTCCTCAACGGAAATACCCAATTTTTCTGCTTTCTTTTTGAGACGGTACAGTCTGCTTTTTTCAGCCCTCTTTTCTTTGGCCTTTCTCTGTGCTTCCAATTTATTGTCAAGAACATGAGAAATGCCAGGGACTGGTGAAACTCTGATGTTCATCTCCTCCGTTTCGTCGTCTAATACGTTTTGATGAGGGGGGTCAACGGAGTGTACATCAAGAGGAGGGGGCATGGAACGATTTAAAAGTTCCTGTACGGAAATGCCAAGTTGTTCAGCTTTCTTTTTCAGGCGGTACAGTCTACATTTTTCTACATTCTTCTCTTTGGCCGATCTCTTTTTGGTTTCCCTTTGAGGGCTTAGCACATGAGAAGGGCCAGGGACTGGGGAACCTAGTTCTTCCACAGTAGTGGTTACGGTATTGACATCTGACTGGACCAAAGATTCGGTCATCTTAGAACCTGTGGAAGGAACTGACGTCTCCTCCACGGGTGGGATTGGGAGGGTTTTTGTTGAGGGACAGTCTCGAGACGATAACCGTTTTTTTTTTTTCAATGGAGGACTCTTCGAAGGGCTATCGGTTCTTCCTCCCCCCTTAGTTCATCTTCGTTAAATAAGGGAACCGGTGGAACAGAATCAACCTCAACCCGGGAAGACGATGGTTGAGGATGAAAATCTATTCCACCCGTTGAAACATGGGCGGCATGTGATAGCGGCAAAGGGCTCTTAACAGCTAAAGTTTGGGGAACATTTGAACTCACTTGCGGTTCCTCCTTTCTTTGAATACCTTCAGCTGTCGTCCCCTGTGCGCTCGGCAACGACGACGTTTCAGCCTGATTCACGGTACCGCTGCTCTTGGAAGTGCTTGTTTTCTTCTTCCTTGAGGGCCGCCCACTCGTCGAAGCCTTTTCGGGAGCTGGATTAATTGATACATGAGTTAAAATGTGGTAAGATGAACTGTAATAGCAACAGAGTTGAAGTTACCATTAATAGAAGCAGTCGCAATGAGGCGCGCTGACCGCCTCCTTTCCGAAGTGCTGTCCGTGGTCACTGTTGAGCCCGACGATATTTGTGGCTCATCTTGGACAGTCACCGGTGTTGGACTTGGATTTGAGGGAAGTTGAGCTTGGTCCGACGACTCTATGTTGGCAAAATGACGCAATGAAGTAGAGTTAGAAGCAGTGGAAAAGTAGACAGATTCAATTATGTGGCTTAACTTGAAAGTGTGTCAGGGGGGGGGGGTTATATTGAAAGAAGTTTGAGGATTGGCACCAATAATTGTTTTTTTGTCACGAAATTCAATGATGGAATGTGAGGGAATGAAAGACAATGCAGAAAAAGGGGAAGGAAAATTATCGTATTAAGGGTCGTACAGGTTAGATGAACCTCATTCTTTATCGGTTTAGAATCTTTCAAACGAAATGACTGAGAGAAAATGGATTAGTATATTAAAGCACTTGCATTGTTTGGATAAAGATGTAGTTGCAAGAGCCGTAGCTCACAATTGGAGACTAACTAATTATGTGCATGCCGAGCGTACACCTCAAAGAAAATGACGAAGAAAAGGGCAATCAAAGTAATTGAATGGACTCACCTCGTCGTTTAGACCTGCTCAAGTTTGTTTGTCGTTTCTTCGGCATTGTAGAATAAAAAACTCAAGCACGAAGAAAGATGATAAAAAAAAATGAAATAAAATAAAAACAAAAGCTTTATTCACTGTACAATAAGTGCGCTGTACGAATGAATAACCCTTAGAGTTTATATAAATAGAGATCGCTTCAGGCTGCGTGGTGGAAAAACTGTGAAGCCAACATAAAGGTCACGTGACTAGTTCGGATAGACCAAGTGCGGGGAGGAGTGGAGTTTCACCCTTGGTGAGGGGTGCGGTGGGGAGGTCTGTTAAAGTCACGTGACTAGTTCACATGGACCGTGCGGGGAAAAGGGTCCTGTTTGGCTGCGCAAAGCGCAATTATCTCTCTAGGTATATTTACTCTAAGGATTAACCAATAATGACGGGATTGGAAAATGGCGTTATTTTTCTTGCTAGCTTGATTTGGAGGGGGATGAATCACGCACATCGTTGAAGGAAAGCAAGGTGGTGTTGTAGTCTAGGGGGAGCTATATTTTGTCTCACTTTTTTCGTGTGCGTTTCGTTGCTTGAAAGAACTGCAAACTGCAATTCTGTTACTGATCACGGTTTGAATCAATTCTAATGACGTAAAGTGAAACATAAGAAATGATATTCACTGAAATATAAAACAAAGAATCGCGCGTAATATTTCTCCTCAAAGTTCATTTAGATTTCAAGGCGCCGAATTCTGCGGCGATGATGTTGGTAACACTGTACGGAACAATGGTTGTGAGCGGGAGGAGTCGAGTGTGGTGCCTAAACGTAAACGAAACGACGAACGAAGCTGTTTTCCAATTTCAGAACGGTAGTTTTGTTTTGTTGTGTGGTTTAATTTTAAAAACGATCGTGCGATGGAAAACAGGCAATTATGAAGTTTTTAGTGTTCTACATAGCTTTATCATAGATGTGAAATGCATGCCTGTGGTTGTTATTAATAGTCGTCGGAGTAGAAAGTAATTTTCCTAATTAATTTAAAATGGACCGTTGTCTTTAAAGAATGAAGTGCTACGATTCAGAAGAAACGTGTTATGTCCAAAACAATCGTAAATTCTATGAATAAGGGCCGTTGTGATGTAATTCCCCTTTCTTGAAGGAAGAACGCAATTTGGAAAGCAATTTTTCCCTTCATGTAACATTCCGGCCGTTTTGTGTTCCTTCTTGGGATTGAAAAAGCGACTGCCGTAACTTCGAAATTGATATTTATGCCACATATTAAATCACAATCTGTCTGCGTTCTCTGCAATAATGACGCGATGAACCCACTGACCCAGTTAATTGATCGTCAATTGTTTATTTCCCGTAAAGCGATTGAATTTTCATACTGTGGCCTCTTCGACATTATTATTGGGGGGTTATTGTGTTCAATAATACATGAAATAGCGTTTAATGATACAATGTTATTTCAATTAGGAATAAACAATGCCCGCCAAATAAGAGTGGAAGGAGAAGGCGGGGTAATCCTAAGCAGCAGGAGCAGCAGCAGCAACAGGAAGAAGAAGTTCAACCACAACAGCAGGAGGAGCAGCAGCAGCAGCAGCAACAACAACAACAACAGCAGCAGCAGCAGAATGATCGACAACAGCAGGAAGGTCAACCACAACAGCAGGAGCAGCAGCAACAACAACAGCAGCAACATCAACCACAACAGCAGGAGCAGCAACAGCCAGAAGAAGAGCGCCCAATGCAGGCAGTTGTGGCCAATATGGAACCACCAGTCGCGTAAGTGGTCATCAAGACTTTGAATGTCTGAGATGGATAGGTGAACTAATAAATGTTATTATTTGTTGTTTAGAGGTGGAAATAATAGACGTCGACGTAGAAGGCAAAGAAGGGGAGCGTCGGGTGGGCGCCTCACAGGCCACGAAAACGTTGGTGGGGGTTGTAGCCTGTAAGTTGTCTTGATGGAATTGGTTAAATTTTACTGACATAATGATAAACGTGTGTTGTATTTTTTCCCCTCCCATAACAACAACAACAGCAGCAGCAACAGGAAGAAGAAGTTCAACCACAACAGCAGCAGCAGCAACAACAACAACAGCAGCAGCAGAATGATCGACAACAGCAGGAAGGTTAACCACAACAGCAGGAGCACATAATTACACCCATAATTAGGAATTTATACACATAATTAGGATACATAATTTGACGGGCGTAAAAGATCTGTATATTTACAACCCCCCCCCCCCCAACAGTCTGCTGAGGGAATACGCCAACCTGGCCGCGACTGGTGGTTCCGCGGAGGAAGGAGGGGCCACGGGTACCGCGGTGGAAGGAGAGGGAATGGGCAGTAATTGATATCTATTTTTTTATTATTATTATAATTATTATTATTTGTTTGTTTAGTATTAATAAAATAAATGTACAGGTTCTAATTGAAAACAGAATTTTTCACTTTCTCGATTTGTGTAATAGGTAAACTTACGTCATATTTAATTTTATGAGGTTGAAAAACTCCCAAATACTGAATTTGGGTGAAATCTGATGAAAATATAGAAATCATCCCCGCAGTCACGGGAGGGAGGGGGTTGATAAAAAATTTCACCACTCAACTGACAGCATATTCGTTTTTCTGAAGCTGAAAACCCCTCAAATACCGAATTTGGGTTGATTCCGATGAAAATTGAAACACCATCCCCTAAGGCGTACTATTAGCAGGCACGGGGGGAGGGGGTTGAAAAAAATGTTCACCCCCTAACTGACGTCATATTCTTTTTTCTCATGTCGAACAACCTCTAAATACCTAATTTGAGTGGAATCTGAAAATATGAAAAATTCAACCCTCGTCGCCAGCAATTAAATTTAATCATTTTCGCGGGGGGGGCCCCTATCGAGAAAAATTAAATTGGCCAAACGGACCCATAGTAATTGATGCTTAATATGCACGGGGTCTAACACGTTTTTGCTGGCTAAAAAGGCAGCGCAAGAGGGGGTGTGTGCGAGTGGGGAGCAATAATTACGCATCTTAAAATTTTAATGGCGAGCAGTTATACAAGACGAACAGGCTCGTCTATTGCCCCCATTAGCATTTCACCAGAAAAAACACGGCCTTCTCGCCCCCCTCCTACCCACTGTTTCTAACGCTCAAATTTCAATCTCGTCGCGCTCACATACCACAGTTCTATTCATTCAAACACACTCGTACGAAACGAAACCACATTGTTTGCGAGTTCATACAAATCATTTCCTCGTACCTCATAGTACATCTATTAAAATGGGCCTATTGCTTGAAAAGTATAAGAATTTCAATTGGTTTCTCCGTCGTGAATAAAAAGACAGTTGTGAGGAAAATCTTGTGGTAATTTTGCCATGTAACCTAATTTGTTTCGCGTAAAGGTGGAATGGGGAGGGAGAAAATGATGATTTTTCATTTCATTTTGTATAGGTGGACCAATCAATGTGCTGAATCAATCGGCTACGATGTAAGTTCTAGAATAATCAGTTTCTTGGGCTAAATTGACCGATTTACTTATTTTTGGTATTTTTCTTTTAAGCGTCACTATTCTTTAAAATAAAAAACGGGTCGTTCAGCATTGATCAGGCAGAAACAAAAAATCTGGGGCTAGACCCCCAAGGTCTCGGATACTTACGAAGTACACAAGTAACAATTTGTTGGTTGGGTACTAAAGGCAACGGCAATGAACCGCACGGCAGGGTGGTTTTAATGGAAGAAAATTATACTTTTCTTTCTCAAACGAAGAGAGTTAGACGAGTGCTGCTGGTGGTTCTGAAAATGTTCGTTCAATTTTAGAAAGCTAAGATGCCTGTTGTTCTTTTAAATTGCATGGCGTTTATAAGCCATCCATAACAGAATTATCGGTTTGAATCAACGCTTGTTAACGACGATATTCCTTACTCTGCCCCTTCCCACTGGAATTCTCAACCTTTTTCATCATTGTTACACCCTTCGCTTCATTAAAAGCACCTTTTCATACTCTACAGGAAAACTGAGAGGACCTTTTTCTTTGCCAGAACGTAACATTAAAAGGGGCCTCCCAGGAGAAAAGAAGGGATTGCCTGGAAAAAAGTCAGAAGAAAGTCGACGAGCCTGCTTAATTTTCTAATTAAGGTCGCCGTCAACTTTTCCTTCCCATCGTCACCACCCATCCCCTTATTCTTTCCTTATGCCTTGAAATGCCCTTGATATAACGGCCCGACAGAAAGCCCCCCTTTCCCACTCTCCTCAACGTGTAGCACTGCAAGAACGTCGCCAATTTATACTCTAGCAGAAATCCCGACATTTACAATGGGCCTGTCCTCGATTAATGACGCGTACTTTCTTTTCTTTCGTCTTTTGTTGACAAGATGACGTCTCGGGATTTATCTTGCTGAAATTAATATTACTTGCTTACTCTCTCAATTCTTGCCCCTTGTTACGTCCCATAACGCATATGACGAAGCTATTTGATGCCCCACCCCTCCCTTATACGAGTTCATGCGAATCATTTCCTCGTATCTCACAGTACATCTGTTAGAATGGGCCTATTGCTTGAAACTATAAGAATATTCAATTGCTTTCTTCGCCGTGTTTTGTTAATAAACAGAAATAAAAAGACAGTTGTGAGGAAAATCTTGGATTTCCGATTTATGATCGGATGTGGTAATTTTGCCATGTAACCTGATTTGTTTCGCGAAAAGTTCAAGAAAGAGCCTCGGCGCAAGTGGATCCAGCTGGTCTGCACGGGAGAAAAAGAAAATCGACCGAAATTCAGCAACAGCAATGCAAAACGCTCATTTTCGGGTACTTTGAGGGACACCGGCAACGTTTCCTTTCACCCTGCGTGTGAGAGGGGACGGGCCTGGACCAGCTGGGTTCGTTAATTGAGCATTGTCCGCGGGGCTCGTAATCCTCGTTCGGCTAGAATCAAAACACTTTGGAAGAATGCCCTAAAGTTGTAAAATCATCCGTGGGAAGTTATGGAAAAAATGGCTCAAAAATAAAATTGAACGAATTGGCGCATCTAGAGGGTTTTCTACACGGGGAATCCTAGAATCAGAACGGAGCCATTTTCGATTTGGTGAGCAGCTGACTGCAATGGTCGTGGGGCATAGTTATGGGCATAGGAGGATACAGCTTAGCTTTAATACAATCCTACAATGCCAATCTTATTGCTAAAAATGTGGAAAAACCATATTCACCCCCCTCCCCATTCCTTTGTATGTGGTGAGAGAGCACCACGTACGGGTGACGAGGTGTCGAGGCTCAGACTGGCACAGTAGCGCCAAGAGTGAGGACACGCCCTGCACCCCTCCCATGGGGGCTGTAATGAGTGGTCTTCAAATCTTCTAGGTCTTTTGATTTGACTGGGGTGTATTTTAACATTTTTTCTTCCTAAGTTAACAGTATTTGCACCTTTATCATATTGTACTTTCTTATATTTATCTTTAGCTTTATTACGAACGTAGGTTTTGAGAAAGATATTGCCGTCTGGTATATTTACTTTTTCACGATTTTGATTAAGGGTTTCGGTTCTGTTTTCTTTCTCTTTTTCAATTAAGTCTTTTATGGCTTGATGAATAAGGGTTGTTTCTCTGTGATATTCGTTGGTTTTTTGTTCAAGAATGAAGTCATTTTTAATTTCTGTAGGCTGTGTTATTCCGAAAGTGATTTCATTTGGTGTTAGTTTCAAATTGGTGTTAGGAGTATTATTGTATGCAATGAGTGCTAGCCGTATAAGATTGATAAGTGATATGTCAGTGTCTTGTGTTTTTATAATATTCATGATTTCTACAAGAGTTGAATGAGCCCTATTAATTAATCCATTAGAATTATGATAGTTAGGAGTTGTAAGGTAAAGATTTATATTATTATAAGTATTGAAGGAAATTTTTGAGAGTTTCATTATTGGCAAATTCTCCTCCATTATCTGCTTGGATTTCTAAGGGGGCTAGGAATAAACTGAGGTATTCTTTAAGTTTGTTTACTATTTCTACTGCATTTTTACTGTTAATTTTATAAGCAAATAATTTTTTCGAAAAGCAATCAATAAGTGTCAATAGAGCGGCATTATTATAAAAGAGAATATCAATTTGCATTTTTTCAAACGGTTTGTTAGGAGTTGGAGTTATTTTGAATTCAGGTTTAGGGGGATTTCGATCATATTTAACCTTTTTACATATGTCACAATTATTCACAAATTTTGTTATGTCTGTTAGCATGCCAGGCCAATAGTATTTCTTTCTTAAGTTGTTATATACGTCATTAATTCCTCTATGACTAGTTTTGCCTATGTGTTGATCTGTAATTAAATCTAATCTATCGTCCTTTTCTTCAACGTCTATATTAAGTTTTTTGTATCTTTTTATTCTAACGGTGGGAAATTTTTCCTCAACAATATTTTGAAACTTGAGGAATACTTGATCTAGGACTTCGTCCTCTAATTTTAAATTCTTATCAGAGCAATAAACTCCGTACGTTTTATTTGGTTCCAAAAATTCTAAACAGTATTTTTCCAAGTCAGAATGATAAGGCCAAGCAGTATTCCATACTAATCTTCTCTTTGTGGAATGAAATAGACCGACGTTATTATTGAGCATGGGTTTTCCTCTTTGAATTACGATTTGGGATTTTTCTACATTTACACATTTTAACGGGTCATCAACAAGAACTATATTTCCTGAGGAGCTTAACTGTGAATGGATGGTAGCTAAACTATCGTCGTCTTTAATTTCGTTAGGTTGGTTTTCATCATTTGGATGTGAGATTTAGGATTCAACTGAATTTGGAAAATTTACACTATTTTGGGTCTCATTTAAAAATTGATTTAAAACTTCATCTGGGTTTATTTCGTCATTTTCGATTGCATTTAAATTTTGAACGGGATTTCTGGATAATGCGTCTGCTACGTAATTCGTTTTTCCTAGGACGTACTTTATATCAAAATCATAGTCTGCCAGTTGGCATTTCCACCGCAGCATCTTAGCGCTGGGTTCTTCCATGTTATGAAGATATTGTAAAGGTTTATGATCTGTTTGGATGGTAAAGCGTCTTCCGTAAATATAAGGTCTAAAGTATTTGCATGCCCATACAATTGCTAAAAGTTCTTTATCTATTGTACTTAATCTTTCTTCACTCGAATTCAGGGTTCGGGACGCATAAGAGATTGGTAGATCTTTTCCGTTAACATTTTGGGATGAGACTGCTCCTATAGCATAATTAGAAGCGTCTGTAGTCAATAAAAAGGGTTTATTAAAATCTGGTGGCTGCAAAATAGGATTGTTTTGAAGTAAAGATTTTAGAGTATTAATTGCATTAAGAAATTCGGGGTTTGAAGCATCAATAGTGGAGTCATTTCGTAGTAACGAGGTTAAAGGTTTGGCAATTTTTGCATAGTTTCTAATCATTTTTCTGTAGTAGCCAGTTAATCCAAGGAATTGTTTTATTTGTTTTTGATTCGTTGGATTTGGAAAGTTTGCAATAGCTTCTAGTTTGGCGGGGTTTGGTTGAATACCTTTCTCAGACACAACACGGCCGAGGTAGGCGAGTTCTTTTTTGAAGAATTCGGTTTTACCAAGCTGTATCTTAAGGTTGTGGTTTTGAAGTAGTTCGAAAACTTTCTTTAGAAGTTTTTTATGTTCCTCCAAGTTATCCGAATAAACGATTATATCGTCCATGTAAACCAACACATGTGGAATACGTGAAAATATCAGGTTCATTACCCTCTGAAACGTAGGTGGGGCATTTTTTAGACCAAAGGGCATCCTGAGGAACTCAAAATGGCCGTCCTCAGTGCTGAAGGCAGTCTTAGGGATTGAATCCTGGTCCATCTCGATTTGATGGAAGCCAGAGGCCAGATCGATTGTGCTAAAATAAGTAGCTCGACCTATTTTTCCAAGTAAATCTTCAATCACCGGTAGAGGGAATTTATCGTCAATTGTTTTGTCGTTAATTTTTCTATAGTCTTGGACTACGCGAATGTTCCTCTTTCCTGAGGCGTCAGGCTTCTTTGGGACTACCCATATTGGGGAGTTGTAAGGGGAATTAGATTCTCTGATGATTTTATTCTTTAGAAGTTTGTCGATTTCTAATTTGATATCGTCTCAGAAAATTTGAGGATATCTGTAATTTCGGGTGTAAACTGGAATATCGTCTTTTGTCCTTATTGTATGTTTTAGTAAGTTTTTGGAAGAGCTAAGCAGGTCTTTCTCTCTTTTAATGATATGTGGAAACTCCATAAGTAATTTGATAATGGTTTTTTTTTCTTCCGAATTCATATGATCGGTTCGTATTAATTGAGGAATTTCTTAGAATAGTATTTTCACTTACGTCTAACTTAGATGTTGAATAATCTATATCATCGACCTCCATAGGCTCGGGACAAATGGTCATGAGCTCTTGGGATTCGACTAAGCACCTAACTTTATTGTTGTCAAAAGAGTAAATTCCTTCTTTGATAGGATATCCATTTCCACTTATTTCATTGATTAATCCTTCACTTAAATTGTTATTATTTACTATAGGTAGTTCAATAATATTAAGTCCTTTCCTTAATGTAATTTTTTGATCACTTTCGTCAGTCATAGTGTACTTTAATTGAAATTGTTTATTATTAGCTATCATTGTATGGGTTTCAAAATTTAACTTAATGTTCAGATCTTTCATTGTTTCATACCCTAGTAGTATCTCATACTTATTGGAAAAGGGGAATATGTACATTTTAATCCAGGCATCGATATCGAAGTAGTGGTTTAGGTTTGTTAATATATATTCGTAGCCTTCCTTTTCACCTCTTTTTCCGTGGTTTCCATAATAGCATTTAAAATTTCACCTTCTACTCCGTCTATTCCTAACTTTGCAAAAATTAAATGCCTAATACTTTCTAAGCGATTAAGATAGTCCGCTGGGGTCTCTTTCGCAAATGGTTTACTCTGGTGAATTTCGGATTTTAAAGATTCGAATGTTCGGGAGTCAGCAAAATTTGACTTAAGTAAATCGATTAGAGCGGCCACTGAGTTGACTTCTCGGGTGAGAATTAGTGACTGTGCTGATCCAATAAGTTTTGACTTTACCTTACTTAAAAGAATTGTGTGATTTTGGGCACGTTGTGTGACATTTTCAGCGCCCACAGAATTCAAAATATTGGTGACTGACGAAATAAAAAATAATAATTCTCTTGGATTTCCATCATAGCATTGAAGATGGTCATAGTCTTCTCTTCGGATAATTCTATCAACTTCCATTTTTTTTTTTTTTTTTAGGCTTATTATTTGAAATGAAAAGGAATTTTAAAAATGAATATTTTATATAGCTTACTATTTTTTTGACGATTATTTAGATTAGAGTCTTATTTCTTGAGCTTAAAACTATAACAATGGAAAGAAAAGAAAAACAAACTTACAACTACTAAAGCGAGAGAGTCGATGCTGCGAAGACGATGCCGAGAAAGAAGACGGTTCGGGGGAATTGACCTCCGCACGCAAAGTCTTTAACCCGAGGTGTAACGAAAACGAACTTTGCGAATAAACTGGGGAATCGACCACAGATTTTTTTCACAATGAGGAAGTTGCATGGGTCGGAATTTGCGGATAAATTTATTTTTCCCCGTTTATTTACACTAAAATAGAAATTATGATGTGCTCCGTTCCTCAAAAAATCGTTTGCTGAGATTTTAAGAAATATTGCAAGTATTTGGCTCCCCTTGACTCTCCCCCTTTCTTGTTATGACGTAATTTAGTCTTTGGCTTCAATGCGGGCATTCACTGATTTCCCTACATGTATGTAATTGTTGCTGATCCTTGATTTTTTTTATTTGTTTATGAATAATGTTGGGTGACAACCTGACAGCTCATTTCAATTTCAAATACTTGAATAGTCCAGATATTTGAAAAATACTGCAGTTTCCAGTTTGCCCTCGTTGTCGAAGGAACCGCAAGACGCCGAATACAATTTTTGTGAGTTTACCTAAAAAAAACACGAAGAACGGAGTGGATTCGAATCATCCAAGGAGACGTACTGAAACTCTGAGCCCGTCGATAATGCACAGAAAAACTTTGTGTGTGTGCAGCAAGATCATTTTGCCGTGAGTGAAAGTGGAACCAGAGAGTTTGAAATGACCCGATTTGTATATGACACCAAAATATAATACCTACTCAGAAATTATTCAATAATGAACTTGAAAATAGCACGCTTCCAAAATATAAGAGATTTGGCCACAATATCATGTATGAACGACTTGTCTCGAAGAACCTAAAAGTACCTATAGTAATTGTGTCTAAAACTTGTCTTTGGAGTGGTCAGCTTCTTTTCTTCGCCGGCCTGTCGAACACACGACGACCCAAAATCGGGCTTAACTAGGCCCCATCTTCAGAATTGCAAGGGGCAGCCTCAGGAATATTGGCCGCTGTGATCCCCCCATGGATGGCGAAGCTCGTGCCTCACATTTTTGAGTTACTTTGCCCTTTGGAGAGGCGGCTGGCTTGCTTGCACAGGACCGGGCTTTTTTTAGGGAATGAATTCAACGAAACCATCGTGATGGTTGCCTGGCAACTCACTAACATAAGAAAACCTCATGATTTAAAAAATGCAGTTTTTTGTCAGAGAGATAGAGAATGCACTAGACAAAGACAAAAAAACTAAATTACGTCACCATTTTTTGGCGGGAAGTCAAATATTGCTATTTTAAATAATTAAAAAAAATAGTTATAATTGAATTTAATTGTTAAAATTTGTATCTATCAAAAGGTAATGGTGTGAACTACCAGAAAAAAATATTTTTGGAAAATGTGCAACTTCCTCATTGAAAGTTCAATATGGTTCGTTTTTTTTTTTTTTGGATAACTTGAAGATGTGCAGAGTTTTGCTTTTGTTTTCTTTTGTCGCTCGTGAAGGTCCAAAAATGGTTGTTCTTTTTGGCTTTTTCGGTGGTGAAGGCGGCGAAAGTGGGAACGATCACACTTCAACTAGAGTTCCCGAAAACTGTGGGACAACTGGTCACACTAAAGATCCGAAAGAGGATGCTTTTTGAATTTCCGAGAGACGGTGGGACAATTGGTCACGCCGTATAACTAGTCTTAACTTTTCTTTCACAAAAAGTTGCCGAATTTTCACTCACACTTTTAGCCAGTTCCTGCAATCGGGCGCCAGTTATATGGTCCGAACGACAAAAATGGTTTTTAAAAAACTTTATTTTAATTTTCCGCACAAGTTATCTCTACGCGTTACACCAATCGACTGACTGTCTTTCTATTTTCCTAGACTATTTATTCCAGTACAAAATTGAAGAGTCTGCATTTCGCAGGGATCTAGGGTTACATAGAAATACGGGATTATTGCTCTATAACTCCGGTTTCATTATCACACGGCACTAGCGCCGCTAGTGATAGGTACAATCGCCAATTGCCTGGAGGACAATATATACAGGGTGATTCAGGAGGAATGTGACAAACTTTCACAGGTGATAGTGCGTACCTGGACGCACAAAAAACGTCATGTAGACGCATAGCCGAAAATGCTTTGGTTACGAGATATGAGCATTTTCCTGTTTTTTCCCAGTTTCATTACTTTTTACAGTAATTGTCGTGTTCACGGCTCACCGACGGAGGTTAGACAAAAAATGACGGTTGATTCGGAAAGAGGACAAAATCCTGTTCCTGAAACCACCATGAAAATCAAAAAATGTCGCTCGCGCGTGGCTATTTCAGCCATGTGAAAAGTGAAAAAAGTATTTTTTTTTAAATTACCAATACATTTCACATCGGTATCAATCAGCTGCTAGTGCACGCATTGATGGGCAAAGTTGTGGAAAACTACCCAGTTATGTGTACTTTCGAACGGTGTTCTGGTAGTTGAAGTTTGCAACCCTCTGACTTCAGCAATCAAGTTCGAATGCAAAAAAATGTAACTTGCTGTGTTAAAAGAAGCCGAATAAGCCATTGTAAACGTCCTTTCCTTAGGGTATTGTGTTTCTCCGAGCAGGCTGCCCTCAATGCTTGAAGTAAGGATTCAATTCACAACGAGGCTCACCATGTGAGCTCAGGTGGTGGATGAACAGCGTTAGGGTGTATACTAGACTTGAACATTTCATCTTATCGCCGGTACCCTTTGTACAATCTTCTCTCATTCATGGAGCTCATTGTCCATCGTTTGTCTCTCCAACTTATGGTTGTGATCAATTTACACAAACAACCTCAGCATGAAATAACAATAACAAAAAACATCATTTAATTAAGTGTTCAAAAATTCCTCCCCCTTCGTGGACACACTTTGTCGCTCTTTTCTGCAGAGCTCTGGTGGCTCGACGAATTTTGGCATGTCGTTGTCGGATTGATTCAGCACAGGCCATGACTTTATTGATCAGCTCCTCGCGTGTGCTGGGCTTCTTTTCGTACACCAATGTCTTCATCCACCCCCAGAGACAATAATCAAGTGGCGTTAGGTCGGGAGGACTCGCAGGCCAGTTAATTGGTCCTCCTCGCCCAATCCATTTCAGAGGGAATTTTTCGTCGAGAAATGCTCGGACTTCACGAGAAAAATGTGCAGGGGCACCGTCGAGTTGATATATCATACGATTTCTGTATTGAAAAGGAACGTCCTCCAGCAGAGCTGGGAGGTGATTCCGAAGGAAGTTTAAAAAAGTCGGTCCGGAAAGACGGTCTTCTAATATGAATGGTCCGATTAACATATTGTTGAGCATACCGCACCACACGTTGATCGAAAATTTATGTTGGAAAGCCGACACTAACTTTGCTCGGGGGTCCTCTTCTGACCAGATATGTCTATTATGAGAATTGTTTATCCCATCTCTCGTGAATGTGGCCTCATCGGTAAAAAGAATGAATGGGATTTTGTTGCGGTTTGTATTTACCCATTGGCAAAACTCCAACCTACGGATTTCGTCTCCTGGTAACAAATTGTGGACTTTTTGGACATGGTATGGTGAAAGCCCATTCTTCTTGAGAGTTCTCCACACACTTGTTTGTGACGTATGCACCGCTAACGAAATTCGACGAGTGCTCGTTGTTGGGTCACGTTGAACTTCCATTAAAATGTCCTCATAAGGTGAAATGTTCAAGTCTAGTGTACACCCTAACGCTGTTCATCCACCACCTCAGTTCTCATGGTGAGCCTCGTTGTGAATTGAATCCTTACTTCAAGCATTGAGGGCAGCCTGCTCGGAGAAACACAATACCCTAAGGAAAGGACGTTTACAATGGCTTATTCGGCTTCTTTTAACACAGCAAGTTACATTTTTTTGCATTCGAACTTGATTGCTGAAGTCAGAGGGTTGCAAACTTCAACTACCAGAACACCGTTCGAAAGTACACAGAACTGGGTAGTTTTCCACAACTTTGCCCATCAATGCGTGCACTAGCAGCTGATTGATACCGATGTGAAATGTATTGGTAATTTCAAAAAAATACTTTTTTCACTTTTCACATGGCTGAAATAGCCACGCGCGAGCGACATTTTTTGATTTTCATGGTGGTTTCAGGAACAGGATTTTGTCCTCTTTCCGAATCAACTGTCATTTTTTGTCTAACCTCCGTCGGTGAGCCGTGAACACGACAATTACCGTAAAAAGTAATGAAACTGGGAAAAAACAGGAAAATGCTCATATCTCGTAACCAAAGCATTTTCGGCTATGCGTCTACATGACGTTTTTTGTGCGTCCAGGTACGTACTATCACCTGTGTAAGTTTGTCACATTCCTCCTGAATCACCCTGTATACCATTGGGATATTCCCAATGGTGGCTGGTGAATTTAGCTGGCATGGTTGAATTTTGGAGACAAGCATGGCAAGATTTGGCTATGCCTTCGATGTCAACGTCAATTGAAGGCTAGTAAATTAAGGACCGGGCTAGCCCTTTCATGTTCACTACCACCGATGTGAGCGACGTGGATTTTTTGCAGTAATATTTACCGGGGCGAAGGAGGAATAACCACACGGTGTCCCAACATGAGACATCCATCGGATTGGCAGTACTCAGTTTCTTGACCTGAGTAGCCATGTTGTTTTAAGTCAAGTCCTTGCTCTAATGCTGAAAGTAATTTTGAAAGGCGCTCGTTCTTCTGCGTTTCTTGACGAATTATTTCTGTGCTCACGGGCAGCTGATTAGCTTGATTTTGTACGAAATTGTTAAATTCGTTGTACTCTTCGGGAGTATCTTCGAAGATCTGTAATGAAGGGTTGGACTCACGTGATCCCACTTGAACGTTTCTTGAAAGATAGTCAGCATTGCTGTTTTGAGATCCCGGTTGGTATTTAATATCGTAATTGAAATTAGTCAAGTAGGCAGCGTAGTTGGCACCACGAGACAATGTGAATTTCGGGAGAAGGGAGTTTGGAGCGAAAATATGACTTATTGTCCGTTATTATCGTGAATTTTCGACCATTAAGATATTGAAAGAAATGTTTGAGGCTACACACTATGGCGAGTGTCTCGCGGTCAATTTGTGAATACCGCTTCTCCGTTGCGTTCAATGCCTTGCTAAGATATCGGCCGTTCGGAACCATCCGGTAGCTGGTGAGAAAGAACTGAACCCAGGCCAACAGGGCTTGCGTCTGTCGCAAATAGATGCGGAAAACTTGCGGGTCGTATGGCATTAAAACTCGGTCGGATACGATTTCTTCCTTGAGACTTTTGTACGCTTGACGAGCCGCGGAATTCCAAGTCAGCTTATTTGCCGATAGCATGTCTCGGAAGGGTGCCGTAATCGAAGAAAGGTTAGGAATGAAGGAATTATAGTAAGTAATTTTTCCAAGAAATGTTCGTAGTTCTTCGAGAGTGGTCGGCAAAGACGCGTTCAGCACTGCATCTACATGTTTGATTGATTTATGTAGGCCTAAACCATCGATTCTGTGACCCAGAAAATTGATACTGTCAAGGAGAAACGCGCATTTGCATGGAAAGCGTACAATTGAGATCGGCACTCACATGGACGCGTAAATGTGAAGACCATTCTAATTCAGGAATTTTACATAGCTCCAATTTGAGTTTAAAGGGGCCAAGTAATCGCCGATATTTTCATCGTCCGACGGATAAGATTAATCGAAATGAAAATTTTGAATACGTGGGGATGTACTTTGATTTTTTAAAGACAATACCTGGAGAACAGTAAGAGCGGAGACAATATTCGTAAGTTGCTCAAGCTGTTGAGAATTCGTCTCTAGAACTGACTCAATCGTCGCCATTGTGTTGTATTTAGATAAATTCCAGGAAACGAATCTTTAGAAATAATTATAATTGTCAACTCTTAACTTGGAACTCACAGAACCGAATAATAGACGGTTTCCACGCAGGCGCTCTCCAGGCCTACTGTAACAGTCTTTTAACCCGCTCAGGGCCGGTTATGAGATACTCTTCTAGTTTGCAGTTTTTAGGTAAGCTTATTGCTTCCGAGCTACGGAAGCATTGTTTTCACTTTTAGGAAATATTTTTTTCTTCTTCTTTAAAATCGAAATTTCCACTTGCATTTCACGTTTTATACCTTCCTGAGCAATTTCGGTTTCGTGTCTGTCTGTCTGTCCGCAAATCCTTGTAACAAGCATATCTTCCATAGTTTTTAACCGAATTTGATGAAATTTTCAGGGAATATATGTGTTGGCTAGCAGAGGGTCCCCTATCAATTTCGTCAAAATCGTACAAGGGGGAGGGGGTGAAAAGCGAGGAAGCACTGTGCTGTAATCATTAGCAGACGTTTTTTCTCTCATTCCCGTCAAAACAAAACCGCATTTACAGTCATTCACTTCTGATTTTATTCTTCAGTCTCCGTCGCAATATGAGCGCTCGAGTTCCGTTTCGGGAAATCCTGGTGAACACCTCCGACGTGCCAGGATCGTGCCTTCCCCCTGCTCCGACAGTGGTTCATTTGAAGAGGATTGTCCACGTACACGACGTAAGGCGAGTGTGACCAATCGACGAAAAACCAAATGATGCGTTTTTTTAGTCCCAAATAAGCGAGGAAAGGCGCAATCCAATGCTGGAAACATTGCGCTCCCATCGTTGACACCCACTGAGAGCTGCGAGCGTTCTTTCATTTTCTTCATCACAAACTCACCGCTCACCACCCGCAACGCACGGATATGCAACAGGGTATGGGAGGGCCGATGAGCAGGGATTGGCAGTATTTTAAATACATTTGTATTTTGTATCGTATTTCCAAAATACACATAATATTTTGGAATGCTGGACTAGAATACATTTTCAAAATACTTCATGTCATGAATATTTTTGTTTTTTCCTGTATGCTTCCTGCTCCTTCCGCCCTTTCATAACTTTTTTGGCTGAAGTCTAGGTTCACCAGCTCACTAAAAAACTCTTTTTTCCTTTTCTTCCTTGAATTGCTGGAGAGCTGATTTTTTGAGTGATTTTATGGTAAGGGGGGGTAGGATGGAAGTATGAGGATATCGAACATAAATCATGATTATGAGGGCCGGGATGTTAGTATTTTCCCTGATTTCTTAGTCATCCTAACACTAAACGCTTTTTATTTAAAGCCGTTGAATACAGAATCTCGACACACTAAATTACACTTAAGGCCGATTCGGACCTGGCATGGGAACACGCTGTCCCACGTGTGATACAAAATTCCAGAAAAGGATTTTGTTTGTTAACGTTCACATTGCCCGCACGTGACGTGGGAACATGTGGGATGATATTTTGTCAGAGCAATGCGAGCGTATGCAAATAAAAGCATTCTCTATGATTTTGTGTCACTCGTGGGTGTCCGTGGTCCGAGTAGTCTGTATTGACCTCTACCCATGTTGGTGACTGAAAGGCATGACCAATTGTATCTATGGATCCACGGCTAGTACCTAGCACTATTGAATTTTGACGCGACGCGTTCAGCCCCCCCCCCCCCCTCTTTGACATCCCTTCGTCTAAGCGGAACTCAAAATACAAAAAGTATTTTAAACACAATTTTGTATTTCAAGGAACTTTAGTCGTGCCGTATTTAAAATGCAGGACCATTGTGTAATTTGTATCTTGCATAGAAAATACACAAGTCAGAGTTTTTTGCCCATTACACCCGCCTAATTTCGCAGTATAGTCACATTTTTATCGTAAAGGTAGATCTACACTATGTGGAATCGGTGTTGATGAACTCATGTTTTCCAGTCATGGTTCGTCAGGCTGGGAATGTCGAGTTGATGAACACCATGAAATTCCGATTTTATATAGTGTGGATTGACCTTAAGAGCAGTTGACGCCTCATATTCGCTCTGAATCTGCCATGCAGGTCACGGTTTGTCCGTGTTGTTGCGTGAGTGTGATTGGGTATAGGTATTCCTTCTTAGAAGGCTTAGTAATCTGAGCGCGTATACGAGAATAATCATAGCGTTTTCCATTTGCATAAAACTTAGAGCTGGAGCCGAGCATTTCCTCCCGTCTTCTCTGAATTATATCATATGGTAACGGAGAAAACAAGTGGAAATGCTCGGTCCCAGAGCAGAATGTTATGCAAATGGAAAACGCCATAAATTTAAACCGATTGTTATTCTTGTCTTGACTCAAATCGCGGTTCTGCCGTCAGGTTCCTCGAGGTTCGGGGAGTTGAAATTAGGCATAAAAAATCAAAAAACACGAACTAGAAAGCCTAGCCTCAGAAAGTAAGGTCCGCCCTGTGGATCCAATCGTGGACCGTGGGAAGTGGTTGACAGCGAAGTCGGACCTCCAAAGAGCATTGGGCATTGAGTAGCTGCTGCCGGGAGCAACTCTGATGACTTTGACGTGTTCCCCCTTATTTGGAGTCCGTTCCCATCTGAAGTAATACCGCAAGGTTTTGACTACGGAAAACTTCACGGGCATGTTATCGAAAAAGCACTCGTACCTCGTATCACCAACTGCAAATTCCTACTAGTACGCTTCTTCAAGTGTCTATATTCCAGGTGAATCGCCTGATGATTCAGACGACGACGACGACGAAGATGGTGACGCTCAATACTACGGCACGTCGAAATCACTCCGCCGTGGGAGTCGTTATTTCATTGATGGTCATGTGACAAATATCAAAAACTCGCTGTCGACCAAACGCCATTTTTGTGTCAAAAGTACAGTGCGAGCGTCCATGACCGCGGTTGACCACTCAGTCATGGTCATGCTCCACAAAATCCACGGTGACGTCCTAGATGCAACTTGCGATTGCAAAGCTAGTGCGATGGCAAGATGCTCACATGTTTGTGCTCTTCTTATAGCCATCGAGGACTACACAAAAAACTTCGGCTACACGCCCCCATCTAGCACAAGTTCTAACAGAGGGCGTAAACAGAAAAGTTCTGGGGTAGTATGCCAAAAAAAGTACACGGGCAAGAATGATCCTTCGCGGACTGAGCGATTCGAGGCTTTCAAATGTCCTCAGAAATATTCACCCGTGGATCACCTCAAATACCTCTTTCAACTGAAGGGAGTTCCATCCATGATCGAGTGCACGAGCAGATACACTTACCAGGACTTCGAGTTGACGAACAGTCGAATTTAGCTGAATTAAGGCGAGGAATCAGTTTATCTTTTGATTCCAAACAATGGTACTTACGTATTAATGATTAGATAATTCATTTAAATAAACTTTATACAGGTTTCTCAGTAAGCAGCTGTGTAAGTTCGGATTGTCCAAACCGTCCTCAATCAAGGGCACAGAGCAACAATCACTCAGAAATGATTGGCATCGACTCCGTCGCCTTCTCATAACGGCATCGTCCTTCTCCAAGTTTCTTGATGTCAATAATATCGAACAGAAGGGGTACGAACTCATGTGAAACCCACCATCCATTTCCAACCGTTAAGTAGAGCATGGAAAGAATCACACGAGGATGCAGCTCGTCTATCCTATCAGTCAGCAACAGGAAATAACGTTTCGTTGACGGGATTGTGGGTGAACCCAAACTACCCTGGGTTGGGTGCTTCCCCTGGCGGTTTGATGAATTCTCCTTTATCAAACCGGCCTGCTCGAAATAGGATGTCCATTTATTATCAAGGATCATCACACCCATGATGTTGGCTAACTTTCCTGGAAACAAGCTTCAAATTACTGTCTAAAAAAATAGGAGACACGATGATGTTGCCCCGTAATCACAAATATTATAAACAAATTAAACTACTGTTAGTTAGCAATCACGGGGTTTCAATGGTGTGATTTTGTTGTATGGACGTTCAAGGGCAAGGTCCTATCATGTCAGATGAGGTGCGGGGGGAGGGATACTTTGGGCAGATGACTTCAATTTATGTTTAACACCTATGCTTCACTATACTTCATAACTCTAAAATAATATTGCTTGGTCGTGTTCGGTCGTGTTGCTTGCCATCTTGGCATGCATCAATATAATTTATAAAAATCATTTCCAACGGAAATTAGGTCTGTTCGCGAAGCTACACTAGGTTGCCCGATGGTACACTCGGGCGCCCGAAAAGCGTTCGCGAGCAGACGAGTGTAGTTAGTGTAGCGAGTGTAGGGCGTTCACGATGACTTCGGAGCTACTCCGGGCTGCCCGAAGTTACTCCAATTTTTTGTTACAAATTGATAACTCTTATCTAACATACACAGGAGTGAGAAAATATCACGACTGTTATGAATTTACCTGGCTGCCTGGCTGCTCTGAAATCGTTCGCGTAACAAAAAATCCTCGCTGCCCTCGCCTACACCAGCTACCCCAACCTGCCCAACACTACACTACACTACACTACACTACACTACACTACACTACACTACACTACACTACACTACACTACACTACACTACACTACCCTACACTTTTTCTCCGCGAACAGACCTACTAGAACGATACGAGTGCGGAACGCACCACATATTTTCTTACATACTCTTCTCTTCTACTACAAACTAGAATGAGCGGTACGTAGCAGAATGACAGTGACGTCGCTTTTGATAGAACTATGAAAACCGGAGTGCGGGTTACGGTAGCCTAGAAAATACGAATGATGGGCATGCTGCTCACTGTTCTTTCTCTCATCGCTAACACTAAGGCACTAGAGATACGAGTACAACGGACCGCCATATTTGGTCCCTTCGAGCTCTGGGAACCTCATCGTTTTCTACGTGTATCACTGGGCTTGATATGAGTATTTTTGTTTATTCAGCTTAAACCGCGTTTTTTTTTCTTATTTTTAGACCGAAGTTTCGTCGGTTTATACATTTGCTCATCGTGACAGAGGATCACTTTAATGGTCAGTTTTCTCAGTGGATGTTTAGGATTCAGCTCAGAAATTACAGGGGCCCAGTTAATTAAATTCGGAGGACCAGATCCTTATGTAGGATCACAAACAGAATTTGGCAAGACAAATTGGTGAGAGCAGGTGAATAAAAGTTCGGGTACTCACAGTCGTTACGGCTCAGGGTCAGCCGGTCAAATTCAACAAATCAAGGTTTAGCCGTCACAGAATCGCAGTCAGAAAGGCACTCCGGCCTCGGATACAGAAATATGGCTTGGAATCGCCACTTGTACACGAACCAGCAAAAGGGACGTCCGCACAGTTCGACGTTTTTACAGTAACAGCCCAGAGTACAGTTAGCGGCGCGCGCGAGAAACAGACACAGAAAAAACTCTCGACGCGCAGGCCTGAACGGCACAGCCCGCTCTTTTTCACCAGTCATTGCCATTTAAAGGGACAAATCAATTTACAAACAGAAAAAACCCAGACCAGCTAAACAACGGCAGGCAATGATCAATTCAGATAAAATAATATTTCAAAGCCATCTAAGTGGCCCGAACAATGTGGGATGATATTTTGTCAGAGCAATGCGAGCGTATGCAAATAAAAGCATTCTCTATGATTTTGTGTCACTCGTGGGTGTCCGTGGTCCGAGTAGTCTGTATTGACCTCTACCCATGTTGGTGACTGAAAGGCATGACCAATTGTATCTATGGATCCACGGCTAGTACCTAGCACTATTGAATTTTGACGCGACGCGTTCAGCCCCCCCCCCCCTCTTTGACATCCCTTCGTCTAAGCGGAACTCAAAATACAAAAAGTATTTTAAACACAATTTTGTATTTCAAGGAACTTTAGTCGTGCCGTATTTAAAATGCAGGACCATTGTGTAATTTGTATCTTGCATAGAAAATACACAAGTCAGAGTTTTTTGCCCATTACACCCGCCTAATTTCGCAGTATAGTCACATTTTTATCGTAAAGGTAGATCTACACTATGTGGAATCGGTGTTGATGAACTCATGTTTTCCAGTCATGGTTCGTCAGGCTGGGAATGTCGAGTTGATGAACACCATGAAATTCCGATTTTATATAGTGTGGATTGACCTTAAGAGCAGTTGACGCCTCATATTCGCTCTGAATCTGCCATGCAGGTCACGGTTTGTCCGTGTTGTTGCGTGAGTGTGATTGGGTATAGGTATTCCTTCTTAGAAGGCTTAGTAATCTGAGCGCGTATACGAGAATAATCATAGCGTTTTCCATTTGCATAAAACTTAGAGCTGGAGCCGAGCATTTCCTCCCGTCTTCTCTGAATTATATCATATGGTAACGGAGAAAACAAGTGGAAATGCTCGGTCCCAGAGCAGAATGTTATGCAAATGGAAAACGCCATAAATTTAAACCGATTGTTATTCTTGTCTTGACTCAAATCGCGGTTCTGCCGTCAGGTTCCTCGAGGTTCGGGGAGTTGAAATTAGGCATAAAAAATCAAAAAACACGAACTAGAAAGCCTAGCCTCAGAAAGTAAGGTCCGCCCTGTGGATCCAATCGTGGACCGTGGGAAGTGGTTGACAGCGAAGTCGGACCTCCAAAGAGCATTGGGCATTGGAGTAGCTGCTGCCGGGAGCAACTCTGATGACTTTGACGTGTTCCCCTTATTTGGAGTCCGTTCCCATCTGAAGTAATACCGCAAGGTTTTGACTACGGAAAACTTCACGGGCATGTTATCGAAAAAGCACTCGTACCTCGTATCACCAACTGCTAATTCCTACTAGTACGCTTCTTCAAGTGTCTATATTCCAGGTGAATCGCCTGATGATTCAGACGACGACGACGACGAAGATGGTGACGCTCAATACTACGGCACGTCGAAATCACTCCGCCGTGGGAGTCGTTATTTCATTGATGGTCATGTGACAAATATCAAAAACTCGCTGTCGACCAAACGCCATTTTTGTGTCAAAAGTACAGTGCGAGCGTCCATGACCGCGGTTGACCACTCAGTCATGGTCATGCTCCACAAAATCCACGGTGACGTCCTAGATGCAACTTGCGATTGCAAAGCTAGTGCGATGGCAAGATGCTCACATGTTTGTGCTCTTCTTATAGCCATCGAGGACTACACAAAAAACTTCGGCTACACGCCCCCATCTAGCACAAGTTCTAACAGAGGGCGTAAACAGAAAAGTTCTGGGGTAGTATGCCAAAAAAAGTACACGGGCAAGAATGATCCTTCGCGGACTGAGCGATTCGAGGCTTTCAAATGTCCTCAGAAATATTCACCCGTGGATCACCTCAAATACCTCTTTCAACTGAAGGGAGTTCCATCCATGATCGAGTGCACGAGCAGATACACTTACCAGGACTTCGAGTTGACGAACAGTCGAATTTAGCTGAATTAAGGCGAGGAATCAGTTTATCTTTTGATTCCAAACAATGGTACTTACGTATTAATGATTAGATAATTCATTTAAATAAACTTTATACAGGTTTCTCAGTAAGCAGCTGTGTAAGTTCGGATTGTCCAAACCGTCCTCAATCAAGGGCACAGAGCAACAATCACTCAGAAATGATTGGCATCGACTCCGTCGCCTTCTCATAACGGCATCGTCCTTCTCCAAGTTTCTTGATGTCAATAATATCGAACAGAAGGGTACGAACTCATGTGAAACCCACCATCCATTTCCAACCGTTAAGTAGAGCATGGAAAGAATCACACGAGGATGCAGCTCGTCTATCCTATCAGTCAGCAACAGGAAATAACGTTTCGTTGACGGGATTGTGGGTGAACCCAAACTACCCTGGGTTGGGTGCTTCCCCTGACGGTTTGATGAATTCTCCTTTATCAACCGGCCTGCTCGAAATAGGATGTCCATTTATTATCAAGGATCATCACACCCATGATGTTGACAAACTTTCCTGGAACAAGCTTCAAATTACTATCTAAAAAAATAGGAGACACGATGATGTTGCCCCGTAATCACAAATATTATAAACAAATTAAACTACTGTTAGTTAGCAATCACGGGGTTTCAATGGTGTGATTTAGTTGTATGGACGTTCAAGGCAAGGTCCTATCATGTCAGATGAGGTGCGGGGGGAGGGATACTTTGGGCAGATGACTTCAATTTATGTTTAACACCTATGCTTCACTATACTTCATAACTCTAAAATAATATTGCTTGGTCGTGTTCGGTCGTGTTGCTTGCCATCTTGGCATGCATCAATATAATTTATAAAAATCATTTCCAACGGAAATTAGGTCTGTTCGCGAAGCTACACTAGGTTGCCCGATGGTACACTCGGGCGCCCGAAAAGCGTTCGCGAGCAGACGAGTGTAGTTAGTGTAGCGAGTGTAGGGCGTTCACGATGACTTCGGAGCTACTCCGGGCTGCCCGAAGTTACTCCAATTTTTTTGTTACAAATTGATAACTCTTATCTAACATACACAGGAGTGAGAAATATCACGACTGTTATGATTTACCTGGCTGCCTGGCTGCTCTGAAATCGTTCGCATAACAAAAAAATCCTCGCTGCCCTCGCCTACACCAGCTACCCCAACCTGCCCAACACTACACTACACTACACTACACTACACTACACTACACTACACTACACTACACTACACTACACTACACTACACTGCACTACACTACACTACACTACACTACCCTACACTTTTTCTCCGCGAACAGACCTACTAGAACGATACGAGTGCGGAACGCACCACATATTTTCTTACATACTCTTCTCTTCTACTACAAACTAGAATGAGCGGTACGTAGCAGAATGACAGTGACGTCGCTTTTGATAGAACTATGAAAACCGGAGTGCGGGTTACGGTAGCCTAGAAAATACGAATGATGGGCATGCTGCTCACTGTTCTTTCTCTCATCGCTAACACTAAGGCACTAGAGATACGAGTACAACGGACCGCCATATTTGGTCCCTTCGAGCTCTGGGAACCTCATCGTTTTCTACGTGTATCACTGGGCTTGATATGAGTATTTTTGTTTATTCAGCTTAAACCGCGTTTTTTTTTTCTTATTTTTAGACCGAATAGGTATTTTAAGTTTCGTCGGTTTATACATTTGCTCATCGTGACAGAATATCAGCTTCTCCAACAATGAATTCCTGGTCTGAAACCGAGCGAAAGGTATGTTGTAGTCACAAGCACTGCACTCAATGAGCTGTAATAAGTGTGTTGTTATTTTGAGGTCTCTGAGCCTACGACCGAAGATTTAATTGCTGCTGCACATCAAGAAGTAATTAGAAGAAAACGACTGTTGATTGAAAATCGCCCACTCGCCTCCAACCTCTTGCAATTATACTGCATTAAGAGACGATGGATGCCGAACCCTGAGCACCAAAAGCCAGATGGGTAGGATGTCGATGCTTGCTTCTCAATTTTCCGACTTGAGAAAATATGATTTGTTATTAAGGCCCTCATCGAAAAATTTTAATGTGCGTCAGCTGTGATTTCTAATAATTTTTTTTTTTTTTTGTGACAAGACAGTGTTCGATAGGGTCTCTATTTCTGCTACGATTAATCCTGTGCTGTGAACTAGGAATGATCGTAACAATTTATTTCTTAAAATGGAGATACAATAGTGTATTCTGCAAAAATTGCACTGTCCTTGAAGCTGTCCTTTTCTCTGAACTCAACCAGAAACATATTCAGGCCCGGCCCACTCCTGGGGGCTCTTCACTCGTGTATACCAGAAACGCAGTGCCGGCTATTCAGGTGAAGTTAGTGAAGTGCCACTTCACCTAAATTTCCAGGATATAAATAAATAAAAATAATTTTAAAAAATATTAATTTTCCCCTGACTTTTTTTTTTTCTTCAAAATCACTTTTTTAATTTATCAAACTCGGCTTCGAGCCATGGATGATCTCAACTTTTTCCAGTTTCGTTTTGTCAAGAAACTAAGCGCGTTCTAGTGGCTCCCAGTGGAAATAAACTACTGAATAATAAAATAACGCAGTGAGCCAGAAGAGAAACCAAGAAGGCGACGAGGCGAGTTTCGACTTCGAGCTGTTGTGATACCGGCTTCTCACTTCATGCCTTTATGTGTTTATGTTGCCAATGACAACAGGGTGAACGTGGACAAGACGCAAGGACAAGACGTAGGCTCTGATGAGTTGAAGGTAGTGGGGCAATGAAGCGATTTTATAAGGCCCCTGTCACATCACATCATTCTCTTTTCTTCTCCTCTACTCCTGTACCCGACGAAGACGAAGAATTCCCCTCCCTCTCTCTTTAACTTCACCGTCCCCCCATCGGTCAGCGAAAAAACTCCTCCAAGCTCAGTATCAGAGACCTTGGCAATTCCAGTTAGCCGGGTGCGTTCAGGCGTTTTTCCTTTTTTCATCGTGATACTGTTGGGTTGAAAAATCGAATTTTGTTGGTCATTGTATTAATTTTTTTTTTTTGTCATAACAAATTTTTATTACATTATTCAATTAATATTAATATTAAATTAAAGTCATGAATCCGGTGCACGACGTGTGCTCGTCCTGCTACAAACTCCTTTTTGTCGACATCAAGATGCCGACAGAAAGGATATTTTGCTGACAGGACGGCCAACGAGTACTCTCGGGATTATGACTTCCAGAAAAGACCCGAAGACAGGTAAGTACTATAACTTACATTTTAAATCAGCGTGGTATACAAGCCACCCTTGGCTTTGCAGCAGCCATTACCTTAAAAAACTGTTTTGTTGGCCCTGCCTGTTATTTTCGACAGGTAAGGCCGGAACTTGGAACAAGGAGGGTTTTTGCTGTTTAATAAATATAAACCGGGCCATGAAAATTCACGAAGATTCCGCTGAGCATTTAAATGCTTCCCTGATGTTCAGAACGTTTTTCAAAAAACCAGAACCCAATTGAAGACGCGTTGAAAGAGAATGCGCGTGTTTTCAAGGCGCAGTATAACGAAAAAGTGCGTCTCAATCGCGAATTTTTCAAGAGAGTAATTGGCTCTGTCGTCTTTCTGTCAAGACAGGAATTGGCTTTTCGAGGGGACGATGCAAGTCATGGGTCGATAAACCGAGGAAATTTTAAAGAATTGCTGGCATTGCTTTTATCGAATAGCCTGTCCAACATTCAGGCCCAGTATGAAAAAATAAAGACAGTTTTTTCAGGGGATTCCAAATTATTCAAAACAAACTAATTGAATGTGTTTCTGATTACATAAACGAACATGTATCTCGGGAAATAAATAGTAGTGGGTTTTATTCTATTCAAGTCGATGACACAACTGACATAACGCAGATCTCGCAGTGCTCCTTACTAGTAAGATTTGTCAATTCTGAAGGTGACTTGGTCGAACGTTTTCTTGGTTTCCATGACGTCCAGTAGCAACAGAACGTCTGAATCTTTGTACAATGTCCTTGCCAGTATTTTAGAAAATTCGACTACGAAAATAAATTAATTGGTCAGTGCTATGACGGGGCGAGTGTAATGGCTGGCCATCTAAACGGGCTTCAGCAAAAATTCAAAAGAAAAGGCTCAGTTTGCTGTTTTCATCCACTGCCTTGCCCACCGTCTGAATCTTGTTCTCCAGCAAAGTTTTAGTAAAATTTCCTCTTGCGAATTTTCTTTGCGAGCCTACACGGAATTCCTTCCTTTTTCCACCAATCCGTAAAACGTTCGTACGCCCTTACTTCCACTTCCGGAAGACGGATACCTACCGTGACCGATACTCGATGGTCATCCAACTCTAAATTGATTGACGTTATTGTAAATGACTGGGAAAAAGTGAAAGAGGGTCTTCGAGTTCATCACTTTGAGTGAGGAAATGGATAACAAATCCATCCAACTGGCCAAGGGATTTCTGAATGACATGAACGATTTTGACTTTACGTTCTTAGCGGTAGTGTTCAATGACCTCTTTAGTCATACTGCCCCCCTATTCTGTAACTCTTAACGCGAGCGTTAGCAAAATTTCTCAGCTGATTACTTGAATCATTCAACTTGTTTATTTCGCTAACGCACGCGTTAAGAGTTACAGAATAGGGGGGCTGATACTCTTTTTGATATACTTCAAAAAAGATCTCAGGACTTAACGTACTGTTTTTCGCAAATAAAAGCGACTCGAAACATAATTAACCAAAAAAGAGACGACAAATATTTTGAAGAAATATTTACCAGGGCGAGTTCCATAACGGAAGTAAGTAGAGTAAAGCGGCAGTATTCAAAGCTGAATGCAGATGAAATTAAGTGTAAGTACAAAATGTTATTTTATGAAATAATTGACCACGTCCTGACCGAAATGGACACGAAAAATTAACCTTTGTTTGCCTCGCGGATTCCTCAAAATTTGCCAAATATTCTTCGAAATTTCCCACGAGTGCTTTAGAAAATTTGCAGCTTACTTATGGGAAAATATTCCCCAAATTTCAGCGACTCAAGACTGAACTTAGTTTAGTATACGCAGATAAAAGTTACCAAAATATGCCTCTGCAAGAACTAGTCAAAAAATTGCACGAGGACAAAGAGGTATTGACCGAGGCTTACAGATTATTTAGCCTTATATACGCAATCCCATCCACCACGGCTTCGGCAGAAAGAAGTTTCTCTTGCCTTAAACGTATCAAGACTTACTTAAGAAATTCCATGTCCCAAGAAAGATTATCTTCCCTAGCCAATATTTCTATTCAAAAAGAACTCCTTAAGCATTTGGCGCAAACTAAGAATTTCTACGATGACATCACAGATAAATTTGCTGCCCTTAAAAATCGAAGAATAGATCTCGTGTTCAAAAATTAGATTCGATAATAGTTGTATTTTTGTTTTTAACTTTGACAAAATAAGTGTGCGCCTAAACATGCGCAGCCTAATAACTTGCATTTTTGCAGCTTTATTTATTTCCCTTGCTCACTAATTTTTATTCGATCAATAATTTCAATACATAATTCTCAACGGATTCCTTCCATTTCCCTTCCCCATTCATTTTTGAACATTTCACCATTGCGGTCACCCGATTTTGCAGTTAATGGAAATGCCTAGCGCCCAGGGATGGAGTTTTAGTGGGTATGAGTAGACTCCAAGAAGTATTTGTGCGGCTTTTAGAAGGACACTAAGTCCCACACTCCCAGAGAGAATCCTCTGACGTCTATATAAAAGATTTCTCCACCACTGGTTAAAATTATTTAAAAAAAAAAAAAAAAAAAAAAAAAAAAAAAAAAAAAAAAAAAACCTCCACTTTCACGCACTCTACGTTACTAAAATAGCGATGAAAATTGTTGTATTTTATTTATTGCAGATAAACCAGGATAATCATGATTGCCCATTTTGTCCATGTTTTTTAAATTCCCGGATCCGTATTAAACCTACTTGATCCATAATTGCGGTAATCAAATATTTATTTCAAATCGTTTTACATTTCAAGTCGAAGAGCCTCTGGCGCCAGATTAAAAATCTGCGTAAGCGCACAATGAAGACTTGAAAGCAGCAAGATCCCTGGCGAGGGTTAAATCCCCGTAAATCTCGCCGTCAATCGAATAATATCCGTTTTTGTATTTCCTTATTCATATCAACAAATCCTTATCTGTTCAATTTCTCAAGCCTCAGGCTTGACGACTACAAAACGTCTTAGGAGGAAAAGCGTTCCTGAGCACTGAGTTAGTTAACAAATCTCTTGTGGCATGAATTTCAACTGGTACCAAAAAAACAAAGATTTGTCTCTCCACTAGATTACATAGAATAAAAGCAGAGACATACCTTTGTTTTTGTGGTACTAACTTGTTGCCTGCCCATTCCACAACATTGTCCCAAAAAAAGATTCATATTAACTTGAATATCTTTACTTCAAAAACTATTTTAATCTTCCTGATTTGTCTGGTGGATATTTTGTGATATATATATATATATATTCATAGCTTCACTGACATTTGGACCCACGAGCCGGCACTGCCAGAAAGTTCTTAAAGTTGGACCCGGTCGAACGACGAAACTTGGATTCCTGGCAGGGGCGTATCGTTACATTTTATTGAGTCCCCCTCGCATAATTTCGTTTTTGAGCAGAGCGTGATAAAGGGACGTAGAGGGTTTGGAATGAGTCAGCGGGTTACAGAGTGGCCAGATTTGGCTGTAAATCGCGTTTTGGTCTATCTCGTGGGGCTATTTCGCGTTTAAAAAAAATAAAAGCGCGAACTCCGGTGCGGGGGATGTTCGCCCAAACGTCGTATTGGATTTAGCAGGGAAGGACCGTACCTCTCAAATGAATGCCTCTCAAAAGGAACGCTTTTGACGGAGTAAGCAAAGAATCAAACCCCAATGTCAGAATGCCAGATTCTGGGCGTGGGAATGTTTCTCGCGACAAACATCAGTAGTTTCATGGTCCGTGTGGGCTAAATTTGCTGTAATTAAGCAAAAAATGTACGTAAAAGAGAGGGGATGATTCGAATAGATCGAAATTTCTCGGGTATGGCTCTTCAAAAACCCAATTTCTTGGGGCTTTCATTGAAAAAACCAATCTTGAGGTTTGATTTCTGGAAGGAAAAAAAAAAAAAAAAAATGCGTGCTTGGCTTGCATAAAATAGACAAACTTTGCGGTTTCGGATTTTCAAAAAACCAATTTCACAGTCTTAGCTCCTAAAAACCCCCTGGAACTAGAAGAAAAAAATATTATTTACTCAAATTACATACCTACAATTTTTATTTCAATGCAACTTTCCTTTTCTTGTGGGAGGATGTCCCGTACATGATTATTTTTCTTTTTTTGGCTTCGTTGAAATTTGCCAAGGCATATGCTCTTATTTTGAAAAAATGATTCACAATAAAACTTGTCATATTGACACATAAATTGCATGTTGGAAACACTATACCCAAATCACTTATTAATTTGTCAATAATTTTTGAACAATCATTATGCAAGAGAAAATTAGAATATTTTCTTAAAACTAGCTCACAATTTAAAATAGTAATAAATATTGGTTCATTAGGGTCTTTCAGCCCCCTTTATTTGTTAAACTCGTATACTTTTTAAATACACTTCCTTCCACTTCATGGCTGTTTATAAATTTTAGACATAATTCACAATTTTTTTTAAAATATGCATTTAAGCAACAGCCAGGTAAGTAATATGTTAGATTTAGGTCAGACAAAGACATTTCAGGGTGTGGCGGCAAAGCATCCTCGTCATTTTTATTTATTTTCTGTGACACATGTGTAAAAAAATTCCAATTTTTAGTTTAGTTGTTTTCGGAAGAAATAAAAAAGTTATTTTGCTTAACCTTGTCTTCAACACGATCAAAGTGGTCGAAAGACCCTTTATTAGTGACCCCCGACTACTAACGCACAACGTCGGCCCTATCACTAGTCAATCGCTATGGTCGACACAAACGATGACGTCGCGGGCCAGCTAGAACGGCTCCAACAGCAGCTAGAGCAACTACTTCCTGGGGCCTCCACTCAAACCAATGATCGAGAAACACCTGCTTTCGTTAACCGCGTCGCCATCAAACTACCCACTTTCTGGCGAGACAAACCTGCCTTGTGGTTCTCCCAAGTTGACGCCCAATTTTCTCTCGCTGATATCACGAATGAAGCCACCAAGTACACTCACCTCGTATCCCAACTCGACGAACGAATCATCAGCGAAGTGGAAGATATCGTAACGGCAACACCCCTCAAAATCCCTACACGACACTCAAAACCGCAATCATCGATCGCCTTTCCCTCTCTGATGGACAACGAGTCCGTCAACTCCTCACACTAGAAGAACTTAAAGGTTCTCTACTAACACTTGACATTCATATTGCTTGTCGCCCCAAGGGTTATATGAAATGATTAGGTGGGCATCGAATCTAGTCGCAGCTAAAACCACGCGTTTCATCGAACCTAATGATGGCACGACAATGAACAAGTCGTCCGTATCTTAGCCGCTACTGCTTAATCCTCTGTCCCTCCAGATATCTGTCGCTCTCCAACGTGAATGCATCGTCGTCCTTTAATCAACTTACTTTGTCCAAGAAAAAAATTAGAATCCTTCACAGTAAATCAAGTACATGCAAGTGAATATGACGCTTTGACAACTATTCGCATTGGAGAGCACCTAGGAAGAATCCCTGATTTTTTTATTATTAGTTTTCCCCAAAGTCATTTATGTTTTTCCATATGACTTTGCTTTTCCCTCAATTGCCGGAGTACCTTCCTTTTTATAGACCTTGGGGCCTATTCTCTAACAACAAGCAATATTTTTATCGCCAGCCATGTGTTTATTTCATTCATTTGTTTGAAGAAACTTAATGAAATAAACATATGTCTGTGAAAAAGTTATTGCTTCGGAGTTAGAGAATAGGCCCCCTTGACTGACTATTATATTCAAAGAAACACATGAGACAAAAATTAATTTTCAGGAATGGTTCTCGAGCTGCTATTTCTCGCCACTCTGTTCATATTTTCTGAAGCGGAGAAGACTGATTCCAAGTCACCAGACAACTCTCAATTTCCATACGTCGTCGCTTTAGCAGACAGGCATACAACTCAAGCCGTATGTTCGGGAGCTCTAGTGAAAACAGACACCGTACTAACAGCTTGTCACTGCATTCGTGTCTTCGAAGGTGTCATCTCGCGGTATTCTGTATTCGACCAGAAAACCATCGATCCGGCACTGTCCGGTTGGTATGTTTCAGCCGGTGCCGGGGTGGTTCAAGAAGCTGACTCCTCGTTCACGAGAGAAGTTAAAAAATTTGTCGTCTCTAATTCGTGTTCTATAGTGACGGATGAAGTGGTGAAATCAAACGGAGGCCTCGTCATAGTCAAAGAGCCTTTTCCGTTGGTTCCCAACAAAATCGCTCTCGCTCCTCTCGCTCCTATTTGTGACTCAGCTTTGATCGAAAGTTGGACAAAGTTTCGAACGGTTCAAGAGACGTGCATGGCGGCTGGTTTGGGCGTTGATCTGAAAAAAACCTGGAACCACCCCCGAGTAAAAAAGTATAAAACTGACGATAATTACGAACGACCATTGCGCAGTGGCGTTGAACAATAATTCACTCAAGGATTACTTCGATCATAATGGATTCGCGTGCGCTCAAGTCATCAGTGACACGAGAATAACGTTCAGTGACTCCGGAGGACCGGTGATCTGTCAAAATCAGTACTACGGACTGATTCACAGTCGACTGAAGCTCGATTCACAAGAAAACATGATACTTATCACAACTGTTGAATCCATTGATGCTTTGCTCATAACATCCGGTGCCGTTTTAGATGCTGACTGCAAAGAGAACGCTAACAAAAAGCCTTTGCGTAGACATGCGAGCGATTCCAACTA